>PQFF01000167.1:217480-294909 GCA_003547095.1 Diversispora epigaea
TAGTATACCTGCCGCCCAAATTCAAAATCCAAATGCCGAAATCCCAAATGCCGAAATCCCAAATCCCAAATCCCAAATACTAGTAATTTGTGCATTTTGGCGTTCCAAATCCCAAATTATTTGGGATTTGGGCAACACGTATAACCCATAGTAGTAGTAAATAAGAAGAATGGAAAATTCAAGCTCTGTATAGATTACAGAAAATTGAATGTGGTCACGAAACCTGATGCATACCTAGCAGTGTTTGAAATTCAAATTTTAAATTATGTGCGAAAATTTCTTGATTTAAAAATTCTATGTGAAAAATTTGTGCAGAAGCTTTTTTTTTATGTGTGCAATTTTCAAATTTTGTGCAAATGCACACTACGCACATTGAATTTCAAATACTGATATCAAGTACCACGAATAGCAGACATGCTAGATACTTTGGAACACCCCGCTTTCTTTTCAATCTTAGACTTCGTTTCAGGTTTTTGGCAAATAGAAATATTTGTTAAAGACTGAGAAAAAACTGCTTTCACTACCCCATTTGATACCTATGAGTTCCTCGTGATGTCTTTTGGACTTATTAATGCACCTGTAACCTTTCAGCGAATAATAAATAGAGTCTTCCATGAGGTTATTTGGAAGTTCATATTAGTGTATATTGACGATATTATTATATATTTGAAAACTTACGAAGAACACTTAGAACATTTGAAGGATGTGTTTACACTTCTAAGAAATGCCGGATTAAAGATAAACTTGAAAAAGTGCAACTTTTTCAAGACAAGATTAATATTTTTGAGACATATTATAACAATCGATGGAATAGCCCTGGACCCTTCGAAGATTGAGAAGGTGCAGCATTATCCAGTTCCACAAAACAGACAAACGTGAAAGCCTTCTTGGGATTAGCCTCATATTATCAAAGATTTGTAAAAAGCTTTGCCACAATTGCGAAACCATTACACAACCTTACAAAGAGAAGCGTTATATTTGAATGGAAGTCTAAACACCAACTCACCTTCGATACATTAAAAAAACGATTAACTTCGGCTCCTATAATGACTTACCCTGACTTTTCGAAACGATTTATACTAGCTACTGACGCATCTGACTGGGGAATTGGAGCTGTGCTCTCCCAGAAGGATATGAAAAATCTTGAACATTCTATCACTTACACCAGTCGCCTGCTGCCAGCTCCCGAACTAAATTATACTGTGCTAGAGAAAAAGTGCCTTGCCGCGATATGGGCTGTACGACATTTTAAACATTACCTACATGGCCCCAAATTTGATTTATATACGGATAATTCCGCTTTAGTATGGTTAAAGAATCGCTTACAACCCAAAAGAAGAGTTGCTAGATGGATTTTTGAATTATCTGAGTATAACTACGAACTTATTCATAAGCAAGGAAGACTTAACGCCAATGCTGACGCATTATCAAGAATAACTAATTAAGACAACAAATATAATAGAACTTAAATATTAATTAAAGATACAAAATCTCGAAACTTTTCAGAAATGGATGTAGACACTTATAATCAGTTAATAGAATATCTAATAAATCATACTTTTCCACCAAACGGCACTAACAAACAACGGCGAAAATTACGATAACAAGCGAATCATTATATAGTTCAAAACAATATTTTATATGAGCGAAACAAAGAGGGCAATCTTCTAAGGGTAATCACAAGAGAAAATTTAACTAAAATATTATACAACATGTATAATGTACCAAATACCAGACACTTTGGTATAAAGGCTACCATAGACAAAATGAGACAACGATACTTTTGGCTTACGATGGGCGAAGAAATTTGAAATTACATAGAAACATGTGATATATGTCAAAGACAAGGCAAACCTAAACAAACCAAAGTATTACGATCTATTGGAGTAGGACAAGCTTTTGATCGATTAGGAATATACATGTTCCCAAAATTGATTTTGGATTTTTGAGATATTTCGACTTTTTGAGATTTGTATAGAATCTATTCTATATATAGAAGTAAAAAAAATACCCAGTTATATGTATCTTCAATCAAAGAATAAATCTAGGTAATTAAAAAATTTCGGGTTTTAAGTAAAATAATTTCGTCTTCTATGAAAAACTATTTCGACTTTTTTCCCCAAAATTGCAATTTCAGGGCCCCAAAATAATTTTGCGTGCAAGTATAATTAGGAATAAATATTGTAGGTACCTTGAAGCCAACAACAATGGGAAAAAGATATATAGTAGTGGCTACGGATTATTTTATAAAGTGGCCAGAAGTCAGAGCTATTGAAAAAGCAGATGCAAAAACTATCGCTTGGTTTTTGTACGATAAAATTATATGTAGGCATAATTGCCCAAGAGAAATATTATCTGATAGAGGAGCAGTATTTGTTAGTCAAATAGTAACCAACCTAATAGAGATAATGGGAACCCATTGAAGACTTACGTCTGCTTACCACTCTCAAAGTAATGGATTGACAGAACGGTATAATCAAACACTTTATCAAACTTTAAAGAAATGCGTAAAGGAAACAACGCAGGAATGGGATACACTGATAGCTTCGGCACTTTTCGCATACTGAACAACTAAAAATAGAACAACAAAATATGAGCCATTTTATTTGCTATATGGACGAGCCCCTACATTACCTATAGAACTTGATATTATTACTTGGTCAGTTGAAGAAATTGATGAAAAACAATTTAAAGAAATGATCCACAAAAGAACTGGAGAAGTTGCAGGAATATTCGAAAATAACCGAATTTAAGCATCTAAAAATATTAAGGATGCACAAAAATAGCAAAAGATAACTCATGATAGGAAAATTAGAACGATGATATACAAAACAGGAGATATAGTGTTAGAGTACAGATCTGATTTACAGAATGTTCATGGCGATAAGTTTTGAGATAAATGGTCTGGTCCTTTCTTTATTCATAGAGTTCTTGGTAATGGCTCCTACATATTAAGAACAATAGTGAAGAAGTTCTCAATAGTTGACCTGTATATGGCAATTGATTGAAATTGTATAAACAAAAGAGTTATCATCCCACGTGAGATGACGAGTAAACAATAGACTTGTTTAAAAGAATTCGTAAGATTGCGAAAAGTCCTGAAAAATTTTGCCAAAAACTTTTTTTTTGCTATGAATAATATTCCAATTTCAGACAGTTTACAAAAGAGAGTTCACGAAATACGAAGAGAATTTCCGCAAATCTTAGGAGAAGCCCAGGTTATTTGTTCAGAGCATAGTGTAGAACATTATACTTTTAGGAGTTAATGTAATGATTTGAAAATAAGGATGTCACATGAGGATTTCTGTTGTCACACCGCATAAAATTGATAGATGGATAATCAAAAAACAATAATAATAATAAAAACAAGAAAAAAAAATAAACTGAATTTTTATTTTATTTATTTATATTTCTTTATTACAAGCTTTTAGTTTCTAGTTTATTTATGTTTCTTTATTACAAGCTTTTAGTTTCTAGTTATTTAATATTTATTGAATAATTTAGCTTCGGACTTATAACAGTTCCTGTTTCCTTAGTAATAGACAATACTGGTGCATATTTGGTAACAGAAAGTACTGTAATAAAAATTGATCAACCTGTAAATAATGAAATTACTACGCAATATGACGATATGTTAACGATGTATGCGGTAGATATTTTTACAGCTCTAGAAGAACAGGATCGGTTATCGATCTTGACTTAGACGAACTTCCACGAATGGCGACAGATATGCATAGAACGAATGGTCAAAGGATAAATGCATACAAGAAACTTGGTGATTATCTACAAGATGCTCAATTAGGAAGTACCATGACAGTACTAAAAAGAGAATTACACGAACGATACCACCAAAACAGAGCACGAATCTACCAAATAGCGATACGAATACGATCATTATTTCAAGTAATAGGAACGTTATACGCCAGAAACTTTCGAAATGTTATGCCGGACTGGATCTATAAACTGTCAAAATCAGAGTTCGAAAGATTTCTGCAGCTTTACTAAACAATGGGTACACAATTAATGGAAGAACTTTTGGAAATAGGTGTAAGGTTGCAGGAGCTCCCCTTTAAAGGAGGAAATGTTTGTGGTGAAGTAAATTGGTAATCAGGTGAAATGTCATGGGGGATGATATTTTGTGACACTAGATTAACTTTCAGATAAATGTCATTCTTGTACGAGAATAAAGGATGAATAATGCTGTGCGAGGATGAAGGATACCGTACGAGGATGAAGGATATCGTGCGAAGATGAATGATGACACACAAAGGATGAAGTATGAAGTACAAAGATAAAGTATAAACAAAAGAGAAAGTATAAATATGACTATTGTCGGGAGTAAGTTTCAGTAGTCAGTTACAAGTTAGTTGATAACAGAACAGTTAATTAATTAAATTAGAAATAATTCAGAATAATTCGAAATACTTTAATAAATATTATATAGAAAAATAAACTTCATTCAAGAACAGGAAAGATACATCAGTAAATTTTTTTAAACGTAAGCCTTCGAAGTTCTTCACTTCGATAACCTTCGAATACCTCCAACATAAACGTAATATTTACGAAGGTTATTAGTACCAAAAACCTTTATTTTTATTAATAAAACGTAATACTCTGGAGGTTATTGATATTGATAACTTTCAATAACCTTCATTTTATCATAATAAATGTAATATTTGCGAAGGTTATTGGACCAATAACTTTTAATAACCTTTGAAAACGAAATTATTACAATAACCTCTGATATAAAAAATTTCCAGATGTATGTTACGCTGTAATATTTCTGTTGTTAAATGATACTTTGTTTTTAAAACTTTATATTTTATATTTTTAATAAACTTATATTTTGTGTCGTAATATTGCGAAATATTATTAAATATTGTTTGATACTGCATTACTACTTTTACTCCACCTTACTCACTGTGCCTTCATAATTAATTTGATTATTATTTGATTATTATTATTTATTATATATTTATTATCTGTTTCGAGATAGGCAAGTTTAGATCGATTGATTGCTTGACTTACTGGCAGATAGAGCGTATTATTATTTGTTTGTGTGATGCAAACTGTGAGACTAATTTGAGAAATTGTTCAAAATACTCTGCACTCCTGTGACAATATGCTTTTTGGTGCTTTTTATTTGAAAGAATGAATGGAATACTTGGTAAATTAATATACTTTGATTATTTTTTAATTATTTTTTGATTATTTTTTGATTATTTTTTGATTATTATTTTTTGATTATTTTTTGATTATTATTTTTTGATTATTATTTTTTGATTATTTTTTGATTATTATTTTTTGATTATTTTTTGATTATTATTTTTTGATTATTTTTTACTTATTTGATTTGCTGCCCAATAGTCATCAGCAAATCGAACTAGAACTCATGCGTTAATTAATCAATGACAATAGAATAAATGAGATGATATATACTGAAAATAATATAAAAGGCCTAGAAATTCTTAATACTCGTTAATCCGTCAGATCTCTTTCAGAAATGGATCAATTTGGTCATGATGAAATGAGAAGATTCTGGATATATTTGAGAACAATTCAAGAATTAACTATTTCTGAAAAAGAACCATTTTCAGGTGAAATGTTGAAACCATTTTCAGAAAATATTCCACTTTTGGCAGATGGAATTTTAGATCTAATGGTTGCTTATTATAATGATATATATGAAAACTTGAAATTTCAGAAGCCATTTGAAACCGATTTTTTAAATTCAATAATAATTCCATTAAGAATAAACAAATATTGTCGCTGCCGAATTGGTTCCGAAATATTTGGTTTGACATTTTTACCTAGACACTAAAAAAGCTCATATATTCTAGCTAAATTTGCATCTGACAATGATAGTATTGATATTTATCTGGGTCAAATTCAGTTCTTTTTTGTTCATGAAATAAGTACAAATAGAATAAATATGGAAAATCATTATCTAGCATATGTTCGTTGGTACAAAAAAATCAAGAATCAGTTCTATTTCAGCATAAATGAAGAACAAATATGTAATGTCGAATTATGGGATACTGAATTTTATTCTAAAAGCCGAGATTGTATTATTTCAGTCCATTACATTCTTGGACGATTTGTACTGGTTAAGTATAAAATTTCAGATCGTAAAAATGCTAAAGAGTATTTGGTAGTAAATCCAATAAATAGAAAATATAATTTATGCTAAAAATTATCTTTCTTATTTTATTCCAAAATTATTAGGATTATGTAATTTTATTAAAATTTCCATAAATACATAATAAATCAGAAATAAATGATAAATCAGAAATTTTGCATTAAAATCATCCAAATTCAGTAATTTTTTTTCTGAAATGATAAGATAAATTTTTGCGAAAAGAATATATTTCCAAAATTGACATTTTAACAATAAAACAGCATCAAAATATTGTATAAATTTCAGCATGGATTCAGAAATTCTGAATTTTGGTTGAAACTAAAATCTGAATTTCTGAATTTTGACTAAAATTTATTAACGATTGAATTTAAGATAAATTTTTGCGAAAAGAGTATATTTCTGAAATTGAGAAATTTTGAATTTTGATCAAAACTTAAATCTGAATTTTCAAATTTTGGTTAAAATTTATTAACAGTCGAATTTAAAATAAATTGTTCCAAAATTCTATATTTCCGAAATGTTCATTTTGATAACAAAACAGCATCAAAATATTGTATAAATTTCAGCACGAATTCGAAAATTCTGAATTTTGGTCAAAACTTAAAAGGGTATTGCTAAAGCTCACCGGTGGTGAATCTCACCGGCGGTGATTTTCACCAAAATTTTTTCCTTTTTTGTGTAGCATTGTTGGCGGAAAAAATGTTTTCCTTTTTTAGCAATTAATAAATTTTTAATCGAGTTAATGTATACCAAATAGTTCTTTTTCGCGTGGATGTTATTGGTGGTGCTTCTCACCGTTGTTTGGCTTTATTAACTTCATAATAACCACATTTAATACATTCATAACCTTTCCTCCGCATAGATTGTCAGCTATATCGGTCATCATCTTTACATTTTTTTACGAACTTGGCAAATTAGAACACAAGAAAATAGAGGGAGAAATCGAGAGGACGAGTTGTGATGCTGCAAGGTTGATCCCATATGCCGGCGTTATAAAGAGGAAGAATTTCCCAAGGAACATAAGTTAGATGTCAGCAACTAACCAAAAAAATTAAATTATTAAAATTAACCGACCTGAAGAAAGCCAAATATTAGACGATTATGGCAGTTACGAGTTTTAGAAGATTGTGCTTCGACATGGGGCAATCAAAATCGTTGAGAAAATATTATTGCTGAAAAAGGCCGAAGGGCAAAAACATTTAATTAGTTGCGATTTAAAAAACTAAAAATCCTGAAAAGTATTTTTAGCGAATTACCAGGCAAAAACAATTATCATTATCAGTCATGGTGAAGTATCAGTAAAATTGATCGGGTCAAGATTTTAGAGATCTTTATTAATTCAAAATTTTAATGTAAATGTTACAAGTGTTATTTGGCATTTATCTTTTTTTTTCCTTTTTTTTAGTTCACAACTACGAGCGTTATGTCCAACGCCTTTACAGTAACTGCATATATACTTAGTTTGAATAGTGAACCCATCTTGCTTATTATTTTGCCTGTATTATTCAAGAAAGATTAGTTCCATTTCAATAAAGAAAAATTTTTGTTTAAATAAATTTCTACTCACGTATGCTGATTCTTTGTAACATCTTCCAATGCATTCTTTAAACGTTTCTTTGGAGCACCTTTTGTACGTGTTTGATAAGGATTGCTCATGCTTGGCAAATTCTCTTTGTTAGACGTACATTCTGGTTGGCGTTCTCTTTTTTTTTCACTTATCTAGTTTCTTAAAATCGTATTTAATTCATCTTCGTAACCCATTTCAAGAGCTAATCCAATTGCTTGTTTTGCATAGCCAAAACCAAGGTTATATTTAGCTTTATGGGAAAGATTTGCTCGGACGGTTTCTGAGAACAACTGTGTATTACGAAATTCATTTAATATATCGAAGTTTGTTCTAATTTGGTGTTCATATATGGATTTGTCATCTGTTTCACTTTCTTTACTGCGAATTGTGATTGCAAATTCTTTTTGAGGATTGAAAGTTACATCGTTGTACCATCGAGATGGAATAAGACCAATATGAAACATAGCTTTATCTGAGTTAAACATTATTGAAAAGAAGTGCCGACAAACTAATCCCCGTATTACAAGCCACATGCATGTACACAGGTGATTGGCACTACCATATAGTATTACGAAGTGTTCTTTGTTTTGTTCAATCGTTTTAACACTCCAAATCTCATGAATAGTAGTTTGATTAAGGTGTGTAATCAAAGAACGTAAATTTGATATTTTTGACTCATAATCATCTTCTGCAAATTTAATTCTTCCGTCTTTTTGTTGAATATCAATATCATCATCATCATCAGATCGTCCTTGCTCATCTTCATTGTCAGATCGTCCTTGTTCATCATTATCAAACCGTTTTAGTTCTTTATCATCATCGGATCTTTTTTTTTTAAAAAAAAATATTTGTGAATTGAAATTTCTAACAATATTACAATATAAGATAGTACCTTTCATCATCAGATTGGTTTTGTTCATCATCATCAGATTGGTCTTGTTCATTATTATCAAATTGGTCTCGTTCGCCATTATCAGATTGGTCCCGTCCATTATCAACATTAGAACTTTTTTTTTTAAAAAAAATATTTATTATCATCACTATTATTCAATCACAAAATAAAAAATTCATTATCATTATAATACAAGATATTACCTCTCATTATCAAATCGGGTTTGTTTTTCTTCATCAAAAAATCGTTCTTGTTCTTCATCAAAAAATTGTTCTTGTTCTTCTTCATCGATAGATTGATTTTGTTCTTCATCAGATTGTTTTTTTTCTTCATCATCATTATCAAGTGTAATATTATTTGTATTTTCTTCGAAGTCATAAATCTAAATAAAAATTTTTTTAATAATGTTAATAAATTTAAATATTTTAATTGTTATTTCGTACCTCACGAATTTCCCAATTCTCAATTTTCTTTACACGGTAAAGCAAACTTTCATTCATTTGGCAACGTTGCATCTTCAATACTCGTGGTGTAAGATATTTCTTAATAATACTATCAATTCGTTTAAAATACCTTCCAATAACATTGGGTAAACCGACTGTTGGATTTTTATTAATTTGTTCTTCTTGCCATTCAAATTGTTCTTCTTTATTAAGCTGTAGCTGAATCTGTGTATCAAGTTCGAATAATGTTGTNAAAAATCGTTCTTGTTCTTCATCAAAAAATCGTTCTTGTTCTTCATCAAAAAATTGTTCTTGTTCTTCTTCATCGATAGATTGATTTTGTTCTTCATCAGATTGTTTTTTTTCTTCATCATCATTATCAAGTGTAATATTATTTGTATTTTCTTCGAAGTCATAAATCTAAATAAAAATTTTTTTAATAATGTTAATAAATTTAAATATTTTAATTGTTATTTCGTACCTCACGAATTTCCCAATTCTCAATTTTCTTTACACGGTAAAGCAAACTTTCATTCATTTGGCAACGTTGCATCTTCAATACTCGTGGTGTAAGATATTTCTTAATAATACTATCAATTCGTTTAAAATACCTTCCAATAACATTGGGTAAACCGACTGTTGGATTTTTATTAATTTGTTCTTCTTGCCATTCAAATTGTTCTTCTTTATTAAGCTGTAGCTGAATCTGTGTATCAAGTTCGAATAATGTTGTAGAACTGTTAACAGATTTTTTAATTAATGCATTGTAACCTTCAACACGTTGGGTTGATTGTATTCCAGCATTAAATGAGCGATGTGTGTAACACAATGCCCAACTAGTTACATCAGTTCCAAGTGCCCGTTCAAGATACTTTCGTGCTTCGGAATAATTTATAAGGAGTTCCTGCCATTGTTTTCGAAATTCATCTTCAGAAAAACTGTTTCGACATTTATTCCAGTTTTCCACAAAATTATTATATTTCTTATGAAGCTTTCCTTTTAAATTTTTTTCAATATTTTTTCGTAAATGCCAGATGCAATAGTTATGCTTTGTAGATGGAAGAGTCTCATGGATAGCCGCGATCATACCGGCATCTGCATCTGTAAAAAAAACTCTTGGTGCAAGATTATTTGTGGCACATAGGAGGCACTCAAGAATCCATTGATAAGTTTCTTTTGTCTCATCTGAAACCACAGCTGTTGCAACCATTCGAGAACGTGCATGATTATCAACAACTATAGTAATGGATAAATACATCCGATATTTGTTTGTCTGTGATGTATTATCATTTATTGCGACATCATGAAATTTTTGCCACAATTCAATTTGTGACGGTCTCATCCAAAAAAGACCGGTTAAATGATTGTCCTCACCTTCCAATTTTGCTTCAACGAACCAGCCATGCTCTTCACGTTGAAGTTTCATTAATTTTTCATATGTCTCAGTGGCATCAGTTTTCGTTATTTTTTGACCACGCCGAAAGAGACAAATTGCATTATATATATTCTTAGGATGAATTCTTGCATCGGGAAAAAGTTTTTGCAGTGCACAAATAATTGGTCCTGCTCCGCAACCAACATTAACCAGAAATTCGATTTCTTCAAGCATTTCTGAAGTAAGACGACGGTTTGATGCTATATTTCGATTTTCAAGATTTTCAAGTAATGGATGATTGTGTTCTTTGCACATGGAAGTAACATGTATAATACCACCAGCGAGACCAAGATTAACTTTCCATGGGCAGTTCATTTTTACACTTTCACGCTCACGAGTATCTTCTACATCGGCTTTTTTTTTAGCACAATACTGGCGTGAATTTTTGCACTCGAATGTACGACGTACAATTTCACCACGCTTGTTTTTTTCAAGTCGACGCTTTACAACCTCAAAACCAACTTCAGTTGCATGTTTTTCGACATGTTTCTCAGCTGAGTTCCAATCTTCAAACTCATTTCCTATTTCAAGACGAAATAACATACAATTTTCACTATCTGAGCCTGATGAACTTTCGAACTCTTCTTGCAAATGTTCAACATCTGTAATCTCTTCTTCTGAGGAGCTTACAGCAAAAAAAGAATGGTTATACACAGTGTCATCCATTTATATGTTTTGTAACTCGGTGACTTGTTAAAAGCTGACTAAATAAAAGTTCGTGTTTTTGTGATTGTGATTATTTATTAGGAAAAAAACAAACGCGTGTGGGAGTTCTTGATTTAGATAATTCATAGATATTTCCCAAAAGGTCTGTATCACAACCGTGATATTTGCATATATAACATAAAAGGCAAATTATATAACCGGTGATGATCACCGGTGGTGACAATCACCGGTAGTGACAATCACCGCCGGTGATCTTTGGACAATCCCAACTTAAAAATCACTTCAAAATTTTTTAAAATTTCTAAGAACCAATTTTTTTTTAACAATTAGCTGAAAGTTAATTGAATTTTAATATTGCCGATTTGCCTTATTTTGCTTACAATATTGTGAATGAAATATGCTTACTTTATACTATACTTGCACGCAAAATTATTTTGGGATCCCGAAATTGGTATTTTGGAAAAAAAAGTCGAAATAGTTTTTCATAGAAGATGAAATTATTTTACTTAAAACCTGAAATTTTTTGATCACCCAGATTTATTCTTTGATTGAAGATACACATAACTGGATACTTTTTTTACTTTCATATATAAAATAGATTCTGCATAAATCTTAAAAAGTCGAAATACCTCAAAAATCCAAAATCAATTTTGGGAACATGTATACTTTATACATAATTCCTAAATGTCTAATAATCGGCAAGAAACAAGAAATCTTTTAATAAATTCTGAATTTTTGCCGAATTTTATTAATAAGCTGAAATATCATATTTTTGAAATGGATAAGCTGAATTTAGGCAGAATTGTTCTGAAATTCTATAATTCTAAAATGTCCAACACAAATTCAGAAATTCCGAATTTTGGTCGAAACTTAACTTAAAGTTGATTTTTAAGTTTCGACCAAAATTCAGAATTTCAGAATTTTGGCTGAAATTTATTAATGGCTGAATTTAGGCTGATTTTTTTTGGCAATCAGCCAAAAGTCGGCCAAATTTTGATATTGCCAATTTGCCTCATTTCAACTAGTGTATTTCTTTGATTATACTATAATTACTAAAATAACTATTAACTAGTATTTTTAAATTAATTAACTTTAACGTTAAATTAGTTTTGAAATAAATCTGGACAAATATTTTTTAATTTTGTATTGGCTGTTTGAGAATTTTTATAATAAATTCTTGAAGATACTTTTCAGCTACATATATCGAATGACAATAATAAAAACTGCTAGATTGAGCAAATGATGAAGCTTTGTATAAAGAATCTGAATTATATAATCTATACCTCAATGCAAAGTTCTTGAAGTATATTGATTTTAAATAAAGACTCTTTAATGTTTCCTTTTGATTGCTGATAATTCAAAACAATGAATAACAAGTAACATCAATTGATAAATTTCTTAACACTAATAAATTTTGTTAATAATTTTTTCTGAGAATAAGAGCTCAAGAACAAATTCTTATTTAAAATATTGTCACAAGTTAATTTTAATGATTTATATAATAGACAAATCAGTTTATTATTTTCCTCATCAAACCAAAACTTTCTAATTTCTTAAATATGAGAATTGAACCAATTGAATTAACATAATCATTTTTCCAAAAACCTGTAGTTCCCGTCCATTTAAAACAATTCAAGACTGTGCAATGATTTATTATTAATTTACAGATCTCATGAAATTATATTCTCGATTCGGCAGTGATGATTTCGTTCTTATTATTTTAATGGCTATTATCTTGATCTGGACCAATAATTTGTTGTGAATATATGAAATTAAAGTTTGTAAATTTATGAGTGATAATGGATAATCAAAGTTACTTGAGGTGGTGATGATTAGAGATGATGGTGAAACTACCTAATTTCACCAATGACACTGGTGTAACTGGTGCACCAAAGGTGCAACTTGAAGATAATTTATGCATCTGGTGAAAAAAATAATATTGGTGATATATATAATAATGGTGAAACTGATGATATTGGTGAAATGTGGTGAAATTAGTGATAAAACTGGAGAAACAGTTTCACCAATAGTTTATAAAAATTTTGATTTATAGAAAATATAAATAATAAAATAATAGGACCCAAACAATCTATATATATATGATAAAAGATCTACAAGATTTTGATTAATTCTATGCAAATGTTTTCTATATTAACTCTATGTAAAGTTTTATGAGATATTAAAAATTCAGCAAATAAAATTATGACTTATAATTAAAGTAATTAATTTAGATAATTATTTTGCAACGTTATGCAATATAGTGTTACATGTATTTTAACTGTTAATGTTATGTTTTTTTTTTTTTTAAAATTCAAACGGAGTCATGCCCCTATAAACCTTTATTGATAATTGTTGTAATACCAAAATTACATTAATATCATACATTTATAAGAACTGGCTATAAATCCAATAACAATAAGTTAAAACATTTAACCACCCGACCCATCGTTGCCCCAGTGTTACCTAAGCAACTGATGGTCATGCCTCCGCCCATCCCTTTTTGACCAATCTGAGTAAAAAGTTGCTGGAAAGAAATAAAACGCACCCCAGGGACTGTACGCCAACTATACCTGTCGCCCAAATTCAAAATCCAAATGCCGAAATCCCAAATGCCAAAATCCCAAATCCCAAATTCCAAATTACAATTAGTATTTTTTGCCGAAATCCCAAATCCCAAATCCCAAATACTAGTAATTTGTGCATTTTGGCGTCCCAAATCCCAAATTATTTGGGATTTGGGCAACACGTATAACGCCAACCCGTACAGAAAAAAATTTTTTCTTCTATAACTATATATTTAATATATTTAATAACATATGATAAAAAAAAAAAAAAAACCTACGAAAAAACCTTACATTCTGAGTTTGTAAACCATGACTAATCTTTATGTTCAATTCTTATACACACTGTTCGATTCTCATACCTGTTGTTCTCTATGGAAATGAAATATAAAAATATAAAAAACAATAATTTTGACCAAAAAAATATATGAGACCCTATATATTCCCCCGATTATTGTTGGACAATTGTCTATCCCGGCCTCTGGACTGCTGACGATCAATACTATCTATTCGATTACTTATACCTCCTACCCTATTAGCTAATTTCTTTACAGTTTCTGTTACTTCTAACAAACCCTTGGACATATTATCAAGTGTTTGTAACATTTCATCTGAATTACTGTTTGCTTTTGTTGTTTCAGTATCTGTTACCATTTCTTCCATATTTTCCTTTGATCCATAAACTTTTTCTTCAATTTTATCTAATCGCTCAACTAGTATTTTCACATGATCTATTACCTTACTAAGTGCTATGTCAAGCTCTTCTATAACTTTGTTGTTCTTCTCAATTGATGAAAAAATTATTTCTTTTACAGCATCTTCACGCACCTGTTCGCTTACAGGAGACTTAAATTCATTTCTGTCTTTAACGTTTTTACTTTTCTTAACAGTTTCTGCATAAGTACTTTGATTATTCTTAGGCATAATCAAACTGGAATAATAATTTGGTTTATACCTTTTATATAAATTACCAAAGTTTTTAATTTTTTCTTCTTTATTAAATGCCACTTGTTTGCGATATTTAACAATGTCACATTCTTTTGCTTTATGTAAATCTGAACCNAGTTTCTGTTACTTCTAACAAACCCTTGGACATATTATCAAGTGTTTGTAACATTTCATCTGAATTACTGTTTGCTTTTGTTGTTTCAGTATCTGTTACCATTTCTTCCATATTTTCCTTTGATCCATAAACTTTTTCTTCAATTTTATTTAATCGCTCAACTAGTATTTTCACATGATCTATTACCTTACTAAGTGCTATGTCAAGCTCTTCTATAACTTTGTTGTTCTTCTCAATTGATGAAAAAATTATTTCTTTTACAGCATCTTCACGCACCTGTTCGCTTACAGGAGACTTAAATTCATTTCTGTCTTTAACGTTTTTACTTTTCTTAACAGTTTCTGCATAAGTACTTTGATTATTCTTAGGCATAATCAAACTGGAATAATAATTTGGTTTATACCTTTTATATAAATTACCAAAGTTTTTAATTTTTTCTTCTTTATTAAATGCCACTTGTTTGCGATATTTAACAATGTCACATTCTTTTGCTTTATGTAAATCTGAACCACAGGCGAAGCATAAAGCTGATGACATGGGGACCATTCTAAGCTCAACTCCATCCATAAGTTTCATAATTTTATCCTTTCCATTTTGCAGAAGTATTTCTTCTGATTCGAAAGAGATAATCGCATAATTTTTTCTTCTGTATCCCTCCTTGGTTCGAGGAATATAAACAGTACGACCATCCATACTTTTAACGAATTCTTTAATATCTAATGCTGTCATGCCCTTAGGCATACCTATTAGCTTTGCTGCCCATTTCCCCCTATTATTTAATTCTTCGTAACTAAAATTACCTGGGGTAATTCTTAGACAATCTGTTCCAATCCAAATCGACCAGACCGTTGAAAGTTGTTCTGATGATTCCTCATTTTCAAACTCTACATGAGCTAACTGCCACATGTTTTTAGTAATTAAATGCAATTGTTTCACTTTCCCAAAGCGATTAAGATGCATAAATAGATCATTTCTTTTAATATATAATGGAATATCCCAAATTTTCCATTTGCGTAAATTTTTACACTCATTTAGCAATACCTCAGCCATCTCCTGCAAGCAGATATGGTGTTCAGTATCTCCTAGATTTACTTTTTTCGCGTTTTGTACGTCTTCCTCTTTAGAAAGATAAATTACTATTTTCTTTTCTTTATTGGTTGTTTCAATTTTTCCAAAAATTACATCAATTTGATTTTGAAAAAGGAGACTTTTAACCTTTAAAATTTTCGCATACAAGGAGTTACCCTTGATTTTTTCCACCTCAATAAAGACTTTAGATAATTTTATACCGCATTCTTTACGCCAAATTTTGGGAGAAATACTTTTAGGTACTTCTATTGGCATTACTTTAACTTTTCTTTTATTCTTCTTTTTTTTACCGACTGTTTTATACTCTTCATCTCTGTAATATAAATCATCTTCCTCTTCACTTTCGTCTAAAATTTCTACATTTTTTGGTTCTGCATAAAGTGATACACTTGGCCCTGGTTTAACGACGTTACTAATTTCTTGTTCTGTTTCCATCTCAGCTGACTCTCTAAGAGCTCGCTTTTTATTAATATGCTTCGATAAAAAGCCTTTTTCTTGTTCTTCTATATTGACAGTTCTCTCATTTTGGTTTTGAAAGTTGCTAGCTGTAGTATTTAAATTTGCGTTTTCTGCCATTTTTTGATTATCTTTTTCAGTGTTTTTTTGACCAGAAGTACTTCTGGTATTATATTTATGTTTTTCTTTGCCCATATGAGCAAGAATATTGTAAAAGAAATAAACTTTATATATGTATTAAAGCCAAAAAACTATTATTTTGACTGTGGGAATTTTTGGTACAAGTGATCGACGGAAAGAGTTCACCACTGTTAATATTATGTGATATAATATTTATTATTTATTTTATAACAATATAAAAAAATAAAATCAGAAATAATTTACAATCGTTGCTACTTATAACACTTTTTATTTTAATAAGTAAATGTTGAAAATGTAACTAATAATAAAAAATTCTGAGAATGTAAACTATCGATGCAAAAAATTTCAGACCAAGAACTTTAAAATTGACAGAATAATAGACGCTTAAACTCAAAGGTTTTAAAATATTAAATGTTTGAGTTTAAGTGTCTATTATTCCGTCAATTTTAAAGTTCTTGGTTTAAAATTTTTTACATCGATAGTTTACATTCTCAGCATTTTTTATTATTAGTTACGTTTTCAACATTTACTTATTGAAATAAAAAGTTTTATAAGTAGCAACGATTGTGAATTATCTTCAATTTGTAATTTATAAAGTATTTTTCTAAAGTTACACAATAAAGAGTGATTGTCAAAGGAACAAAATTGATCATACAGCGAAGTGCATCTCATAACTTTTAAGCTTGATGCAGCGACTTGGCACTATGAAAATGGACCCTTTACTAATCAAAAAACTTAAAAACTTCAATCCAGAAGTTAAATTATGCCGGAGGAACTTGGTAAAATATTATTTCACCAATATTACCAGTTTCACCAGTTCCAACAGTTATATCAATTTCACCAGTTTCACCAAATCACCAGTTTCCCTAATGATGATTGGAGATTGGAGATTGGTGAGATTTGGTGCAACTCATAGATTTAGTTTCACCATCATCTATAGTGATAATGATAAATCAAATCCATTTTGAATAAGTAAAGTTCTAGCTTGAGTGTCCATTCATGATATATATAAGTTCAAATACGTAATTTTTTCTTTCTCAACTTCACATAACTCATCCAATAATATTCTCAACACAAAGGTAATTCCCAAAGTATAGGTATAGTAACTTTACGCCAGATTCGCTAACCAATAATGATAATATAAATCTTGAGTTGATTGAACATTATTAATAATTATGTAGAAATTTTAGTTGCTATTTTTTTTTATCTAAGAATAGAAATAAAAGAGTAAAAAATAATTGTACCACATTTAACAAAAGAAATAATTGATTTTCGTTGAATGAATGGCTTATCGACATAAATTTTTATTTTCTATCTGCATAATAAAATATGTAATGGAAGTATCTAAATAATAATTTTGTGATGTGAATTGTTTACGATTTTCTTTTTGTAACTCGAAAAAAACATTACAAGTTGATATAAGTTTGAGATTGCATTACATTAATTGATGCATTTACTTAATTTTATATAGATTTATATTTTGGTCTGAAGTCGGAATGTAAGTTCACTATAAATTTATTTATTGATAACTCCTTCTTATGTATATAATAGAAAAGAGCCCAAAAATATAAAAATTATATTTAAAAAAGTATTGCAAACTAATTTTAATTCAACAACAGATATGAGAAATTTCGTGTTGCATTAGTGGTGAAGTAAAAGAAATATAAAAAAAATTCCTTTTGTATAAAAGAAACTGCATCGTAACGAAACTAGAGGCATAGCTGATTATCAGGTAAGGCTCTTCATCGCTCTAATAATTGCTAGCCCAATTATCGTAAGCACTGGTCATGCTACTTACTTGAGTTTTTTACACTCTAACTAGTGTTGTTAACGGTCCGGCTTGGTCTGACTTGAGACCCAAGTTAAGTCAAACCGTTAGCAAATCAAGCTGAACTGGACCAAATTCTATCAACTTGAAAGTACAAGTCAAACCAAGCTGAACTGAACCGTTCAAGTCGATGGGGGCTGAATGGAGTTGATGGGGTCAATAGGTTAACTGATCCCATTAACCCCATCAACCCCATCGACTTCGATTACAAGTCAATGGGGTTTATGGGGCCGATGGAGTTAATAGAATTAATTAATTCAAAATTATTATTATTATTTATTTTCCATCGGTCCCATTAACCCCATTGACTTTGATTATAAGTCGATGGGGTTGATGGAGTTGATGGGGCTGATGGTTAATCAATTAAAAATTATTATTATAATAAAATAAAATAAAATATAAAAATAATAACACATGATATAGTTCAACTCTATCAGTCCCATCGGTCCCATCAGTTCCATTAACTTCAATTAGAAGTTGATGTTACCGATGGGACCGATGGAGTCAATTAAATTTATTAATCAAAAATTATTATATTATAAAATAAAATAAAATGTAAAAATAATAACATGTGATCGGTCCCATCGACTTACCATCGACTTGGTGACTTGAAGTCAAGCCAAACCGCAAATTGATCGACTTGAAGTCGAGCCGGACCGATGACTTGAAATTCTCAAGTCGAACCGGTTCAGCTCCATCGGTCTGGTCCAGTTCAGTTCGGTCCAACTTGGACTTACAGTGACTCACGAATGTACTGCAACGCCTAAAATTTTGTCTTTAAAAAATTCTATATCGCAAACCATCGATTTTGAAATAATAGTTCCTATACTCATTTTAATCTTTGAGATTTGGAGATTTTTTGAGAACTGTTTGATATCAAATTAATAATGCCAATTTTTGAGAAATGGGTGATCAACATGGTGAATTGTCACTTAATAAAATTTCAATTGTGAATAAAATTTTATACAGAATAGTTACAACAAAAGTGATCATAAGGTTGATTGTCCTTCCCAAGGAGAACGGATATACCAAATTTCATAGCAATTGGATCAGTGGTTATGGAGAAATTAACTTTTGAAAATTGAAATTTTATTAAGTGACAATTCACCATGTTGATCACCCATTTCTCAAAAATTGGCATTATTAATTTGATATCAAACAGTTCTCAAAAAATCTCCAAATCTCAAAGATTAAAATGAGTATAGGAACTATTATTTCAAAATCGATGGTTTGCGATATAGAATTTTTTAAAGACAAAATTTTAGGCGTTGCAGTACATTCGTGAGTCACTGTAACAACACTAACTCTGACGATGCTGGTACTAGCTTTGCTAAAATTGTTTTTTTCAAAAATATCCCAGAGATATCGCCAGGATATTTTATAATATTAAATTTATATCGAAATTATATCGCCGTGATATTTTTAAAAAAAAATATCCTGGCAATATAATTTTGATATTACAAAAATATCTATTTGATATTCCAGTGATATCCTAGTAATATTTTATAATTTTATTATGATTTTTATTATTTTAATAATGTTACACAGATATCATCACGATATCACCGTGATATTTTAAAATATCATATTGATATCACAGTGATATCAAATAAATATCAAATAAATATTATATTAAAATAATCTATTCGATATTTATTTAATATTAAAGTGATATTGATATGATATTTTAAAATATCACGGTGATATTGTAATAATATTGTGTAATATTACTAAAATAATAAAAATCATAATAAAATTATAAAATATCACTAGGATATCACTAGGATATCAAATAGATATTTTTGTGATATAAAATATCAAATTTATATTAAAATTATATCGCCAAGATATTTTTTTTTAAAAAATATCCTGGCGATATAATTTTGATATAAATTTGATATTATAAAATATCCTAGCGATATCTCTAGGATATTTTCGAAAAAAAACAATTTCAGCAAAGTAGTAATATTCTACTTATCTATTTATATCATATATTATACGTTTCCAAAATTTTTATGGAATTGTGGATTACCACATATATGTATATGATATACACATATCATGAGCAGATGCTTGATTGCCAATTTACATATAGAATATAGGATTAGAAGATACTCAAAAGATTGTCAATATAATAAACACAATGTTTTTCTCATTTTCAAGACGTATACATATACAAAGATGAAAGTTCCAATGGTCTAGGTAATGATATAAATATTTTTATTTAATTATTTTAGTTAATAAAGTTCCCTGATATCAATAGTGATATATTTTGATATAAATCTTATTAAACAAAACCCATTATGAAATCGGGTTGATTATTTAAAATATGTTACCAACATTTATATGGTATTCAATATTTTATATTACAATATTGCATTGTATTTGGGTATTTTTTCTGTTTATTTAATTAAAGGTAATGCATCATACGTGTATTCACATTCTGCGATCCTTTACTTTGCAATCAATTAAATATGGAAAGTGATCAAAGTATTTTATAAGTCATTATAGGAATTGAAAAAATTATTTGAGCAAAAATCGTGAAATTGAAGAAAATTTGAAAAAACCATGAATAAATAAGACAAGAATTAATAGATAGACTTAATTTATAGTGATGAATCCTTTTCATTTATTTATTTGTAATGTGATATGTATAAGTAGATTATAAAATTTTAATAAATGATATTTAATAACTATTATTAAATCAATATTAGTTTCATTAACATTGTTAATGATACTTTTTTTTTGATTTCCATCCCCTACTATAATAGTAATTACTTTCATTGACTTTGTTTCTTTTTTCCTCTTGCTGTTCTCAGTATTTTTTCATCTTTTCAACACAATTAAAAATTTCATCAAATATTTCGTTGATTTCTGTTTTGATTTTTTTTAAGAAAAGAAGTAAAAAAAGAATCAATATTATTATTATTTATTATAATTATATAATCATTAATACATAACTATTAATATACTTACTATTTTTTCTTTCATCTTCGCAAGATGGTTCTTTTTGTGTTGACTTGAAATTATTTATAATATTTGACAATGCATTGATTTTGCCGTCAACTTCAGAAACACCAGATAATAAAGGTTTAAATGTCGTGTCAGATATTGATGCTGTTTCGTTGGATGCTGAAGTAACAGGTTTGTTTTTCTTTTCTGTATTATTGATATTTAATAATACATTAATATTATTGTCAACTCCTAGATTACTGAGACTCAATAATGCAGTTTTAGATGTTGTACCAATCAATTCTGAGTTGATGGATGGTTCTTTTTGTATTGAATTATTTTCATTTATAATGTTTTTCTTTTTCGAATCATTGTCATTTGACAATGAATCAATATTAATGTCAACTTCTGAATCATCAAAATCTAATAATTTAGCTTTAGATTTCGTGCCAGTAATTGATACTTGTTTGGTAGATGTGGATGGTTCTTCTTGCATAAAGTAATATTATTTATAATACTTTTATCTCCCATATCATTGATACCTGATAATGCATTGATATTATTGTCAACTTCTAGATTTCTGAAACTTGATAATTCAATTTCAGGTGTCGTGTCAGTAATCAATGCTAATTTGATAGATGATCCAGATGCAGCATCTTTATATAATTCTTCAGGATTTTTTAATTCTCTATAAATGTTGACTCTGTTGATATACGTAAATTCATCGGAGCAACCCAAATTGATGACAATATTAAGATCAGAAAGAGCTTGCTCATATGATTTTAAATTATAGTAACAGAAAGCTCGCCATTTTAAAGCTAAACAGTCAATTGGATCAATTACTATTGCCTTATTTAAATCATCTAGAGCATTGGTATAGGATTTTTTTAATCCTTTAACCACACCTCGCAAACACCATGCAGTCGATCTTTGTGGCCTTAGTAAAATAGCAGCATCTAAATCATTAATTGCTTCACCATACTTCTTTAACTTTCCATAAGCCTCTGCTCTATTACACATGGTGTTATAGCTGTTTGGAAAATTAACAAGATATTTTTTGCAATAATGTACTACTTGATTTTCGTTTTTAAAATGTTTTGCACAGTCAATTTTAAATTTTGTTATATTCAAATGATGTAACAATAAGTTTTTTGAGGGTGGAGGTGGTGTTGGGTTGGACGTTGCTGTTGCTAATAATACCGGTTGTTGGGTTTGAGAATCTTCTGAATGAACTGTTTGAGAAGATCTTTTCCATAATTTACTTATCTATATAAAAACAAAATTATATATATAATGTTAGAGGCAATTGAATAGAAAAAACAAAAAGTGCATCAAAGGAAAGTAAAGTGTGATAAAATTGTGAAAAAAAAATCCATTTAGAAATTGAGATCTAAGACTTTTAGTAACTTTACTTACTGAGAAAATCTTTTTTTCTCCAATTAACTTCATTTTCAAGGATGTTGACAGTGAAATAGTTCAAAAAAAATGTATAACTAAGCAATATAGCAGCTGGTGAAGAATGCAACAAAGTGTCGAGAGTAGTAGTAAGTGAAAGAAAAAAATCTGAATTGTTTTTTTTTTTGTAAATCCTTATTACTACCAATAAGCAATTAAGCAACATCTGATACTAACGTGATTATGAAAATATTTTCTGTGCCACAATATTAAATGATAATAATCTATTAAATCAAGAATTAGATACTGAAACAGATCTAAAATTCAAATCAAATGATACAAAAATCTTCAAGTCATGTTGTAGTCACATGTTCGGTTATTGATTACGAATCATCTTGCAAACTACTCAATTTTTTTCTCATCTTGTCGCGTTACTATTATACTCCTTATCTCATTATTCTTATTTCCCTATATTATTACTTGTTAATACCTATTTTCCCAAAATCTTTAAAATCTTAAAATGTTTCGTGGAAAAAAGAATTTAACAGTAAGTTATTTAAGGTTTACTTTAATAAGTCTTGACTATATTTAGCGCTTCTTTCAAAGTATTATTCATGAATATGTGTTTGCTTTAATACTTTTTTTGACTTTTTATGATTTCTGACCTCTCTTTTAATCTCTTTGATACTTTTTTTGCACATCTATCCACGACTCTATCTTTATTATATACATCTTTTTTTGCTTCTCTAGAATGAAAATAGACATGAAGAACAACCTAAAAAATTTATTAAGTCACTTAAAAAAACTTGGATTCAGGGAAAGAAAAAAATATCATCAATTATCCATCCTCAAGTTCCTCAACCACCATCATCAACACCTTCACCATCATCATTAGTACTCAATCCCCAAAGTGAAGATCCATTAACTTACGTCATCATGTGTCTAAATTTAAAATCAACTGCGTTAAATATTATGGGGATGAAAATCAAGTCGGAAATATTGCACGCAATATCTTAATGATTTTCCTTCAAGCTATTCGACATTGTGCAATAGAGCTGAAACTTTTGGAAAATTAAAAAGATATGAAGAAGCTCTCAATGATTTAAATTATGCAATCGCAGTTAAACCACACAAATCAACCGCATGGTGTTTACGTGGAATTATAAATGGATTGAATAAGTTTTATATGGAAGCATTGGAAGATTTAAATAGTGCATTGTACCAAGATAAAAACAATTATCTTGCCTTAAAGTGGAGAGCCTTCTGTTATTACAAAATTCATCTGTACAATCATGCTCTTTGGGATCTTAACTTAATTATTAATTCGGGTTGTGCAGATGCATTTACTTATTTAAATCGAGCGGATGTAAATAGAAGATTAAAGAAGTTCATCAACGCAAATGAGGATATCACCAAGGCATTTTGTTTTAAAAATGTCAATAAAGCCTTCGCATATGGAATTCGTGGAGAACTTAATTTGGATCGTGGAGAATTCCAAGATGCCATCAATGACTTGAATAAGGTATGTAACAACATTCATCAATATTTGATTATAGTATTTTTTTTAATAAGTATTTTATTGATAAATGTTCTATTAATAAATATTTTGTAGGCATTAAAATTCCAACCCGATAATGCTCTTGCTCTTAGGAATCGGTGTGAATCCTACAAAATGTTAATGGATGCAAAGAATGCACTTAACGATCTAAATAAATTGTGCATTCTTGAACCTGAAAACGATTACCAACACGAATTAAGGGGAGCAATATTATTAGATATGCGAAAGTGGAATGATTCACTAAAAAATTTAAATTTGGCAATAAAAACACTTCCGAATAATGTTGCAACAATCGGTAATAGAGCCAAATTATATTGCAAATTACGTCAATATAATTTGGCACTTAAGGATACCCAAGAAGAAATTTTAATCGATCCAAAAAATTTGGTAATTCGACAACAATCCATGGACCTCCATCGTCGAATCTGTCGGTATGATGTAGCACTTGGTGATGCGGAAGTTGCATTAATGATCAATCACAAAAATTTAAACACATTATTAATCCGAGCCGATATATATTTCTTGAAAAGACAATACAATCACTCACTCGCTGATTTGGATGATGCTATTAGAATTGCTCCTAATAATTCTTTTGTCTTGATCTCACAAAGTGAATTATTTTGTAAGCTAAAGTATTATGAAGATGCTTTAAATAATGTGAAACGAGCTCTTGAAATCAAATCAGCTGATCATTATGCCTTAGAGGTCCGAGGAAACATCTATCGAAAACAACATAAATATGAGGAAGCACTTGTTGATTTTAATAAATCATTAGAATTATATCCCTTAGATATGATTCTTGAATGTCATCAAAATCAAGATGATAGAGAAGAAGATTGCAAAGTTGGAGGTGGTAAAGGTGGTAAAAATGGTATAAATGAAGCTGGTAAAGATGTTCAGGATTTGTTAGTTTGTAGAAACGATGCTGGATATGATAAAGGATTTGTGGTTACTCAACAAATTTTCAGAGAAAGAAATTTCTCCAGAATTTATTATCGACGGGGTGATATATATTGTAAATTAGGCATGTTTGAATTAGCACTAAATGATTTCAATCGTGCATTAGAACTAGCAAATGGATATGCTCCAATCTGCAAGAAACGAGCATATGTGCTACGTAAATTAGAAAGTTTAGATAAATATTAGTATTGTTTGATATACTAGAATTTAATTTAGTTTAAGCCTATAGAATCTTCAATTTCTTTCTTTATTTCTTCCATGTACAATTTTTTTTTGTCATTTATTATCAAATAAAATTTATAAAATTTATAAAATTTGCTATTCTGCTGAGGAATTAAACATATATTTATGATTTTATTTTGTTCGATCAATTTTTCAGATTAAGATCATATGGATAATTAGTATATAAACATTCTTGTATTTATTAGAATTAATACATTAAATATTATAATTTGTTATCTTTCTTTTGTTAGATGTTTGATATTTATAGATTGATGACTATTAGTAAATTTAATTAAAATTATGTTTTTATTAAAATATAAAAGGAATAAAGCATTAAACTTTTTATGTGGGAATTTTAAAAATAAATTACATTATTCATAAGGTAATAATAGTGCAATGTAATAATATAGTATTATTATCATAAAACCTATGATCCATTAAAAACATGGTTTTAAGTCTTAATTAATAAATCATTGAATAATTGTAATAATTGGATATTATTAATAATTGTTAAATCAATGTAATAATTATAATAGTTAGTTATTAAATCGTATAATTATTAACAAGAGGTCTAGATTAGGGGCGCTTTGTACTTATGATATTTAAATTAAATTTCATTTCTTCGAATATTTTTCTATAAATGACTATGAAGAAATCTTCAGTACTTATCAAATACAATCTTTATATTTGTTTAAAATATTAAAGCTCATAAACCAGATGAGACTTTTTGATATTTACCAATTTAATTATTTTATCGAACTACTACCCAAAACTATCATAATATTTTTAAATATTTTTAATATTTTCGTGTAATTTTACGCAGACTTTTCCGATGGGTTATTCAAATAAATTATTTTAGATCACACATTAACACACATTTGTATTCAAAAAGAGAAAAACTATCCTAAAGAAAATAGTTCTTATCATATCATTGCACAAAATATATTATAAAATGTAAAAATAAATTAAATAGATTGCACTTGATTATATAATACTTGTCATTTAATAAAATTGGTGAATATTCTGACACTTTTTTGAAACGAATTAAATTATAAAAAAAAATACAGATAAAATAACAAATTGCATGCTTTCAAACATCCTTTATTCTCATGGAATTTCCTTGCAGATTTTTCTATTTATTTCCTTCATCTTTAATTATTTTATGTGAATGACAATGATATTTTTAATAAAAATCAAACAAAAGTTCTTTACCAATTTTATAAAAGAATGAAATGTTACAGCTATGGACCCTTTAATCAAAAAAATTTCCAACTATTTATTATCTATTATAATTAATGTTTCAAAAGTGGTATTTTTTATTATTGAAAAATGAATACATTTTTCAAAAAACGCAAAGATCGTTTTCTTTTTTTCCGAAAAGCAGTGATTTTCATTAAAACTATTTATTGTCTGGAGCATAATAATAACTTAGGATTAGCTGGTAATAATTCGAGTCACGGCATGTGTCTTGTACCTCCACATGACCTCTTTTAATCCAATAAGGTAACGCAACGAATTTTAATTAATAATATAATCAGCTCCGGACTCACAACGGTTCCATTTACTTATAAATTAGTATTATTACATATTATTACATCATTATTACATTCAATTATGCATAATTATTTTATTACATATTATTATTACATTTATCAATGAAATATTTATTTTATATTTTTAAATATTATTTATTAAAGGTTTCTTTTCTTTCCCATGTAATACTTAAGAACATCTTCGCTTACGTGACCCCGCACGATAATTAGAATACAAGAAAATATGATAATTTACGTTAATCGCATTGATTTATTAATTAAAATATTTCCAACAAAAAGACGACTAATTCTCACACTGATTATACTAATTAGCGATAAAAAGAAAGATACAATATTGAAAAGTAAAATGAGTAAAATAATAGAAAAATAATAAAATGTGAAAATATCGTTCAATAATAAAAAGAAAAATGGTGTACAAAAAATCCTTAACAAGTATTCTCTAGTGCATTTATCATAAATGAATTTATTTATTATAATGAATATCCTACATCGAATTCTAAATTATGTTTTATGTAATATTATTTATTATGCTCTGGAATTATTTTTCAAGCCTTAATTTTTCTATCAATATATTCATTTTCAAAAAATTATTTAATTATCGCAGAATTATTAATTTGCACATTAATTATGGTATTATTGGATCAAGGAGTGATGTGTTGTACAGTTTTGAAAAGTGCAGAAACAAAAATTATGTTTCAACAATATTAACAAAATATGAATTTCGATATACGTTGTTTGCTTTTATTACCTTGTTTTGAATTTCTTATATACGCCATTATTGTAAAGTTAATTATTTGATGTTTTGTCATTTTGTTTCAGTTTCTCATTAAGTTTTATTAAATCCGGACAAACTCATTGTTTCAAAACCAATGCGAATTTTTAAACTTACATGCCGAAATTTTCAAAACAGCAATATATGGTACATCTCATTTGCAAAATGAAAGTTCTATTTATAAATAAAATAAAGGCTATGGCTATAATCTTCTAAATATTAAAAGAGATATTAAACTATTTTATTGATTATTTTTTCCAATAATTTATTTGCATCCATATTTCCATTTTCTTTTGCTGTATTTAACCAGTATATGGCTTTTACAGTATCTTTTCCTTCATAAAAGTATCTACCAATCCAGTGTTGGGAATCAATATGATCATTTTCTGCAGCTTTTTTAACCCATTCAAATGCTTTCACTTTATCTTGATCAATTCCATCACCATTTTCATAGCAAAGTCCTAAGTTATATTGTGCAAAGGAATATTCTTTTTCAGCAGCTTTCAAAATCCATTTAAATGCTTCTTCATAGTCTTTACCCACGCCTATACCATTAAAATAACTACTCCCAATATTATTCATTGCAATGATGTTTCCAGAAAGAGCAGATTTCATAAACCATCGAAATGATTCAGAATCATCCACAGCAATTCCTGTCCCATTTTGATAATAATAACCAACAATACGTTGTCCAACAAGATACCCTTCTTCAGCAGACTTCAAATATAATTCAAATGCTTTTTTTACATTTTTTTCAACCCCATATCCACCAGCATAACACATTGCAACAAATTGTAAAGCTCTAATGGACCCTTCATTAACAACTTTAGAATAAATCTTAAATGCCTCTTTCTGATTTTTTTTAATACCTAAACCATTTAAATACATATCTGCAAGATAAATGAATCCAATTTCTCTGTTATTTTCATGTAATTTTCTTAATGATACGGAATTTGGTGAGGTATTCTTCATATCGATTATTTCATTAGCAGCTAAACTAAAGAATTTAAATGCCATTTTGTAATCAACAATAGTTCCAATTCCATACTTATAAAAGAATCCTATTAAGCTAGTTAACCTATAATGAGAATGAGATTGATGACTTATCATTTCATATAGAATTTCAACGGGATTCTTGTTATATTCTCTAATATAATTTTTGACCATAATAGAATGAATTCTTCGATCCTGCTTTTCATATGAATCAATGAAAAATTCAAATAAATCCTTAATAAACATATTGACTTCGTCCGCAACATCAACAAAAGGTGGATCAGATTTAACTTCTACTTCTTTTTGCCTTAACAGAATAATTTTAAATTTAATTAATAATTGGGAAATTAACGCATATGGAATATTAAAAAAAACTGCCACTTACTTATTTGATATTTCTGATTTGACAGAAATAACTTCATCGGTGACGTTGTAAGATTGTAACTGGAGAGTTTTAGTTTCAACATTTTCACAAGGAATAATGATTTCAGAAAGATTTTTAACTACTTGGGAAATATCTGGTCGTGAATTTCCATTATGTTTCCAGCAATCTATCAAAAATATTCGCTATTATATTAACAAATTATTCTGAATATTACATAAAAGATTTTAATAAATTATTTTAGATTTATACCAGTATATATTTCTTTGTATTTAGGAGGTGTTCCTTGTATAATCATTTCTCTTTTTCCTTTGACAATATTATTTAATAAATCTATATTTGATGAGGGTTCCATTTCGAAAGGAGAATTACCACTTGAAATTTCCCAGAGAATGATTCCCAGACTGAAAATATCTAAGCTCTTATTTTTACCAATTGCACCGAAAAATTCCAAATATTGAGGGTCAATATATTGAATTGGTCCAAGAGTATTTTGAAGAAATTTTAAAGATTCGGGTATGATTTTTGTTAACCCAAAGACATTTAATTTAATGTTTCCATTCTGAACAAGAATATTTTCCGAGTTCTAATTAAATCATAAAAATAAATTAGAAATAATTCATACGTCGAATATGAATATTTGAATGAATCATTACCAATTTTCCGTGAATAATTTCATTGGAATGTAAATACATCAAAACATTGGCAATCTGTTTTGCTAGANGTAACTGGAGAGTTTTAGTTTCAACATTTTCACAAGGAATAATGATTTCAGAAAGATTTTTAACTACTTGGGAAATATCTGGTCGTGAATTTCCATTATGTTTCCAGCAATCTATCAAAAATATTCGCTATTATATTAACAAATTATTCTGAATATTACATAAAAGATTTTAATAAATTATTTTAGATTTATACCAGTATATATTTCTTTGTATTTAGGAGGTGTTCCTTGTATAATCATTTCTCTTTTTCCTTTGACAATATTATTTAATAAATCTATATTTGATGAGGGTTCCATTTCGAAAGGAGAATTACCACTTGAAATTTCCCAGAGAATGATTCCCAGACTGAAAATATCTAAGCTCTTATTTTTACCAATTGCACCGAAAAATTCCAAATATTGAGGGTCAATATATTGAATTGGTCCAAGAGTATTTTGAAGAAATTTTAAAGATTCGGGTATGATTTTTGTTAACCCAAAGACATTTAATTTAATGTTTCCATTCTGAACAAGAATATTTTCCGAGTTCTAATTAAATCATAAAAATAAATTAGAAATAATTCATACGTCGAATATGAATATTTGAATGAATCATTACCAATTTTCCGTGAATAATTTCATTGGAATGTAAATACATCAAAACATTGGCAATCTGTTTTGCTAGATTTAATTTTGTATTCCAATCCATTTTTTGGAAATTCGTTTTTAAATATTGACGAAGAGATCCATTATTGGAATATTCAAGAATAATCATATAATTATTGGCATTCTCTATAAAAAAAATAAGAAATAAAATAAATAAGCGAGTAATTAATATTAAGAATAATTTTTAAATATTTTTACCTTGCTTAGTAATGCCATAAAATTTAAGAATATTATCATGAATTTCCAATTTTCGATATCTTTTAATCTTTTCCATTAATAATGTAAAAAATATTAATAGTAAATTCAAATGATAGAATAAAGAATTAAATTTAACTCACCTCATTAATCAAATTGTCCAGTGTGAATTTATTATTTAAATAAACACATTTAAGAGCAATAGTTTTTTGAGAAATTTTAAAAATGGCTTCATAAATATTTCCACTAATTAATTTTACATTTTCAAATTCGGAATATTGATAAAATGGAATATTTTCTTTTTGAAGAGTATCTTCGATGATTAAATTATCCATCCAAGTCTCCCATTCTTTTGTATCTTCATGTTCATTTGGTTTATCTTGCGACATGATTATTTATAAATTTAATTAATTTAATTGCTACGATTATTGAATGTACCAATTTTATACATGTATCATAAGTTACACCGCGTACAAATAAATGAAACTGTTCATAGTAGATGTGCAAATGTAGCACAAAAAGATTACTTTAATAGGATAAAAAAGAAAAATATTTTCACATATAGCAATAATATACATATATATAAAGGATAGTTTTTAGGTGATTATAGAAAGGTTGACAATCCCGTATCTTAACATGTGAACGCCATACATAAAAGAATATACTGAGATAACAATTAACTGAATTTCCTGATTTTTTCATGTGGGTTTTTAGATTGAAACATTTGGAACATTTTTATTGGTAAGGAGTAATATTATTAGTTTTTAAATTTAATTTAGAATATGTAAGTGTAAGTGCTCAAACCCAAAACAAATAATAGAAAAATGGAATTTTTCTAATTTAAATAAAGATAATTTGGATGTTTCAAATTTTTTAATCTTTCTCGCATGATTGAAATAGCTTATAGTTTATTTTACTAACGTACATAATTCAAGTGTGATACCAAATGTAATCATAAAATAATTTTATCTGAATCATATAATTTTGTGCTATTTATCCAAAAGGGTGAATTCAATCTTATGATTGCTTCGCTCACGTCATTTTTTGGTATTTGATTCTAATATTTGTTTATTTGATTCAGTTTTAAAGAATTTTTAATTAAAATGTATTATATAAAATCTAAACCTTATTTTTTTTTTTAATTTTTCAATATATTAAACTTACCTTTCCAGCTTAAATATAGATATCTTGGTTGGTTACGTTGATGTCAGAAGATTTTATTCTTAATGTTTGCTAAATCTCCTTTTGGATCTTATATTACCTAAAGTAAAGAAATAATGTAAGCAATGAAAATTTTGTAAATATATACATATAACTTAATAAGAATTGGTGTACTAAACGCATTAGATTGTACCAGTTATAAATCAATTGAGAATTCAAACCATCTTCCATTCGATTAATCATTTTTCTAAAGTATTTCAAGTTAAGAATCTAATCTTTCCTTGAAAATATTGTAATATAATTAGAAATTAAATTTAAATTTGTAAAGACAGACTCTTTCCAAAGAATTTTTCCCAATTATTGATATTATCTTCGCCTAGATCACTAATACAATATAGATTTTCTTGATATTTAAATAAAGTGACCATACTTAGTATTTTAATTTATAGAATCGCTCAAAAATTTAAATAACTAATTTTATAAAATATTCCGTTTCCAAAGAGTTTATCAAAGCTCTCAATCTAATTTTGAAGACGATAATTTTCATTTTGTGGAAGTATAATATTTTCGTCTTAAAATAAAACGCATCATCTCTAAAAAAAAATCAAAAAAATCAAATTAAAGTTGAGTATAAAAAACTCACATCGTATATTGTTGCCACTCGACATCATTATTGCCGTTGCTGTTTGGTGCAATTTACCATTTTCAATGTAAGCCCTCGAGAAATTTACTTTATTTCATAGTTTAGAATATATTTTTGGATAAAATTAATAATAATTGTCATGGTTTTATCTACACTTCTGTATTTATAAGGATTCCTATTAATAATTCGAATAATCACAATATTTCACGTATCCTCATATCCGTGGTGTAAAATAAAATGATGAAAAATTTATTTATTTATTTATGATAAATTTTGTGAATTCTTGAGAATGGGTATGGAATGAAAAATGAATTACACAAATTTATGTACCGTATGTTACACGTTTGTTTCCAATAATAATTATGATATAAATGCAATATAGTACGTATTGAATTTTAGATAAAACATGATCACCAAATTTTCTAAATTTTTCTAAAATGTCCATTCTTTCCGTCTCTCAGATTTAATCACTACTAGGAGTGATAAAAAATCAGCTTTTATTTGTATACCCTTTTTAATGCTTAAGTAGTTAAACCAATGACATGATCGCTTTATTCATCTTTCCTCCCATTTTTTTTTAATGAAATCTAAAAATTTACTAAGATGTGTTGATAAAAGGTAAGGTTCGGGTTCTGATAAATTAATTTCATTACGAAGTATATAAGTTTAACTTTATTGGAACCACATTTGAGGGATTTTTCCAAAACCAGTATTTCTAGGATTTTAGTATAACTCAATAATTCATTAAATTTTTATTTGTGAGTTTCTCTTCATCAGAGATTGTGAAGAGGTGATGCAGACACTCTCATCAATGAAGATTCTTTTAAATTTTCAAGTCCGTGAGTTAGTGATGAATTACCTTCTGAAGGATTGCTGAAGGTACCTTAATATTTATATTTAATACTTTTAATACATTTTTAATATAATAATTAATATTAATGTTTTTATTGACGTTTTTTTTATTTTAAAATTTATTCAGGATATGAATTATAAATAGACAGATTAAACTGCAGATATTATGATACTTATAAATTTTTTTTTTGTTAATACACAAATTATACACAAATATTAATTTTGTGCATTTTTTTATATTTTTTACAAAAAAAATATTTTGGCAATATTTATAATCTTAGATATCATTAATAAATAGCCTACGACAGATATCAAAATTATCCCATGGTCCCTAATTTTTCACCCATAATTTTTTATTGATATTTCAAGCTAATATTTTTATTTGCTAAAAATAAAGGTATAATATTTTTTAACTGTTCGTTTGGTAACAAATTATTATAATTTCGTATGATGTTTAAATAAGACATGAATGAAATTAGGCTTAAACTATTAATACACAGAAATATTCTAAGGCTGAATATTATGATATATACAAACAATTTATTTTAATTTATTTCGAAATCTGAAATAGATCATGTTCCTTGAATATGCATGATAATAGTGCTGATATTTTGTTGGTTCATGTAATATAATAATGGTTGGTTAGAAAAAATTGAAACCGATAACGTGCCATGTTTATATTTTAATAAATAAAATATTTTTTATGAATAAAAACAAAACTGGACTATGAAAGGAGAAAACAATAATAGTTTGCTTGCGTTATAATATAATAATATTTGCTCCTTAGATTACAGAGCTATGTCTCTTCTTTAACAAAAAAAAATATAAATGAAATAAAAAATATTTGGTAATAGCAGAAATAATGTTTTGTTTACATCGTGATTCTGATTTTTGAGTCATGTAACTGCATGCCGCTAATATGATGATAATAATGATAATGTAAAATTTAATTCCACGTTTAACTAGAAATTTCTAAAGTTGCCTAATTTCGGTCGGTCATGTAGAATAACAAACTCCAATTTTTAAATATAATTAAGGAATATCATACGTAAATATTGGTTCCTTTACCAGATTCACGTTTTTTTGTAAATCTTATCTGAGTGTAAATAAATATAAAATTCGTTAATATTTTGCATTCATATATAAGAAATTTACACCGGTACTAATTTATTTATTGATTTTTTTTTTTTAAAAAAGAAATTTCTTTCTACTTTACATACTTTAAGCAAACAGAAAATGCCTTATGTATGCCCAGAATACAACCAAGAATCGATCAGGAATATTGTTGGTGGTGCAAACCGTGCAACTCAACACATTTTAAAAACAATTTTGATAAATGGGCACACCAGAGACCATGTCACATGTAAATTCATACTATTCTCCAATTATTCACAAGTAATTATCTTATTTATGTAAAATATAATAAAATTATTATTAAAAAATGTAAACGAAAATTAAAATAAATGAAAATTCAACTGTGAGAATGAAAAATATATATTAGAATATAAAAAAAATAATATTCTTCATAAAAATGTTACTTATGAGATATTNAATATTGGTTCCTTTACCAGATTCACGTTTTTTTGTAAATCTTATCTGAGTGTAAATAAATATAAAATTCGTTAATATTTTGCATTCATATATAAGAAATTTACACCGGTACTAATTTATTTATTGATTTTTTTTTTTTAAAAAAGAAATTTCTTTCTACTTTACATACTTTAAGCAAACAGAAAATGCCTTATGTATGCCCAGAATACAACCAAGAATCGATCAGGAATATTGTTGGTGGTGCAAACCGTGCAACTCAACACATTTTAAAAACAATTTTGATAAATGGGCACACCAGAGACCATGTCACATGTAAATTCATACTATTCTCCAATTATTCACAAGTAATTATCTTATTTATGTAAAATATAATAAAATTATTATTAAAAAATGTAAACGAAAATTAAAATAAATGAAAATTCAACTGTGAGAATGAAAAATATATATTAGAATATAAAAAAAATAATATTCTTCATAAAAATGTTACTTATGAGATATTTTGTTTCGTCTTCTCCTCCTTAATTATTATTGTTATTTTCAATATCAGATTGCATTATATATCATTTTTTAAATTAAAAAAATAACCAATAAATTCAAAATTTAAAAACAAAAATTATATCAAATTAAAAATCTTGTTTGAATATTTGTTTTGCAGAAATGATGAATAATATTTTATTTTAAATAAATATGCGATCCAGATATTTTATTGCATTTTCGGAAATGTTTAAGAAATCTTTTTTGTTAAAATGCTCTATTATTTTACAAATATAGTCTTGATTATTTTTTTCATAAAATCATAATATTTAGTTTCACTTTGATAAAAATAACCTTTAACTTATGGTTCATTATTCATATGTCGTTAAATATAAATGTAATAATTATCAACTCTGTTAAATTGACCAATCAATTTTTAAGAATCCATAGTATTGCTTAATATTACGTCACTCTTAATTGAAAAATAATTACTATTATAAAAGATGTGCGTAATAAAAAATTTTAAAATATAGACATACATTATTATCTTTTCGTAATTATTTTGTTGAAGCTGTTGATTGAGGATTTTGTTGTAGTTGAAGGTGGTTGGTGTGTAATTTGCCAGTTTGTCTCCTTGTCATATTTAAAATTATTAAATAAAAAAATATAATATTAATGCAATCATATCTAAATTTTATTATGATTATTAAATTATAAAATTTTAAAAATACTCTTGAAAAAAAAACTGATGTAATCAATCATATCTCATGCTATCTTATCTTATGTATAAATTATACATTATCTAACGTAATAAATCATATCTTAACATGTTATTATTTTATTATTACTATTTTAGTTACAAAGAAAAAATGTAAGCACCTGAAAAAAAATTTAATAAATTTCATTTTATTGTTATTTTGTTTAATATTACAATGTTCTAGATTATTTAATCATGCATACATATATATATGTATTAGCTAAATTAAAGATGATTTCTTTGACAATCAATACTTCGAAAGTGAAACAGAAAAATAACATCCATGCTATGCCATTTATGGAAAATTTTCAATTTATTATATAAAAAATAAAAGCAAAGTACATGTTGAATTTTTCTATTTTGATTGACGTATTATTGTTATTATATTAAAAATATCCATTTCTGTTCTGTGCAACTGAAAAGCTGAAAATTTTTTTTTTTATTCTGATGTAATATTTTAACAATTAATAGATATAATATATTTCATTAAAAATATAATTTGATGTAATATTTGGCATTATTTTAATAACGAAATACTAAAATATGAATTATATAATCTGTGAATTTTTGAAAAATAAAATTTTCATGAATCTATAAATAAGACAAAATTATTTTTTTTCTTTTTCCCCAGATCCACTTTGATAAAAATAAAATTTATAAAACGCTTTATTGATAAATCTTAACATCAAATAATTATTATTTGACATATCTTAAATAAAAATCTCAATCCAAATTATTTGAAAATGGTCTTTACTAAATCTCAGTGCCAACAACAACAACAACAACAAGCGCAACAGCAACAACAAGCTCATCAGCAACAACAACAACCACAACAACCACAGCAACAGCAACCACCACTACCACCACAACAACGACCACAACAACAAAACCAACAAAGAGGCCGAGGAAGGCCAAGGAAAACTCTCCAAAACCAACAACCACAACAAAATGTTGTGAAAAGAGGTCGTGGAAGACCAAAAAAAAATCCTGACCAACGATAACAACAGCAGCAACAACAACAACAACCACAGCAACAACAACAACAATAACAACAACAACAGCACTCTGCATTTGAAATACTGGCCACAGCTGCCAAGGCCCAGTATCAAAGAGAAATGGAAACTGCAGTCGGCATGAATCACAAAGATTCATTAAAAATGCTGGCTGCAGTTTCAGTTGAAGTTAAAAAATGGACCAAGAAAAGAAAACGTGATGAAATCGAAGGTAAATAATTTTTATTTTATTTTATTTTAAATTCCAATATGATAAAACGAATTAATAAATAATAAATAAAAAAAAATGTCATTAATAGGGAGGTGTAAAGATGATGAAAATAATAATAATAATAACAATAAAGGTGATGATGATAGTGAGGATGAAGACAATGATGACGGCCCAGGTGGTTACAAGAGGAATAAAATGTCACGTAAGTATATTTATTTAGAAATATATAATTTGATTATTTTTATTTATTTTTTTATTTTCTAAAATTTATTTTTATTTTATTACAGTTGATTTTATTTTGCAGGGTGTCTGTTGCAATTAAATTTTGTCTATATTTATCTTCATTGTTGTATGTTGCTGTGCTTGATTAAATATCTTTCGTTGGGGAATTAAATTTATATTTTCATTTAATTTTTTATTATTTTTTTAATTATGTTTTTAATTATATTATATATATTATCAATAAAATTTTATTTTTTACATGAAAAAAATGGGTTGTTATTATAATAATGATATGACTTCGAAGAATTTATTTCAACAAAAATTACAAACAAGGAATTCTAAAGTTTAATATTTAATATTTGATTTGTAAAAAATTATTCCTTTGTTGAATGTTATCTTGATTCATTAGAATGATAATATTCGACAATAAAAAATGTTTAAAGACAATATATAAAAAAAATATTATATTTATGTGTCTCGTAATAAGCTCAAATATTTATTCAATTTTATTAAAAGAAGAATATTATAATATAATATGATATGGTTAAAATTAAAATATTATTATGATCTTTTTATAATTTTATAAAAGTGATAAAAAATCTAGATGATAAACGGAGAATTGATATTTTCGATGATGATTTTTTAACTTAAAACTATTTTTTTATCTTCTTTTATAAATAGATATAATTATCATCATGAATTCACCTATAACTTAAAATATGAATTCTTGTCTCGTGTGATTTTTGTATCTGAAAAATTTTAATTAGTTTATATATTAGCTATTATTATACATGATCACTATTTAGATGATAATATCTAGGGGATTTTTAATTTAATGGAGGTACAACAAAAGGTTACATAATTATAAATGGGATTTCTAGTTCAAATACTTTTTACTGTATAAATTGATTCTTCGTGAAAAAAACTCGTATACTTATTCTTCATGCTAATTATATGAGAATGAAGTATTTTGACTTGAATTATGCAACAATAATGTAGTTTCGATATCAAAAATCAAAATTGGTTTTATTTTTATCTATTTATTAAACTTATTTATCTGATGAGCTTTTATTAAAAATTTTATAAAGAATGAAATAGTGATCATCAAAGAAACAAAATAAAAAAAACAATTATTTTTTATTTAACATTAAGTCTTGTTCAGTTTTTATAATGAAAAGACTTGTTTGTGTTCAGTTTATCATGAAAATTCTTGTCAATCTTGATAAAAGAATTACAAATAAGGAAATTGTTTGCTTAAAAAACTAAGAACATTTCTTATTATATATATGTAAATAAAAAAAAAATAATGTATTATTTTTAAATTATTTAAAAGGAAAAAATTAGAATCCAAAAAATTCATTTTTACTAAGTTGATATGCATAAAATCATAACATAATCTCAAAATTCATTGAATGTGCCTGAAACCCCTTTTCGCTGTGGCGGACCCATATGTTGATTTAAATTGAAAGAAGATTGATTTTAAGTCAATTCTTTCTGTACCTTTTTTTTTTCTTGTAATTTTGTTTATGATATGATAAGATTCAACAGTATCAATATTTGTTCTTTTATACCATCTCCTAGTATTGGTGATTCGATTTTTGCACTTTTATCATTCGTAGTTAGAGGGGGTCTTTTATAATTCCAAGTTTATTCCCCAACAAACTTTAACCATTTCTTTTTTCTTTATATCCACAACTATCCAAAATTATTTCCACGATTAAATACGGACCCTCAACTCTGGTTAATTCAATAATACCACCATATATGTTTCTATCGCGCCGCGAGATCCATAAGTAATATAAACATCTTTTCTGGAACCACTTCGATATCCAACCTTTATTCTCTCATCTTTTAAATAAAATTCTAATTCAACGAAAGTTTTGAGGAATATGAAGTCTGGTATTTAATATAAGAAAACTAGCGAGTTCTTTAAATGTTTTCTAATAAAAGGAATACAAATCAAAATTTTCAATTTGAGGTATAGGATGAACTGTTAGTTTAGAAGTAATTAGAAATAATGGGGAGTTCAGTTGACGTTAATGAGTCCGAAGAATTATTCGTCACCATGAGAAAAATGTAATCTCAGAATATAATTATATTTTACACATGATAACTATTATGTGAAAATCCAACATGGAATTTACAATTATCATTTCTCTCAAAGAAAAGATATTTCTTACAGAACAACATCTACGTGAAAGAAGTTAGAAAAACAATTATTAAATTGGGCAAGAATTTTCTTTCCTATTTATGGAAAAACTCTTAATTTATATTATGAAAATACGGAAAAATACTATTTCTCTTCAAGATAGCATCATGTTTAATGAACATTTGCTTGTAGATAATTTGACAAGAGAAAATTTATTAGTGGCGCACTTTCTTAATGAAGTTCTTTTGCATGATTTATTGATCACCAATATTCAAAATTCAATCAATATTTCATGGCTTTATAGTAATGGAAAAAAAAGTTTTCGTAAAGATCAAATTTAACATAGAGTTTAGGTAATCACATGGCTTACAATCCTATCCTAGAGTAAATTCAAGCAATTTATGCAATAAATTTTACAAATTAGTGACTATTGCAATTATCTCTTACCGAGTATATATGTTTATTGATAGAGAACATAGATTATATTTTTAGTTAAGTGATTGTAAAAGTTGTAAATAAATTTTGATGGAATAATTGGAATATCAGAAATGATATTATATTATTTAATAATTGATGATGATGATGATGAATTTGGTGGTAATGGTGATGATGATGGCGATGGTGATGGCAAATATAAAATTATTTCATTCCTTCCACTTTCAATTCTTTTTCGTTTTTGCTTATTATCATCACCATCAAAATTTATTAATTCTTCAACGAATTCATTTATTTATTTTAACATTTATAAAAGTTCTACATCTTCTCCCTATAATAATTATTTTAACAAATTTTTTTTTTCGAAAAATTTGTATTTTTATTTATATAGTTCGGTTAATCGGAATAATAACAAACAGAATGAAAATTTAAATTTCCTTAATATATATACAGTATATATATTATTCGTTTTTTCTTATCGAAAAAATTATTATTATTTATATAAACGGAGCTTTCTTTTTTTTCATAAAAAAAGTAGTTCGAAAATATCGAAACTAATCATGAACTATCAATCCAACGAACGATGTTTACAACTGTTATTATTATATAAAAAAAAATTAACGATAAAAGCACAATTTTTTTTTATTATTTTTTCTATTCCACTTTTAGTGTTCCACCATTTTATTTCACATTTATTATTTACACAAATTATATTATCTCCTTCCGTCACACAATCAATTCAATAGTATATATCAAGGTTTTTTTTTCTTGCTCACCCTTATTTTCTTTCTTTCTTTCTTTTTTAAAATAAACGAATCCTTATAATTTTTATTGTCTTCCTTTTATATATATATTTGATTCCTTATTTTTCATAAAAAAAAGCAGATTCTCTTTACTTCCGAAGATGAATACTATATTTTATAAAAAATTAGCCCTCAGTTCTTATATTATGAGATAGGAAGAAGAATCCGTGCGCTCTTATTTTCCTTCATTTTTGTCGTTATTGGATTCAAATTCCAAGTTGGTGTTTGTTTATTTTATTTTTTAAATTTTTATTTAATTATTCTAATTACGATATTAATCTGTATATCTATACATTTAGAAATTCAAGAAGTTTTGGAAAAAGATCAAAAAATTTAGAAGAGATTAAGACAAGAATATCATCATCTAGAAAGTATTATTGTTAATAATAATAACGCTAATTAATTATTAAATTAATAATTTAGTATGTCTATACCGCGTTATTAATGTACTATATTTTACGATTTTACTTAGCGCATCAGCCCATTAATGAGGCTTTATTATACAGTGTAAAGAAACTAACAAATTCTAGCAGAATTATATTTCTAAGAAACAGACTTTTTAAAAGAGCACAATTTTTACTCAACGCATTAATGATAATTGAATGAGGCTTCATAAAAGAGCCAACCCTTTCTAGTGAAAACAATATTTTTGTTCAACACATTTATGGTGGATGTTTAATACATTCGAATAGAGTGTAAGTAAACTCTTCATCCGATTCAAAAAAAACTTCCCGAAGTTAACATTTTATTTGTTGATGCTTCGCCTCAAATCGTTTTGATGTGGCGATGATTTATTTATTTATTGTTTATTGTTTTTATTGTTTATATTTATATATATATATTTGAATCTACAGCAGCCTTATTGTTTGGCATAAACAAACATATATCATCTTTTTGGCAAAAGATTATTTCGTGGCATTTAAAATTAACAAAAGATCCATTATTTCCGTATTGCGGTATTTAACACCAATTTTATGGGTTTTTTAATTGATTTGGAAGGCTTGCGTTAAAAAAATACATTCGAATTTGTCTTGATTTGTTTTATCAAGATTTTATTTCGATTTTATTAGAAAACAAAAAATAGAAGATATCCTGCGATAGTTATAAATATTTAGGAGGCTAAAATTGGTTTGTTTACCATTAATTTGAAAACATTAGGCTTGTATTTACCTGATTTCGAGACAACGTAAATGATAAGTTGGTAATATTTTTAATAAAAATATTAAAAATATTTGAGGCTTTGGAATTAAATTGTCTATTTATCTCTTATAGATTAATTATCTGATTCATTCATTTTTATAAACTTTTCATTTGTCTATATGTTTCGAAATCTCTATATAAACCGTTTAAATTTACCTCATAAGATTCCTCACTTCGTTTCAATCAATTGTCAAAAGTTCATAATAAACATATTAAACAAAAAAAATCCTACGAAATGAAATTCTCTGTAATCTGTTTCTTGGTTACTTTGCTCATCGCTTCTGCCATTGCAGGTTTGTTCTTTTATGATTTTGAAATATTAAAATTAATAATCTTTAAAATCATTTAGAGCCCTACTACTACTACAAACGTGATGCCGATGCCACCCCAAACCCATTCCCCCTATGGACAGAAAAAAAACGTGATGCCGATGCCACCCCAAACCCATTCCCCCTATGGGAAGCTGAAAAACGTGATGCCGATGCCAAACCATACTACTACTACAAACGTGATGCCGTTGCCATCTCAAACGCATTGATCCTCGACAAACGTGATGCTGAGGCCAAACCATTAGAAATCGAGTACTTCGAACGTGATGCTGAAGCCAAACCATACTACTACTACTAATATGTCGAAATTAGTAATAATAGTAAAAGATTCACAACCTATGTAGATTTTTTTTAATACTTTTTTTTTGTATATAAAAGTTGCTTCGTGAATGATTTTTCTTTCTCTCTAGTGAATTTCTCTCCATATTCCCTTTTTCCTGTCTTGTCCATTGTTCGTTCTCTCTCTTTATTATGTGGAATGTTGTTTTGCTCTAAACGCAATAAACTATCTCCCTTGTCTCTCTCTCCTTTATCAATTCCTTTTTGCTAGATGTGTATTTTTCTTTTCCTTTTAATTTTTTTCAATTTTTTTTTTTGGCTGAATTTATTTTTTTAAAAAATCAAGAATAAAGTTTATTATGTGGAATGTTGTTTCACAATAAACTATCTCCCTTGTCTCTCTCTCCTTTATCAATTCCTTTTTGCTAGATGTGTCTTTTTTCTTTTCCATTTAATTTTTTTCAATTTTTTCTTTTTGGCTGAATTTATTTTTAAAAAATTGAGAAGTTTATTATGTGGAATGTTGTTTCGCAATAAACTGTCTCCCTTGTCTCTCTCTCCTTTATCAATTTCTTTTTACTAGATGTGTCTTTTTTCTTTTCCATTCGATTTTTCCAATGTATCTTTTTCAATGTTTTCTTTTTGGCTGAATTTATTTTTTAAAAAATCAAGAATAAAGTTTATTATGTGGAATGTTGTTTCACAATAAACTATCTCCCTTGTCTCTTTCTCCTTCATCATGGATATTTGATTTCTTTTTTCTTTTCCATTTAATTTTTCCAATGTATCTTTTTCAATTTTTTTTTTTTTGGCTGAATTTATTTTTTTAAAAATCGAGAATAAAGTTTGTTATGTGGAATGTTGTTTCGCAATAAACTATCTCCCTTATCTCTCTCTCCTTTATCAATTCCTTTTTACTGTATACACGAGTTGGATATTTAATGTGTCTTTTTTCTTTTCCATTTAATTTTTACACTGTATCTTTTTCAATTTTTTTTTTTTGGCTGAATTTATTTTTTTAAAAAATTGAGAATAAAGTTTATTATGTGGAATGTTGTTTCGTAATAAACTATCTCCCTTGTCTCTTTCTCCTTCATCATTGATATTTGATTTCTTTTTTCTTTTCCATTTAATTTTTCCAATGTATCTTTTTCAATTTTTTTTTTTGGCTGAATTTATTTTATTAAAAATCGAGAATAAAGTTTAGTTTTTGGGCTAGTTTTTTTGATATCTAAAAAATGTTTATACACTTTTATCAAATGAATAATAATCAAATATTTCCAAGACTATAAATACAAAACCTAACGATCTTTGAATTTTTTATAAATCGATCTATCAATTTTTGTATTGTTTTACGTCGCTCACAATGTACTCCGCTTTCCATTGTGTCACATCAAAACAACGTACTAATGTACTGTGTTAAAATATCATTAAATAAATTTATTTTTCTGACGATAAACTAAATTCTACAAGATAAAACATTGAGAAAATGAAGTTTCATAATCATCTTTCTTCTTTTCGAATGTGCATAAGCATTAAGAAACAACATCTTTACCATCGCAATATCAAATTCATAAGCGCTTTCATTCAATGTTACGAAAACTACGATTCAACGTAGTATAATTATATACTATTATTATTTCTTTACTAGAAGCGCATATTTTTAACTGATTATTTTCTTTTAATGTACCATTTTCTTTATAACGATCACGTGGTAAAACAAAAGTATTTATTTTAAACTTAGTATCGAAGAAGGACCATTATTTTCTTTAGTTGAATATCATGCTAATTTTTTTTAATACTTTACGAAAATTATTATAATATTCATTTGGCAAAAATAATAATTATATACATCATAAAATGATGTTTAACAAAAAAAACAGCAGCATTACAACATACGACGATGACGATGGGAGCAGAGGAATTTATCTTTGAATTCCTCTGTTCTCAGACCTTTCACTCTATAATTTAGTTACATTGATTGAGTTTTTGTTATCATATTCAAAAAAAAAATGTCAAACGATACAAAAGAAATGATTAAAAATATCAAAGTTAAATATATGAGGCCAGCCGAAGGAAATTTAGGGACCAAGAAATTGATGGTGAATTATCATTCATAAATTAAAATTCAAAGGTTGATTTACTTATATACTAATTCAAATTTTTTTTTAGAAAATAAAAAAAAGGGAGTTGAGTTGCACGTTAGAGCGTTTGGAATAGAGATCAGAACATGCGACTAGAAAGACAGCAAATTAGTTAGTGGAGGAACCTGGATATGTAAAACTTATTCATTAATAATTAATATATGTAATCCACTATGATTATTTAATATTGAAATTTTTATATTAAAGACTTTTGAAGGCCGAAGGAATAGAGAATACGTTTAATATAACGCAAAAAAAAAATTAGAAGAAAATTTGGAGGATGAAGTTACTTCTTTAAAGGTTTTGATCATACTATTTTTTTTTATTTTTTTTCATTTGCTCTTTTTTTTTATAGAATTTGGAAATTAAAATAATAAATATATTAAATAATGATTAAAATTTTAGATATTTAATTTAGATTTAAAGACATTTGGGCATATTCACTAGATTATACACGAAATGGAAGGTAATATAGAAAATAGATTGTGATGATTTTTTGACAAATTAAAATTCATTAAAATTAGTTATACTAAAGATTTAAAATAATTTTTTTTTTAAAAAAAAATATGGTTATAGGAGGACGTAAAGGTCATTCGGCAACCTTCAATTAGCAATCAAATAAAAAGGGATGCGAGAAATATGTTAGAGACTTTTTGAGATGTTAAGTAAGTGGTCAATAAATTTATTATATATTTTATATATTTTATATTTTCAGATTTAACACGAAATGATTACGTTTGATCCTACATTTATTGGTAAAGTCGATAGAGCTTTAAGAGAGATGTTGTCTAAAGAGAGAAGGAAGGACTCAAAAATAGTTCGAAAAGCAGGAATCACGTAATTTGACACGTGGAAAAAACAATTCACTAAAAAATATCTTCGCAAGAAACAAAAATGTAATTGATGAAAGAAAACTGAAAATACAGCAAATGAAAAAGAAAAAGAAGCACGCCGAAAAAGAGATCAAATGATGAAATAGGTGATGATAAACCTTCTACGATGTTCGACCAATTCACGAATAAAAATCAAAAAATTTAACATTCTCTCCATTCTTCCGAACATTAGAATTAGATTATAGATTTTTCACAAAAAAATTATTATAAGATTATATGAGTGTAAATCATCATTATTAACATATATATATCAATCACCGGTCATGTCACAAGAGGTTGCTGATCATTAATAGAAATTGGTGTAACAATAAATTATAAGAAATTCGGTACTAACGTAACATAAATTTTTTTCAAACAATTATATTACGAACCTTACCAAATTCTATTTCTCAAGTTTCCGTTTATTTGTTTTTTTACTTTTTTTCATAATACAACACTTGTATAAAAAGTTTCTATTAGGCCAACTTTTTCTTTTTTTTTAATCTTAACTTTGAAATGCAAGTTTGTATTAAAATCGAACGATACCTTGAGTACCTAACTATATGTAATTTTTTATGCACAATCAGAAATCTTAGTATAAGAAATGTGAATTAGATAGTAATTTTTTTCAAAAATTGGTAATTTATTTTAGTTTATTAATAAAGTCGTTTAAATTACAACTATTTGTATTTTATTTTAATAAAATTATTTATTTTTACGATATTTCCATGCTGCTTTAACTTTGGTTCTGTTCCAATCGGTTGAAAGTCTATTTAAAGCTTCATCAATAACCGAACTTGGTAATTCTTCATAAACTAGTAGTTCCTCAAGAATATTTTCTTCTTCTACAGTAGTTTGCTTTCTTTTCTTCCTTAATGGCTCTACTGGATTATTTTGGTTATTAGCAGGTAGATGTAATAATCCCGAATTATTCAAAGATTCATTTACTTGTGGTATATTCTGAGTTTGGGATAATTTTCTTTTTTCNTATTAAAATCGAACGATACCTTGAGTACCTAACTATATGTAATTTTTTATGCACAATCAGAAATCTTAGTATAAGAAATGTGAATTAGATAGTAATTTTTTTCAAAAATTGGTAATTTATTTTAGTTTATTAATAAAGTCGTTTAAATTACAACTATTTGTATTTTATTTTAATAAAATTATTTATTTTTACGATATTTCCATGCTGCTTTAACTTTGGTTCTGTTCCAATCGGTTGAAAGTCTATTTAAAGCTTCATCAATAACCGAACTTGGTAATTCTTCATAAACTAGTAGTTCCTCAAGAATATTTTCTTCTTCTACAGTAGTTTGCTTTCTTTTCTTCCTTAATGGCTCTACTGGATTATTTTGGTTATTAGCAGGTAGATGTAATAATCCCGAATTATTCAAAGATTCATTTACTTGTGGTATATTCTGAGTTTGGGATAATTTTCTTTTTTCTACCTGGTTTTTTCCTTTTTTTTTTTCAGTAAAATCTTTTAATTTTGTTCTAACTACTTCTGTTATTCTTCTTCCTTGAGTGTTTTTAGATTCTATTTCCAGAACTTCTTGTCGATAAACTTTTTTAATTCGTTCTAATCCTTTCTGGTAACAGGCAATAAGACGTTCTACTCCTTGATTATGTAATTCTGTTGGTGGATATTTTTGAAATAAGTCATGAGACAGCGGATCTGACATTCCAAAAACATTTACCAAATCATCTATAAGATTCCATAGTGACTCCTTTCGAGATTTAATTGCTCGTTCAGTTTGTGATACTGATTTATCATCTAAATATTTGGACATAAGTAAGTCTATTCTTTCCCTTTCATTTTGACATGCTTTTATTTGATTTTTAAGGTTTTTTTCATCAATAGTATTTCCATTAATATTTTGTTTTATATATTTTACTCCAAAAGTTTCAAGAGCTTCGTCAAAAGCAAAACAAATATGCCGAGAATCACTTTCTTCATGTGGGATTTTAAAAGAACCAGCGTAATGTAATCTTTCTTTTAATTGTGGATATGCAGTTATTGTTGCAAGGTAGTGAGCTATTGCAGTTGCATAATTGAATTTAGCCGCACTAGCAAATAGAGGTGTAGCAGCAGCTAGTGAATCCTTTTGAATTTCAAAATTTCCTNTATAATAAAGATACCATACTTTAAGACAAATGTTAGTATCATTTTTACCATCCATAATTTCAGAAAAAATTATTTTTTTTGAAGTAATAAAAATATTAATTGCCGCTCCTACAGCAACCCACAAAAGATCCAAAACTCTAGCTGTTGATCGATAATCTACTGCAATTTCAAACTTATCTAAAAAGCATACACCAAGACGTGAAGCCAAACTTAACAAACCATAACTTGAAAATAAGACTATAAGTACAGAACAAAAGTCTTTTGAGGTATGCCACTGGCCTAAAAGAGGTCTTAAATTAGGCCATTTTTTTTTGTTTTTATTTAGTCGTCGATATACTAATTCATCTCCTACGATATCAAGAAATTGGTAATCCTCTAAGATAAAATCTTTTTTATACATTTTAGCAGCATTTAAAATTTCTTCATCAGAGTTTGGGTTATTTCCGGGTTCAAGAATTACAATATTAGGAGATGGACCTAAACATCCATGATCTAATTTGTGTAATATAAGACATTTAATACTTTCTGCATCAAAATCTCTATTGTAACATAATTTGTTATTAATATTTTTAAAATCTAATAATTCTTGAAATACTTCTTGAAAAATCATCAATATTTCTTCTATCCTAGAATTCATACCAAATAATGGTGTATCTGCAGTTAATTCAATTATTTTTTCAGGTTCATTTCTTGTATTTACTGGTAATTGTATTTGGAAAGCCATCCGTAATGTTGCATGGGAACTTTCTCTGGTAACATCATAAATATTTCCAAATTTAAAACTTTTTTCTTTAAAATCAATATTATTAATAACAGCTAAATTCCAAATATTTTTCCCTTGAATTAGGCGTTGTATGGAGTTGGCTTTTTCCATTCGAGCATTTTCTAGTTTTCTTTCATGCCGGTCTGTATGAGATACCACATGACATACTGTTAATAATTGACGGAATGTACCTAACAATCGTGGTTTACGACTTAAACTTGTAAGAACTTGAGGTAACCAAATTTTCAAACAAAGAAAAGCTAATTCTATTAATATTGAGGTAATAAATGTTACTATTTTGATGGTTTTCTCAGAAATTACAGTTGTAAGTAATTTTTGTCGTTTTTTTTGTTGACGATTATTTATTTCCATTTTTTTTTCTTGCAGTTTATGAATTATTCCAAAAAAAAGTGAAGTAAGAAAGTCTGGAAATGTATTGTAATATTCGTGAAGAGTTTTTGGTGATTCTAAAGATGATTTTTTTGTGGTAATATCTAAGCGCGAATTCCATAATTTATCTCCAATTACAAATCCAAGTTCCTTAAAATTATTAATATTTAAGTTCCGTTCATATTTTATTTTTTTAGATGATTCAATAAAAAGCATTTTAATCATAAATAAACTAGGTAATTGATTAAAAATTAATTGTTTATTTTTATTAGATTCGTTTGTAAAATTAATATTTTTATTTGAAATATTTGTAATAAAAGATGGTGAAAAGGATGTAAACGGAATAAGAGCATTAATTAATGCTATTAATATTTGATTTTTATTTTCTTCATCTTGGGTTTGTGAAATATTAATTATCCAATCACCCAAAAATTCAAGTCCTTTATCAGTATCTTTTAAATGTAATTGCTTAGTAATACAAGTGGTTCCTTTTTTTCCTCTTCCTGGGCGATGATAAATATGTCCTCCAAGTTTCTCGTAACATAAACAGCAAATAGATTTTGGCATTTCGATATTGTCAAATGCTCGCGTACATATAGGGTGGCATATTTTTAATGCATCACATCTGTATTGTCCAATACATGCCACTTGAATATTATATCCATTTAAATGCCAAGAATGTTCAGTACATCCCACATCTCGTGAAAAAAAAGTAATATATTTATCACAAGAAACACATCTACGCCATTGAATTATCCCAGTCTCAAAGCTCTTTAATTTTTTTTCTTGTGATTTATGCAGATATTTATTGTCAAATTGGAAGTGTGTATCGCAAACTCCTAATTTTGATAAAGTACTGTCTGCTTCTTTTATAGCATCTCGATCCACTTGCCATGTACCGAATAGGTTATGTAATTGCTTTAATTTTCCTTTTTGCTTACATCGTTGAATTTTACCATCAACAAAATCTATTATTACACATGCTGTCAATTCAGTTTGTTCCGAAACTTCTATAATTTCATCTTTATCATTATAATGTTCATTTTCCTTTTCATTTTCATTTTCAAGCTCTAATTCTGATTCATAATAATTATTATCTGTATCAGAACTATTATCCTCATCCTCAAAAAATTCATTACTGTTCACAATGTTGCTGTTTGTATTATTATTCTCTATATTATCATTATTTATTTCATTTTCTAACTCTTCTATAAAATTTGCAAAAGGCAAGCACAAAAAAATATCATCGTCGTATTCCAACATTTACAATTGACTTTTTTCGAAAAAACTGTAAAAATAGGACAAAATGAAAGCCAAAATGCAAGTTATTGGTAATTTTTTTTACAAGTATAACGATAAAATAACTTTCTTCCTATCGCGTAATTTTTTATTTCATAGTGTTACAAATTATGGTAAGACAAAACTTTTATATGTTGTAATAGTCACGAAAATTGGCAATTTTTTATTCATTAAAAAGTTTCGTAAAGTAAAAATACTTCAATAATTATTCGATTTTGATAAAAATTTAATACAATAAGCTCCAGGGTGAAGCAATAATATATATAAAAAATCAGTATAGGTTATTATATGGGATATCTTAAACAGACTAAAAATTAATTTTTAAAAAATGATCGGCATCATTGTCGATCCTATAATTGAAATTAGCTCCCTATGCCGATCCGTGACATGACCGGTGATTGATATATTATTATAATATAATTTCTGAAATGTCACGCGAAGAAATTTCCTTTGTAGATTCACACCATTGTTTCCTGTAGTTGTTGAAGTCGTAGTTCTGTTAGTTGTGTCAATAATATTAATTGGAAATGCAATTGAATTTGGGTAATAGAAAGACAATTCTTATTATTCTTATTATCATTGATAGTAGTTTTTGTATGAGAAACTCCTTCAAAATATTCAGCAATAAACATATATTGACTAATCTTTGAGTAGAAGGAATAGATTTAAATTTTTCGGTAGAAAATCCAATTAAATCTCACAATAAATAAAGTTTTTTATATCTATTTTGAAATAATTGTGTATTGGTGATAAGTGGATAAAGTACTCGAAGATATGGATGTCGAAGCTGAAATTTAAAGATGCAAATTATTGAAAGAGGAAATTTATTTATGAAATTTATTGTTTACCTTTTCATACTTACTGCTTCACTTTCTTCAGATAAATCATAAAAAAAAACCAAAACTGCTCGGGTGACATAACAAAAGTTTTTTTGAATACTAATAAAATATACTTACTTTGTTTTTATTTATTTCCTGAATCCAAAAAGTGGAGGTAAGTGTGGAGGTAATGAGGAAAGTGAAGGTAAAGAGAGATAAAGGTGAAAGAAGTGGAGTGTGGAGGCAGAGGATTAGTAGTAAAGAAATCTGATAATTAAAATATTAGAATTAAAATAACAAATCATTAGTAATAGAACATTGGAAATAAATTATTAGCAAATAAAAATTGAAAGTAGAAATAAATGTAATAGAAAAGGCTTATCTCAAAATTTCAAAATTTTATTCTTCATTCTCAAGTAATTTTCAAAGGGTGATTCAATTTAGCACTAAAATATAAATTCATAATTTCTTTGTATAATATACATATACAATATAATAATAATAAAAATATTTACATTTTTCCTGGGATCAGGATCAAGTTGTTCGGCGTTTTCGCATTCATTATTTTTATTATTTTCAAACTCGTCATTTTCAAAACATTTTACACATACACACTTCATCGATCTTGCTTAATATTCACCAATTCATCATTTGAAAGAAATTTTTCAAGATCATTATCTCATGATATGATTATTTTTCACTTACTTTTCGTCACTTAAGGACTAAATTTAGGCAAATCCTTATCTTCCTCCCATATTTGGGTCCAAGAAAATAAAATAAAGAATAAAACAATTTTTTAAAAGAAAGAAAGATTTATATAAAATAGTTGTGCAATAAAGAAAATAATGAAAATTCTTACCTAAAATATTTAAACTGCATCTATCAGATCAACCGGACCTACTGCTCAAGTGTATATTAATGGAATAATTAATATGAATTTCATATAATTTAAAATTGAGCAAATAAACAAATAGATTTTCTTATAAAAAAATAAAACCTAATAAGAGTGTCTCAAATGTGTCATTATTATTACACACAATTAGTATAAAAGCATATGATCCAAAAAAGTGTTAAATTTGGTTAATATTTCGTGATCAATAAAAAATCAAAAAATTTGACGAAATCTATATTTCGACCGTGCATATAAATAATACCAAATGAGAAATACTCACCAAGGACATCTTGAAACAAAAATTTGACTTGACTATTACACTTCGATCTAAAGCCCAATAAATAAAATCTATGTTTTAAAAAATGGAAATTATTATCATTACTAGCTTAAAAAAATTGTTAGTAGAAATCAAAAATCATTTATAGAAAATTGTTAAAATAGAATAGAAATAAAACAGATAAAGAAAAGAAATATTAGTAGAAATAAATGTTAGCAGCAAAAAAATTTAGAAATTCTTAACATAGAAATAAAGGAAACTAAAATTGTCAGAAATAAAATAGAAAATTATTAGTAAAATAAATAATAGTGAATAGTTAGTAAAATGTTAGCTTAAATTGAATAGAAATAAAAAAAAAATAGAGGTGTTAGCAGCGAATAAAATTTTGGCATAAAATTTTCGTATAGTAGAAACTAGAATTGGCAACAATAATAAAGAATTCGTTAGTATAAAATATAAATAAAATCATTAGTAAAAAAGTAAAGAAATGTTAGTAGAAATCGTTTTTTTTTTAAAAAAATATGCTAATAAAATCGGTAATAAAAATAATTATTGTGATTTACAAAAAGACTGCAATTAATATTTTAATCACTTGTTCAAAAAAATGAGCGTGCATTACCAGAAGGAAGCCATGCTTATTTGAGAGAACTCAATGAAAATTAGAATCCATGTAATACTTTATTTTTTGTTCCATCTAATAAATAAAATTGAAAGAAATTATATGATTTTTAAAAAATGTTATATTACATGCACAATTCTCAAACAATATAGTAATTCATACCGTTCGATTATCTTGATAGAAATTGCAAGTCGCAGGTCCAAAAGTGATATCGGCTGATAGCCCTTGCACAGTTTTTTGTCACTCGAATTTCGTGATCCTTCATGTGGAATGAAAGAATCATTACGAGAAGAATTGTGATATTAAGTATGAGTGTTGGAAGGATGTCAGCTGAAACCTTAAAAAATATAATAATTTTTATATAAAAAAGAATCGATTATTTTTAAAATAAATCATATTCTAATGTAAAGTTAAACCAGAAATAATTACCACAGCCAGATTGTCGGATGCATTCATTATCACAAAGAATATCCACTTGCCTGATCCTGTTGTCTCGCAAATTATAATAATATCAGCTATCCTGCTTATTATGTTGGCAAATATGTTGCTGCCCCTATTTTAAATCGGAATTGTTTTTATTTCAATATCAAATAAAAAAAAAGAACTTATTTTATCGTACCTCAATTACTTCACAAACTTCCAATATCGATTATATGTTTTAAAAAAAGTAATCTCAATATTTGTGTCATGATCAAGTTTAGGTTGATTTTCTAGTGTTTCAGTAATCTTATTAATCTTGATCAGCTTCTCCTCAATAAATGATCTTTATGAATCTTGATCATCTCCTCTTTGATAAATGATCTTTGTCAATCTTATTCGAAAAATGATCTTTATCAATTATTCTCCATAAAGAGTTTGACAACTGAATTATTCCTCCCACCTTATATAAAAAGAAATTTTATTAATCTTCATTAGCTTCTCCTTGATAAATGGTAAGGTTGATGATCAAATTATTCCTCCTACCTCTATTAAATATAAAAAGAAATAAAAATGAGTTCAGTGTCTTTTATTAGGTGAATAGATTGATAATATCTTTGCTATCTAAAATAATTCTGGAATTGTCAAATGTTTTCTTTTCTCAATTCTTCACAAATCTTTCTGTTAAATACCAAAAGCGCATCAGGAGTAATAATCATGTCGTAAAGAATACTATTTCTTGTAGAATGAAGGTTTGCATGATCACCTGATTATGTTAATTCTCAAAAAATAATTAATAATTTTGCCAGAAAATGCTAATAAATATCATGCTAAACGATAAAAATAATATTGAGAAACAAATTAAAAAACTAGAAAATAGACAAAAAAGCAATAAGGCAGAAAAAAGTGACAGTGGAATCTTTGAAATCGGGAGGTTCTTTTACATAAAAACCACAAAATCATCATTAAAAAGTTATTACTTTTATACTAACTGAATGGTAAAAAACAAAACAATATAAGGACAATAACATACCTACTTTTAATATTCAAACAATCAAGGCTATTGGGAGTTTTAGACAATTATTTTTTAAGAAAAAGAAAGAGATGTTTTCATATCACGTTACACATAATATCAAGGCTATCAGTCACCTGATCTTATATTATATCACCAATACAAATAATTTATTCTATCTCCAAAAATTTCTGTCGAAAACCAGTTTGTCAAATAATATCACGAAAAAACAAAATATTCTGAATTTTTGTTATTTATATATTTTTTATGCTATTTATTTGATTTTTGTCAAATTATCTTATCAAAATAATCTACATGTTTTTTATTGTGCCATGTTTGATAACTTTATTTTGAGTGCTGTTTTTTTTGTTTTGAATAATTGTTTTTTTGTTGCTTTTCGCTTTATTCATTTATTCAGAACAAGTCAAAAATCAACTAATCATTAAATAAACCAATAAAATGTTAACTATTTTATTATTCCTATTATAATTACCTTTAATCGAAATATCATTACCAAGTTAAATTATTATACAAGTTATTTAATGTAATTATGATGATGATATTATTGAAATTTTAATCAAATCATTATTATTACATTATTATTATTATCACCATTAAAATTATAAATCATTATTTATATCATTACTATTATTATTAAAATTATTCAAGATTATTCAATTGTATTCAAACAGAAAATATATATTTTCATGTATGTTTTCCGTTGTGAAATATTTTAAAACCAGAGAAATCATGGTTTAATAATCTGTCGGGTTTATTAATCAATCCAGTTTTGTTTGAAATAACGTGGAAGCTAACATCAAAAAATAAACATGGCACGGATGAATTTTGAATAAAATAACCAAGTACAAAAAAAAATAAAATGCAAATCCTTTGAAATTGGTAGTTTAAATCTGAAATATTATGAATATTATGAAATCGAGGAGGTTTTTCAACTTGATAACTCCCAAAATAGAATTCCCAAACTATAAATATTTCTCTCATATTTATACGCCATTTCTATGTAAACAACTCTCCCCCTGAAATAGACTTAAATCCTAATGATTATACAAAAACATGACCTTGTTGTTAAATTCTAAATGATTACATCTTTAATTCTACAGCAAAAATATAATTCAAAGATTTATTAATTCTTTAAAAATAAACAATTATTATTATTATTATTAATTTATTTTCATTAAATTGGCTATTGAATTCTATACAATATATACTGAAATTCGTTATTAATAATTATTTCATTTCTAAACAAATAAAAATGGCGAATCGGGGTATTAATTAAAATATAATTTAAATTATTCCAAAAATAGTCTAGTATTATCTAAATTTGTTTATCTCATCGATCATTTTGATTATCCAATCATGAAAATTATAATTTAATAGTTGGTAATGATTTGATTAAACTATTGATTAAGTAAAATATAGTTTCATAAATGAATTCTGTCTATAATAATAATTCTAATGTTACAAGTAAAAGAAAACACGGTTTAAATTAAATTAAATAGAATTATATAATATGCAACTTTAATTGTTAAATCCCTAATTATATAATAAACACGAATTAATACACTAATATCCAAAATGAAAATCTATAACTAATCGAATGATAGATTGGTTATTAATTTATTTGTTCAATTGTTCATTTTTTAATACACAATTAATAATTATATAATATGAAAATGAAGAATTATCCAATTAGTAACCAATGGATAAATGTGTTCTATTCAATCCAAGAAATAATCATTAGTAACTATTGATATTTTTTTTATTCTAAGATGTATTTTAGTCTTAAATTTTTCGATTAAGAAATAAAATATTATTTTTTCAAAGATTGTAATAATGATTGAAAATTAAATAAATGATCAAAATCACAATAATGAAATAATGGATTGAAAATTTTCACAATATCAAATTAAAACATTTAAAATGACAATGCTGGGAAAATGAAATAAATTACTTATGAACAATTTACATTTAAGACATTGTCTTTTACAATAAAAAATGCTTTTGTTTATTATTATCAAATAATAATTCCACAAACAGAATTGTTAGTTTTTATATTAACTTTATTTATAAATGCATAGACATATTTAATTAAATATATTTATTACTTTTGGTTTAGATCTATAATTATAAAATGAATTAGTTTTTTACAATATTTCATTTTATTTTTTATTGAAAAAAATTATTGAATAAGAAAAAGAAAATACAACAAATAAAATGTTTATTGCTTCGAGACGTGGTTGTGATTTTTATTGAATGTAAAGATTCAGAAATTGAATTTAATAATGAATAAAATAAATTATTTTTTCGCCACAAGACATCCATCTTTTAATATCGCAATTTCTTTTGTGACAGAAGTAATTTTAATTGCTTAATTTTTTGAACCGGAAGTTGTTTTTTCTTATTAGTTGCAGTAATCTCAACTTCCGTTCAGCAATATCAAGGAGGCTGTGTTGGTGGCGTGTTTGTAGAATTTGTAGGAAGGCTATTATTGCTGAGCGATTATCAGTATTATTATAGGATTGGAACGTATCGTATAACCACTAAAGTGTATATGTTACTACAAGAGCTACAATGAAAAGATGCAATATAAATTTTGCCATTAGAGTCCTCACAAAGGATGCAGAATTTTATTAAAGGTTCTACTCTAATTATTACCATGAATTTATTAAAAGTTAGATTGAGTAGCATATTTGTCATTTTGAAGGAATTTTGGAAAATTTATTTGGTACCGATAATGCCATTTCTTGTCTTTATGCAATTTCAAGCTTTATAATTTATATCCAATGTAAAATCAGATTATAATATTGCAGCTTGATATTTCTATATTATATTTATTAATTATCTAAAATAAATGATTTTAGATTGAATTTGATTCCTTTGTATTCGTGAATTAGTGGATAAGTTTTAATTTGGTGATGATATTTAAAGTGTTAAGAGTCATTTTAAGTTATAACTAGGAGATGGTAAACCATTACAAGTCCGGAGCGTATAAGATTGTGACCTGTGATCGTTACTACCAAAGTTTCATTTTGATGCAGCGATAGGCAAGGCAAATGTAATTATGCAAGGGATGTCTGTCCGATTTTTAGATAACGATTGCTAGACTAGAGAACAATCACATGTCACAATATTATACGCTCCGGACTTGCAATGGTTTAGTCACAATCGTTGTCTAAAATTGGACAACATCCTTTCCCTTGCATAATTACAAAAATTCAACTCTTACTTATCCATTAAATTTCTCTGAACAATAAATAAATTTCAGAATAATTTAATTTATATATAATATACTGTATATATTATACTTATAATTTAATTTATATATAATATACAGTATATATTATACTTATAATTTAATGATTTACGAAGTTAATTTTCAATGATGTCATTTAAACTCGTAAAATGATTTTATTAACAATTTAATTTATTCTCGAGCATTAAATTTTAATTTATTAAAGTCATCAATATTCTCAACGACGGTTTTCATTAGTAATTTTCATTTCAAATAAAAATAGCTAATAATTAATTTCTTACTACTAATGTTATAGATTTAATTTTTATATTCTTTTTTTTTTAAATGTTATATTCTAAAATTAAATAATTAGTTATCTTTTGTAAATTTGTTAAACTATATAAAGTATTCATCGCTACACATATTTTTTTTCATATTTTTTAATAAATTATGATATATTAAATTATCAATTAAGTTATTTTTTATTTTTTTTATTCACAACTTCAAATTATTTTATAGATCACAAAATTGTATATATGCTATAAAACTTTTGAGAATTCTCTAATTATTAATTTTTTTTATACTAAATTATTTAATTAAATAAAATTTCTTAAAAAAATTTCTTGAATGAACACTTTTCTAAAATATAAAAATTAAGGTTTTTTAAGTCTCTCATCGAATTGAGATATTAATCTTACAAAAAAGTTAAATATTACAATTGTTGTAAATTCTTGGAGAAATATTTACTAATAAGAAAACAAACATAATTTTATTAATTATCGAATATTCCGCTTCCGCTTTATCTATTATTTAATAATTATTTCAATTTTATAGATCATTGATGACTTTTATTTCATAATTCTCACTTTGATAAATAACGGAACACAAGTCATAATAATTTTAGATTTTTGAAATTTAAATGATTACAAACTGGTCCGCTTTATTTAAAAAAAAGCAATACTCTATTATACCAGTGATCAAATAAAATAATAAAATCATAAAATAAAATAATAATAAAATGAGAAATAATAAAGTAATAAAATAAGAAAATAAGAAAATAAGAAAATAATAAAATAATAAAATAATAAAATAATAGAAAATTGAAAATAAAAAAAATAATAATAATTGTAATTAATTATTATAGTTTATACTAATTTATGTTCAAAAAAATAGTCGGATTCATCTAAATAAACAAATAAATAATATTAATAAAAATAATGACACAATTAAATACTGCATTAAATTATAATTATTATTTACATAGTTTACATCCGGTCTTTCCATTGAACTCGACAATACACGCAAGTGCCCTTTTTTGTAAAAAATTAATTAAATTAAAAAATAAATATCAATAAATAAATAAATTAGAACAGTAATAAAATTTTTTTAATTATTATTTTTACCTTTCGATTCTTCCATTCAACGAAGCAATCGTGATGTATATTATTCCCACACCCGCTTTGGCACCAAATTAAATTTTCATCATTTTTCAAAGGATCACGGCTAATTATTGTAATAATAAATTAGATTGAATTTATTTGATAGATCAATTTGATTTAATGTTCTATGATATTTGAAAATAAAACATACCAGACCGGGCAGACACCATCAATTGGTCTGCGTTTGATGGAGGCAATTTCCTTGAGTTTTTTAACCTCCATTTCATTTGGCTGCTCATTAGAAAAAAAATAAATTAATAATTTTTGAAAAATAAATTACAATCTATCACATATTGAATAAAATTTTTGTACCAAGATTATTTGTGGGGAATTATCAAAAATTGTTTTTAATTCCTTTATCAACAGCTCTTTCTGATAAATAAGTTTGCTGTTTTGGTTCATGTTCAAAACTTTTAAGAACACGAAAAACTAATATAAAAATAAATAAGTATTATAATATTATTATGAATATCAATACAAGATTTTTTAAAATTTAAATTTTTGCTTACGATGTGCTTGCACTGAAATCCTAATAAATTATAGTTGATATGTAAAATGAATTTAAAGTTAAAATTTCATGAGATTTCTGTTATAAATAATTATTAAAAAATTAAATTTACCTAGTTGAAAATCAGGGCAAGTACATGTTACCATTTTTGAGATAGTGGTATTGTAAACCTAAAGTAAAGAAGTAAAGATATAATATAATTTTAATAATAAAATTTTGTTACACATGATTAATTAATTCTACTTACAAGTCCAGTTGGACCTAAAATTGAGTATCTTCTTAATCTTGGATTGATTATTTCATAATCAATTAAATGAATAAATTCATTTGTGGCTCTGCGGATCCGATCTTTATCCTGCAATGAATTAAAATAAAAACATGCATATAGTATATTAGATATAAATATGTATTAATTTTTAAATTAAACTACATGAATTAATACCAACTTTTTTGCAGGCCTTTCTGAATCTCTCAGTTCTTGTCTCATTATTTTTCATTCTTTTATTATTTGGTGAGCCATTATCATTTTCAACTGATTTTCTTTTCATCTTGTTGAGAGAATATTAATCAATATTAGTAAGTAAAAAAAGAAATCATTAATAAGGTAAAAAAATTTGTTGAAATAAAACCATTAATATAATATGAATGGAATTTTTTAGTAATGGAAATAAAATCTCGGAGAAATGTTGATAAGAATAAAAAATTATTATTGGTTATATTAAATAATATATTAAAATTCCTTCGTACGGTCACGTGATCAAAGTAAGAGAATTAAGAAAACTCAATAGTTTCCTTATGAATGTAAAGAAAGATTACATAAATGGTGAAAATAACAATGAAAATCCAATATACAAAAAACCAAGTAAGCCAAAATCCGAAAAAAAGAACAAAAAATGACATTGTAATTTTTGAAATCTTGAGATCCACTCGAAGAAAAACCCAACATAAAACCTTGCTTTTGATTCCAAAAGTACTTTATTTGTACTATTATTACTTAATATTATCTAAATTTATGAATATAGTTAAAAAAAAATCAAAAATCTTCTTACTGTTTAATTTTCTTTATGAGATGAGTTTTGAGAGGATATAAAAAAATTTGGAATCGAAGAGAGGATTTAGGAATTGGCACACAAGATGAGGGTGATGATCACATGCTATATTATCAAGTAGATCAAATGATTTAAATTTTATGATGTAATGTTCTATCAATAATACGAATAATCTTTTAATTTTCTTTTAAATGGATTTATTTTACAAATAAATAAATTTGGTATCCAATATATTTTTATAAAATTATTCAATTTAATATATCATTCAAAAAGTCTTCCCAATGCATAATATTCAAATTAAAAATAAAAAAAAATAATCAATAAAAGCCTTAAGAATAATTGATTTTATTTTTTCATTACTGGGATTTAATCTTTTAGTAAAGTAAGATAAATGATAGCCAAGTGTGCAATGTGAATATATTTTGGAGGCCTTAGAAATTATTTAATTTTGTTAATCTTGATTGGGTTCATAAATTCTGGAGTATTATCCTATATAGCTCCTGAAGTATTAAGTGAGGTGACGAAATGAGCTATTAGAAAAAAGAATTGAGAAAATATAGAGGTGGTAGATACATGATTAATCGAATGGAAGAATTAGAGGTGGAATTGGAGACAGAATTGGAGGAAGAATTGAAAAAAAAAATTAGAAGAGATAAAGAGGATCTCGAAAGAGAATTGAAAGGATTAGAGGAGAAGATGGAGAATGAGTTAAATGAACAACTGCTAATAGCAAAGGTAATAGAGACGATGGTCATTATGTTTCCAAAGAAGATGTTCACTTAATAATCTAAGGAAATGTAGAAAATTGAAAGAAACCCCATCACATGCTTCAAAAACAACATCTACTGATGCTGCAACAGTTTTGAATGACATGAAAGATGAATCAATAAATGTTATGGAACGTAACAAATATAAAATTGAATCATTAAACGAATATCGGCAACTGGCATCAAAAATAATTTAAAATAAAAATTAATATATTTTAAATGGCTACATCAAAATCAAAAGTCAAGATTGGGGTAATTGTTTATCCCAAATGAATATATGTATATTATTTTTTCTGCGTAAAAAAATGCATAAGATTTTAATGGGATTTCAAATGCAATTCTAAATTCCCGGGGATATGCTCCAGAATAATTATATATGAGTTGAGTAATAATACAATACCAAATGTCCATTGAAACAATCCAATTCTCTTTGTATAATTCTTAAATAAATAAATATATATATGAATAAAATAATATGTACAACCATTTTCAATGATGAGAGCATGGAAATGGAAACTTTATTAAATGATGCGAATAATGGAATGAAAGCTATAATTAAAAAAAATAGTAACAATTAAGGCTAAGATAAAGAAAATGAAAACAATATGATAGAAGACGTGAATGAAGAAACAGTTAGTACCAGCGAGACAGTTAACAGTTAATTCTGTGTTATGAAGCATTTATTGCTTTATAGTTTGTTGTGGTAATTTAATTTTGATTCAACTTAATTTAATAGAATAAACAAGAATTCAGGGTCAAGAGCATTTTATATACAATTAATAATGAATTAAGAGAAAAAAATCAAAAGAACTCAATTATTAAATGATTAAAATTCATTGCATTAATAATGGAAAATAATATATAATTATTAAAGACTAATTACCAGTTTAACAATAAATTCTATAATTTTTTAAATAATCATTTTCATTTAAAAGTATCAATGAATTATTATATTAACGATATATAAATTTGATCTATATAAAATAATTTAATTGCACAAGATCTCTAAGTGATGTAATTATACATTTAATATTTAAGATTTGAAATAATCTCGATTATCTAAAATTAATCTTGATAGATAATGTTAATTAGATCTCTATATTCTTGATCATATTCTTTAAATCGTTTAACTTGAATTTTTAAAGTATAAATCAATTTATTAAATTATTAAATAAAATGTTTAGCAAATTTATTTGACATTTGATAAGGAACTCTCTTCTCTCTTTTGAAGAAAATCTTTCATTTTCATATTGTCTTAAGCTTCTATCATTTAAATAATTTTAATCTTTCATGGCCGGAGACAGTTATAAATTCATAAATTTATACTATTCTGGAAAATTCTTCGATTTCCCATATGAATTGATTATTTATTTATGCAAAAAAATATCAAAGAAAAAATCAGATCTTTTTTAGTTCCGTAGTAAGTTTTTGATTTCTTGATTTTTTTTTTGGCTCGGAAGGGCGAATAGTTGGGCTTTGTGACAAAAATTTTGTTGGAAAATATAAATGAAAAATTAAAACAAAAAATAAATGAAAATAAAATTTCGTAAAAATATTGCGAACCAACAGCAAACTACTAGCCACATAAAAAGTCAACTGTAATAATGAAAAATAAATATTAGAATATAAAAAAAATAAATTATTTTTAAATATTCTCGTTATCCTTGCTATTATTATCATCTTAAGTTAAGATCAAATTGCATTATTTATCATTTATTAATTTGTGTATTATTTAAAAAAATAAAATATGAAATATACCTTCTAAATCTTCAATTCAACATTTCTATCCCATCTCCTCGATTCTATGTCACATCGGGCTATCACAATTGACTCAGCAGATGCCCGTAATTGTGGAATTTGTAGAATCTGATCATTGGATATTGTGATTGTTGTTCTGTTAGATATTTTTAGAATTATAATTTTCATTATTATTATCATCTTCAATTAATAATAAAATTGCATTGTGTTACCTGAATCTGGCTCCTCACTACTGTCGCTACAACTGCCAGCATTCAGCAGTTATCTGGAGAAAATCTTATTTATAATGAAAATGAACAAAAATCCATCTTACATTTGAAATGAAGAAAATATAAATCTATTGAAATATACGACACGATCAACTGAAATATAAATTTATCCAATCCAATACAAGAAATCCAACGGTTGTCTATAAAGAAATAATAGAAAATAAGTTTTGGAATATTGACTTAATTTTTAGTAAAAATTACTTACAAGACATTTATTTCTTTCGTGCTCACTGGAGCTATCATCGTTATTCTTATCATTCCCATTATTATCTTCATTATCATTATTTAAAAAGTTAAAAATAAAATATAAATAATAATCTTCAATGGCATCAAGTTTTCTCTTTCATTTTTGTAATACGGCAACGTGTTAATGAATCTTCTTGATTCATTCCAATGCTTCCTTCAATCTGCTACTGAAATCTATTTGTAACCAAAGATGAAAGCGTATCAAGAGCTGAATTATATTGTTCAAGATCCATATCATTAGATTCCACTCTTTGCCGTTGGTGTTGTTGTTGTAAATCTCGTTAAATAGAAATATAAATTATCAATAAAAATAGAATTGCTAGTAGAAAAAAAATTATTGGTAGAAATAAAATTTATTACTAAAAAAATTAAGAGTATTAAATAGAGGACTATTAGTAAAATTAAAATTTTATAAAATAGAAATCTGTAGTATAGAAATAAGAAATAGATAAATGAACAAAAGCTTAAAAATGTAAAAATGTTAAAACTTAGAAATCATTATGGAAAAATACAAAAGGATGGAAAATTGTTAGTAAAATAATTTTGTTCGTATATATATTAGAATTAATAGATAGAAATAATTAGTAAAATAGTGTTGGAATCTCTAATAAAATGTAAACCGTTAGAAATAATCTAGTTATTAATAAAATCGTTAATAGAAGAACTTTCATATCCTAATTCCGTTTTTAGATTTTGAATACGAAATAATTACGTCAATAAATATACTATAATAATATAAATAAATATATACACACCAACCATATATAATAAATAATAAATAGTATACATTAAACTGCACCACATTAACAAATATATTAAAAATTCTAATAAAATATGTTTTCAATTAAAATAATTTTCTATCAGTTTTCGATAATTTCTTTGGTATACTATTTGACTTTGTACTTAACAAAAACATGCCATAAGAATAATAGCAAACAGTTCAATTAATTGACAAGAAACTGGTGAGAAATGTGAAGAAAATGAATATCAAGAGAACGTTTTATAGTAGTAATAATAATAATCAATCTGAATATCGAAATTTAACTGAAACAATACTTACAGATGACTAAAGAGATATTAAACCGCGATATACGTAAATCTCGTAGATTTACGTATAATCACGCGCGTAATTTATACGGATCATATAATATATATTACGTAAATTTACGCAATTATACGTAAATCTACGTATATTACATGATAACGTAATATTACGGCTTATTAAATTTCTGATGCCATGTAAATAAATATAAAATATTATACATTGCCCCTATCATGATCTTCTGCGATCATACCGATATTTATTTCATTAATAATGGTATTAAGGTGTGATCCAAAATATTATCAATTATGTTATCCAATAACACAAAAATTAGATACAACTAAAAATTATTAATGAATAAGCGAAATGAATCATAAATTATAAAATAAATTATTAAATATATGTAGATAATAATAATACAACAGGAGATAGTCAATTAGATATAAAGTTATTAAAATATTTAATGCTTACTATATTAATATTCTTTGATCGTTTAAGAAGATCTCCTAAGAATTAAAATAGATGAGGTAATCGAGATTTTGTATTAGAAAATTTTTTTATATTCTTTAACTCTTTAATGAAAGTTAATATTTTCTAGTAAATCTTGAACCACTTTTGATAACATGGATCCTTCAGAATTATTTTTATTTGGTTTGTCGACTCATTACTATAGTCAGTAAGTGCAATTGTTTTTATTTTTCTTTTTTTTTAATCACAAATTATGATACAAGTATTTTTATTAAATTTATTTATGTTTGACGAACATATATCTTTGGAAATTTACCCTTAAACAAAGATCATGAAGATATATCTTGAATGAAAGTGATGAGGGTTTTTCATATTTTGGCAAAGATTCAACTTTGAATGAAAATCGACAAATATTTGCTTTTAGATTCTTTGATTATGTTGAAGATGATGAAATGATAGAGACTTGTTTTTAGATTATGATGGAATTTTAGATTCGCCTTCAGATGAAATTAATATTCTTAATTGTTTACATGATAATTTAATTCCATCGTAAAGTTTATTTAGAAACTTTATTAATCAAATAATTATATTTAATAATTTTATAATTGTCAAAGAGGATTATTTGTTCCATTCTACATTTTATTATCATAATTATAGGTCCAAAGTGGTTGATTAAAAAATTATATTTTTGGTATTTAATTTTAATCACTGACACCAATACATTTTCGTGTTAATTTAAATTTATCTAAAAATGGTTTCTTTTAAAGTTTCTTTAATCGATCAAATGGAAATCCATGAATTTAATTTCATACATTGATCTATTAATTGAAATATTAATCATTGTATCGTGTTTGTTTATTTAGATTCCATCGATTACAATAAATGTATTGGTGATACATTAATTAATTGATTTGTTTATTTATTTGATTCTTTATTGATTTATTAACGTATCATTTCAAATCTGATTATTTAAAATTTTTAGAATAAAAGGATTCCCAATCCCAGAAAACTCTGTTTTCCCGTTTGTTTGTTCCTTTTTTACATTCTTTTTTTTGTCTGTGCTACTCAATGGTTTTATTTATTCTTTAATCGAATAATTAACAATTTTATATTTAATAAGATTTCAATAAACAATAAAAATTATTTTTTATATTATATATTAGGATTTTATTAGAAAGCTAAAATAATAATTATTTACATACATACTTAGAAAATTAAAAAAAGAAATGGATATATAATAAAATTTAAATTTTTTTTTATGTAAAATTTAGAGTTTAATTGTGATCAAAAAAAAAAATCGTCTTTATATCTAAATAAATAAATAGATAAATGATTAGAAAAACTTCAATAATACAAATAAAAAAGGCATTAATTTTTTTTAAAATAGATCAATATATCAATGCTTCTGCACACAGTCAATATAATTAATCAATGATAATTTAGTTTGTTCTTATTAAATGTTTCTACTTATCGTTCTTTGGTTGAAGGAAACCTCAAGAGTGAATTGGTTTCTTATTATAAAACTTTTTGCTTTCCTTTATTTTATTTTTCCCTTTTCGTTTGCTTTGTTTTTGCCAACAATCTTTTTATCTTCATAGATTCTTTATTCATCACATTATTGTTTTATCCTATTATTTTATTTTTAATTCTTTTATCTTATTTTCTATCGTTATTTTCTTTATTATTTCGTTATTGAAATTCATCCTTGGGAAGTTCATCTCCTCTTGAATAATAGTCTTTTTTATTTTATTCTTTTATTTTCGCTTTTTATTTTTCATTTTATATTTTGAATTTTTATATTGCCTGCTTAATAACTTTTTTTTTTTTGATTCACTTAATAACATTTCCTTTTGTTGAAACGTTATTATTATCGTATTTGATCTTTGGATAAAAAATTTGAATTATATTTATATTTTTGTGTGCATATATATGAGTGCCAAAGATACAAAGTTTTTCTTCTAATCCGTTTGTAATTTAATTTTGTTTCTTTGAGAGAATTGAAATTAGTGAATTTACTATCTCAAATGATTAATTTCTTTACCAGTCTGTATTTTTGATTCGGCAAAAGTAATTTGTTCTTTAATTTGATTGATTGATATCTTACATGATTTATATGTGTTTCTATTGTTTCTGATGATCCCTCTAAATATAATTAGTTAAATATTTATGTTGATATCAAACAAATATTCCATGATAATAAAATAATTATTTAATATTTTCAATATTCTTAACAATAATACAATGTATAACTTTTAACATCACTTAATATGCAGATAAACAACACGAATAAGGAAAATTAACGAAAAAATAATTACCAAAATTGTAATTAAAAAAAATTAGACTGAGAAATATTTGAAATATATATCTATATTTTTTTTATTTGTAAATAAAAATTGAGTAGTAACATATTTTTGTTCAAGTAAATTACTTATATCTATTTTTTTATAGTAAAAGAAGTAAAGGAAGAATTATTATTATTTGTTGATATTATTTATTCTAATTATTAATTATCTATACACTTATAAATTGTAACATCTCAACTTTAGTGGTTTATCGGTAATTGTTGTGATTTATTAGATGGTCCAGCTTCTTCCGTATCACTAAAATTTGATAATCCAAATTCGGAAATTTTTTCTTTTTCTAAATTACGTTTTTTTATATTATTTAAAATTTTTTCTTTTGATTTTAAAAATTTTGGACAATGAGGGTATACTTTTAATAATTTATCAATATCCATTAATGCATCATCCAATCTACATCTTTCAATATCATTTATAATTTGTCCTCTTAAATTCAAAGCTTTAGGACATTGAGAATATATTTTTAGATATTTATCAATATCCATTAATGCATCATCCAATCTTTTTGTTTTATGCAATATGTATGCTCGTTTTTTATAGATTGGAATATTCCCATCAGATAATTTTAGTGATTGATCATAATCACTTAACGCTAATTTATATTCGTTCAATTTATAATATGTATCTCCTCTTTTGAGATAAATATCCGAAAAATTTCTTTCTCCCATCATTTTATGAGTAACCACAAAACCTTCATCATATCCGGAATTATCAATATGATCCTCTCCTCGATTTGGAAACGGATGTTGATTGATTAAATGTAGGGGATATAGTTCCAAAGACTTATTGAAATCGTTGAGAGCTTCTTGATATTTATGTTGTTTTTTTAAAATAGATCCACGAACTTCAAGTGCATGAAAATTGGTGGCTTTAATTTTTAATGCTTCATTAATGTCCTTTAAAGCATCACCAAATCGTCTAATTTTAAAAAATAATTCACCACGGGCGGTCAATGCGTATGGATTTTTTGGATCTATCTGAATGGCGTCATTTAAATTTGTTAAAGAGTTGGTGTACTTTTTTTGTATGAAATAAATGTCAGCTCGAAGTAATAATGTATTGATGTTGTCAGGGTTCAAAAGTAAGGTGAGGTTGGCTTGGGTTAAGGCTTCTTCATATTTATGTTGTCTTCGATAAAGATCCGTTAATTGTTGTTGAAAAATGATATTATTGGGTTCTAATTTAAGAGCTTGTTCTATATCTTCCAAAGCCAAATCGTATCGCCGTAATTTGCACAAAAGTTCTGCTCGATTTCCAAATAGAACGGCTTTATTATTAGAATGCGAATCTACTGCTTTGTTGAGATTTATCAGTGAATCAAACCAGAGGCGCATATCCAAGTATATAGCTCCTCGTAAAGCAAATTGATAAGTATTTTCTGGTTTAAGTGAACATGCTTTTTCTAAATCTTCAAGTGCAGCATCTGAATGACCAAGCATTTGGTACACTCCGCTACGAATTCTAAGGAAGTTGACATCGTTGGGTTGTAAATTCAAGGCCTATTATTTTATAAAATAATTAAATTAATTAAATTGTAAATTTTTTCGATTGAGGAATAATAGATCAAAGATCAAATGTGTTAACTTAATAATTACCTTCGTTAAATCATTGATGGAAGCTTGATAGTTTTTACATTCAAGATTAAGTACACCTCGAGTTCCATAAGCCAAAGCTTTATTAATATCTTCAAATTTGAATGCGGCAGCTATATCTTTATATGCTTCCTCATAATTTTTTAATTTTTTATTAATTTCAGCTCTGTTGATATATGTGAACGCATCTGAGAAACCCAAAAAGATGACCATATTCAGATCCAAAAGAGCTTGATCATAAGATTTTAACATAAAGCAACAGAAGGCTCTCCATTTTAAAGCAAAGCAATCGATTGGATCAATTGATATTGCTTGATTTAAATCATTCAATGCTTCTGCATAGGATTTTCCCAATCCTTTGATCACCCCTCTTAAACACCATGCCATAGATCTTTGTGGCCTTAATTGAATAGCGGAATCTAAATCTTTAATCGCCTTGTCGTATTTATTTAATTTTCTGTATGCCTCCGCTCTAATGCACATGGTTCTGTAACTAATAGGGAAATTATCAAGATATTGTGTACAATAATGTACTACTTTATCTTCCTTTCCAAAATTGTCCGCCCAATCGATTTTGAATTTTGTTATATTGAAATATCGTAACAAAGAGTTTTTTGACGATTGAGGTGCTTGATTAGATGTTGCTGCTTGTTGTTGGATCTGAGGATCTTCATGAACTTTTGAAGAGAATAATTTGCGCACCCAATTTATCTTAATAAAGGAACAAAATAATCATACAAAATAATTTATATAATGTTAGATACAATTTTACAAAAAGATATCAAAAAGAAAAAAAAATTCATTTAAAAATTAATATTTAAGACTTTTAGTTGTTTAAGTAACTTTACTTACTGAGAGAATCTTTTTTTCTCCGGTTAATTTCATTTTTTAGAGATTTGATAACGAAATAGTTTGGAAAAAGGTATAACTACGCAAAAATAATTGAAAGCGAAAAGTGGTGCAATGAAGTGATATGAAGTGAGTAGGGGCAAGAGTTGTGAATCTTTTTTTTGAAAAAATTTTTTTCCGTACCACGATAATCGCATAATAGTAACTATCAATCTAATGTAATAATTATTACATCATTATATTTGATTTTGAACAAGAAATATATGCATCTTATCAAAAAAAATCAAGAACTAATTGTAATAATTATCATTAAGAATTTCATTGCATGTGTCAGTGTTAGCGTTTATCAGGGATTGCGTATTTATCACCAGATATCACACCTTTCAACTTCGAATATCAATTTTTATTAAATATTCCGGGGACTTAAATTTTTTTACATGCGGAAACCATATTCATCACCTTGCAAAATCAACTGTCAAATTATGGCCAATCAAATTTAAAAAATCAAAATATCACGTGAGGTAATACTTTTGGTGGCGATACTTGGTAAATATTAATTACAAGTTAAATTAATAATAATAATAATTATTATTATTATTATTGTCCTTAAATATTTTAAATCAATCTCACTTATTAAATTTTATTATTAAATGAATTGATTTTTTCTATACAACAATAATTATCTTATTTGATTAAATTTCTTTAGATTTGTTTTATGCAAAAAATAAAAGAAGTGCATAATAATTATTTATAATACAGTAACTGAAATAATTGAAATTTACATATTAAATAAATAAAAACTGTTTATTTACTTCTAAAATTGCTCAATTAAGTTTTTTAATATTTATAAATTTGTCTTATGTTAAAAATATAAATAAAACATTAAAATGCCCGTGGTTCTACACCAAGCTTCCTATTATATCATACTTAATTGAATTTTTTTTTCACAGAAAATGAGTATTATCTATTTAACAAGTAACAAAATAGTGTCACAAATGTGCAGAATACTTATAATTAAAATTTTAAAGTTCATTATATCTAGAGTTCATTATAAGNGGTAAATATTAATTACAAGTTAAATTAATAATAATAATAATTATTATTATTATTATTGTCCTTAAATATTTTAAATCAATCTCACTTATTAAATTTTATTATTAAATGAATTGATTTTTTCTATACAACAATAATTATCTTATTTGATTAAATTTCTTTAGATTTGTTTTATGCAAAAAATAAAAGAAGTGCATAATAATTATTTATAATACAGTAACTGAAATAATTGAAATTTACATATTAAATAAATAAAAACTGTTTATTTACTTCTAAAATTGCTCAATTAAGTTTTTTAATATTTATAAATTTGTCTTATGTTAAAAATATAAATAAAACATTAAAATGCCCGTGGTTCTACACCAAGCTTCCTATTATATCATACTTAATTGAATTTTTTTTTCACAGAAAATGAGTATTATCTATTTAACAAGTAACAAAATAGTGTCACAAATGTGCAGAATACTTATAATTAAAATTTTAAAGTTCATTATATCTAGAGTTCATTATAAGCACAAATAGAATTTAAAATCGGCAAAAAAATCAAAACAAATTATAGAAAATGTGACCATATGTTAGAAAACTTTATTATGAACCGTCGTATGCCTGAATTGCTTTTTTTAGACACCGACAGTTTCATAGTCTACTAATGGCATTCTTAGATTACTATAAATTCATTGTCCATGAATCCTTTTTATTCCAGAACTAAGTGCATTCATCCATCTCTAACGACATTGAGTTCTACCTAGTACTTATTGTATTTTCATCCAATAAAAAATTATTACTTATAATCTTCCCTTTTTTGTTACCCACGTTGAATTGCAGGATTTAATGTTTTGGACCATCAGTATAAGAATTGTTGTCCCGTTCTGTTATCACGACAATGAACAACTAATAACGAGATAATTGAAGGATGATAACGAATTGAATAAAAAAAATAATAATAAACAATTTGATTAAATGCAAATTAAATGAATTAAATATAAAGGAATTATGTATAATTAAATTAAAAATTATTTAAACCATGTTGCCAATTTTTCTCTCCATAAAGACCTCTTGCTAAATCTTTTTTCATATTAATTTACAGTTTTCCAATCAAGTTCTTTGAAATCAAATCATTTTGTAAATAAGTTCTTAAATTACCATCACCTTTAGCACGTGCCTCTGTTGCGTTGAAGGATTTAAGAACGTTTATTGAACAATTGAATTATTATTATTATTATTAAACATTGGTAAATAATTAAATGATTAAATACTTAAATAAAAATTAGGAATTTCTTTACCATAAATGGCTCATAAATGTTAATTATAATTTACTGTATTGATATTTCGTACTAGCAGCTTAAAAAAAATTGTGTATTTCTAATTGATAAGTAATTATTTTTTTCTGAAGTTCCATTGAAACTATGAGATACATTTCATAGTTCCATTGAAACTATGAGATACATTTCATCTAATGTGAAGGAAAAAATTATTATAATTGTCTAACCAATTTTATATGATTATTAATGAAAAGTCTCGCTTACATCAAACAATAGATCATAGTTTTTTTGCTGTTTTCCTAAACATCCAAACTTTTTTTCCTTTTCTTAAATCACACACCTGAAAAGGCTTCATTCTTAGAATGCGTATGTTATTTTGAAAATAACTCTGAAAAATGACTGATCGCACACAGGCTATAACTATTGAGCGATAGTATAGTGATGATGTTATTACAGTTGTGATGGTGGTGGCGGTGATGGTGATAAAAATATGTTAAACATTTTGTTTCTAGAAAATCAATTTCTAATTATAATTTTAAATACTTCACAATTGACAAATGGAAAGTATTTCAATGATAATTTCCTTATAGGTTTTTCATATCTATTATTGTGAAAAATATTTCGGAAGCATTCAAAATCCTATCCTAAAAGAAAGATAAATATTAAAAAAAGGAAATGATAACTGCTAATAAAATTAAAACAAGCAGTTAATAAATTACAATATTGAAAAATAAGAAAAAGAGAAAAACAATTAGTAGCTTACTTACATAATAAAAATTGTCTGAAGCTTTGTTGGCAAGCTAAACAAACAAAGAAAGTGAAATAATAATATAATTAAATACTTAATTCATGTTTTCTTTTTTGAAAAATAATGTAACAAATAAATTTGTATTAAAATGAACTGCATGTATATTTCTATTAATACAATACATAAATAAAATTAATAATACCAATAATTAATGATAATTATCAAGAAAAAATTAATATAAAAATGAAATGCACTTTCATATTCCAGGAATTCCGAATGATTCCTTCCACAATTTTGATCAAATCGATGTACAAGCGCATAAAGCACGAAATCTAACAAAATGCCTAAAAATAAAGAAACTCAAGCCACCAGTCAAAAAACCAAAATCCAAACTAACAGTAAAAAGAATAAAAGAATAGTAATAATATTTAATGCTAATTTGTATTCAAAAAAAGAAAATATAGATTTCTAACCTAAAAAAAATATATTCTACACCCACAAACCAAAAATAATAAAAAAAGAAAGGTTAGTATAGAGAAAAGAAAGAAAGTTAGTATAAAAGAAAACCGAACCAGATCCAGCTGACCCAAACCACGTACGCACTTGCTGAGCCCAAAAATCTAATTATTGAAAAACTATCTATAAAAAGAAATAATAATAATTAGTATTCTGGGTTGTGAACAAAGAAGAAATAAAAAAATTTCCATGCCTTAAAAATCTAAACTAAAGAAAAACTATCCATGAAATGAAGAATGATTAGTGTTAATATTTAATCGATGCATAGTTAACAAAAGAAACAAAGGATATTTTACTCACCCAAAAATCCAAACTTAAGAATTCTATTTTATTAGAATCTAAACCAAAGAAATCTAACTACAAAAAGTCTACTATTATGTGAAAATATCTTTCATTCATCAATTCTATCAACATCTTCAGTTCGTCAGTTCTATCAATTCTAGCAATACAATGCCATACGATTACCAACAAAAACCAAATTCAATCTGGGATAGATAGATGAATATGGATATTGATTATTACTAATATCTCCAAAAAAATTATTAGATAAATAAATATTACAAAACAAATAGAATAAATACTAAACATCCTACAAACTGCAAAAAAAAATAAGGAAACGATACAAACCAAAATCTATAATAAAAAACAAGAAATTAGTTGAATAATAACAAAACAGCGTACAAAGCTTTTGAAGGAATGCGAAAAAAATATTTTTTATAAAAAAAAAAGACAACCCGACCTGAAGAAAAGTAAAGAAAACACACTGCAATACTTATATAATAAGTTATTAAAGACAGCCAAAGAATTTTGCAAAAAGTTTTTAAAAAAATAAAATGGGTGGAAATGTTTTTCAAGAGAATAAATGAAAAAATAAGGGAAGGGATTGAAAAAAGCGGAAAATTAGAATTTTGAAAAAAAGGAAAAAAAGGAAAAAAGGAAAAAAAAAGAAAAAAGTATAATGTTGTACCAAAATTTTTTTTTCTTAATAAACCAAAATTATTTGTTCCTTCTACAGATGGCGCAAATATTTATTGCAAATACTTTTTATTACATCATAATTAAATCACATAATAAAACATATTATTAAATATATTGAAAAAATGTTCTATAATATAAAAAAATCAATAAATTACAAATAGTAACGATTGTTTAATTGATTAATTAATGTAATAATATTCTGTCACATTTTTTCAAGACTTATTTATTTCTATAGATTTATATTTATTACATTTAAATTGAACTCCAATAACTTTAAAATGTTCATCACATCACTCAATCTAAATTCTTTTTTGCATAATATAGCAACCTTTTTATTTCTTCCTTTATGATTCTACCCCGAAAATTTTTTTGAAATATTAGTGTTAAATATCTCCATTCTAATTTTTAGAGTAGTAACAATACATTAGAACATATTCATTTTGTTATAATTATCATTACCACGGGTTGCTATATAAAAAAAAATCATGGGAATTTAGGTGCCACAATAATTTCCTTATTTATTCAAGTGATTATTAATTTAATTGATTCATGACGCGATGATAGGAAATCACAGGAATTTATGATTGCCTTTTTTATCTAGTTGTTTATTTAACGTGAGAAAAAATTTTTTTCGCGACACAATTATTGTTTTTTTTTTATTATCATAATAAATAAAAATCTTTATATAAAATGCTGGCCCATTTTTTCTTATCATTTTTTTTTCAACTTTTGAAAATTTCCTTGCTTTTTTACTTACTTGAGACTTTTTTTTTTTAAGAAAAAACCTTTTTAAATTTTAATATAACCGGAACTTATTATCATGGTAAATTTTTATAACTAAATCTATTATTTTTGAATAATATATATATAATAATACTAATTAATTTTGATATTTTTTGATAAACATTCTAATAAAATGAAGAATACCTCTGGAGGTAAGCGTAAATATAATGAAAAATTTAAAGAAACGTTTTAAAAACTAAATAGAAAGATTAATATTAAAATAATATTTTCTTTTTTTAAAAAGATCTTTTTGGTTCTTACTTGTTAACCAGAACTTTGGGAGAAGGTGCTTGTGGAAAAGTCAAACTTGGAAAGCATATTGAAAGTGGTGAAGAAGTAAGACATTATGATATTAATTCATTAGATAGGGAAAATTTTAAAATGCATTATAAATACCACAATGATTGATATTAGTTAGGGTAGGGTAAGGTGATTTCATAATCAAAATTGAAAGTCACAATGAAAGTTTTATTAGTTAGAGATTGAAATCTAATGATTTAATTTAATTGTGATGTTGGATTCATTTTATATTGTCCTTGTCCAATTTTTTCACACTTTTCTTTTCCTTTCTCTTTTTCAACTAATTATTATACTTATTTATATAAAAGGTTGCTGTTAAGTTGATCCGCAAAGGGTTGGGATCATCCAAGTTGACTATAATCCAAAGGGAAATTGATATCTTGAAGGTATTTCACTTTTTCTATTATGTTATAACTTTTATCATAACACAATTAATATAATTGTATTTAATTAAATTAATCAATTTGTTATATAGAGTGTACAACATTCTAGCATTATTAAATTGTTAGATGTTGTTGAGAATTCCAATTACATTGGAATAGTCCTTGAATATATTCCAGGTAATTATAATTAAAATATTTATTCATGATTAATCTAATTTAATTAATTTAATTAAATTAATATAAATTATAATTCAATTTTTTCAGGTGGTGACCTTTATGATTATGTTGATAGAAAGCACCACTTGGATGAAGCTGAAGCCTGCCAAATTTTCAAGCAGCTTATTCAAGGAGTAGATTACTTGCACCAAATGAACATTGTACATCGCGATCTTAAGCTGGTAAATTTTAAATTTTTACTAAATCATTAATACATTTTAATAATATTATAATGTTAATAATAATAATAATAATAATGTGTATATTTCTTTACTTAATTATAGGAAAATTTATTGTTGGATGCAGCTCAAAATCTTGTTATTACAGATTTTGGATTCGCGAGAAAATTTGGTGAATCTGATCGAATAGGAAGTCCTGAAGGTACTCCTTATTACCTTGCACCGGAATTGATTTTGCAAGAGGGACTTTATTCTGGAAGAGCTGCCGATATCTGGAGTTGCGGCATGATTTTATATATCATGTTGACAGGAGCTTATCCATTTAATACTACTGATGAGATGATTGATGGTAAGGGTATTAATGGTCTTAAAGCTGCCTATGCACATATTAGTGCAACAACATTGATATTTCCTGAACACATAAGTTCAGAAGCAGAAGATTTGTTGAGAATTATGTTGGTTGTTAACCCAAAAGATAGATGTAATATAGAAATGATTAAATCCCATAGGTAACTTTTTTATATTTTTTTTTTATTATAAAAAATTATTATTAAACATTTTTTTTCCTTTTTAAAAAATAGGTGGTTAACTAAATTTGATTTGGATGATGAGGTAATTAAATTTAAATAAAATTTCTATTAAATTAAAACTTTATTTAATATAAATATACTTATTATTATTATTTTTAGGCACCTGTTAATGGGATTCACAAATCTTCTGAAGCTCTTTCCAGCACTATTCGACAAAAGAGACCAGTTATTCAGACTACTATTGACAGCAATTGGATTACTGTGCCTTCTCGAAAGCGCAAGTATAATGAAACTGATAATGATGATGATTCAACAATTGCTGATCTCAGAAAAAGAATAAAAGTTTTAGAATCCTATGTTGCTGAACGCAAAAAATGGGAAAATGTTAAAACTACAATGGTTGGAATGATAGCTGGTGCTCTTAGTTATGGAATTACTGCCCTTATTTTTACATGCCATTAATTTGGTGTGATTTTACTTTCTTTGGCTGCCATTAAGTTGGTGTCTAAAGGAAGGCCATGCCATTAACTTGGTGTGGTT
>PQFF01000167.1:295168-419982 GCA_003547095.1 Diversispora epigaea
TTTTTTACTTTCTTTGGCTGCCATTAATTTGGTGTCTAAAGGAAGGCCATGCCATTAATTTGGTGTGGTTTTTTACTTTTCTTGGCTGCCATTAATTTGGTGTCTAAGGAAAGGCCATGCTATTCATTAGTGTGGTTTTTTTTTTGCTTTCTTTGGCTGCCATTAATTTGGTGTCTAAGGAAAGGTCATGCTATAAATTTTGCATGATTTCATTATCCTCATCATCATAATTTAAAGTTTCATGATAAAAAAGGTAACTTATACTTTCAATTTTTCATTATCTCTATTTCTAGTAATTTGAATTTTTCATTTATTGGAAATACATAATTAACTAGTTTTTACAAATTTTTAGCAAATAAGGAAATATATAAAATTCGAAAAAGAAAAGAATTTTCACTCCAGAAAGGTTTTACTTGTATTCTCCCATGGCTGAATTTTTTGTGAAGAAAAATGTAAATTTTATATTATTTTTTGTTTATAATGTATTTCAAGTTTACTTATATATATAATTAAGGCTTTGTATTTTAATTTTAGATGTGCTACCATACATGCACACAGATTGGATTATCAAAAGTAAATAATCCTAATCCTTTTACATCATGGTTATGCCTGAATAACTTCAGGTAAATATTTTAATTATTTATTAATTTAAATAATATTAATTTTTAATTTATTCACAACATTATATTAATTTTGTAGATTTTTCCGACACATATAAATCAATGACTGAAGATATAAGTCATTGATTATAATATAATAAAAATAATTTTTGAATCCAGGTAAATATTTGATAATAATTAATTAATTTTCTTTTTTATTAATATTAATTTATTAATTTATTTACATAATCATATTAATTTTGTAGATTCTATTGGTCTGAAGATATAAAATATTGTGATATTGAAAGAAAAAGACTTTTGGGTTTTCGGGTAATTATTTTATTAATTTATTAATAGTTAATATTGACTAATATTAATTTATCTCATTATATTAATTTTGTAGAACTTATGGGTGGTTAGTGGTAAATCAATCATTGTTATATTGTAATCAAGAAAAACTTTTGAACTTTGGGTAAAAATTTTATTAATTAATAATATCAATTAATATAATTTATTAATAATATCAATTAATATTAATTTATTAATTTATTTTCAACAGGTTCATTGATAATAATGCTAAAATATTAAAATTATTGTAATTTGGATTATTATTACAAATATAATAAATATTATTGCAATCGTTAATAAAATATTAATAAAAAAATTGCATTTTAATATAATAAGACTAAAGGGAATATGAATTTTTTTCTTTATTTTCATTTAGAAGAATTGAAACTCCTTCCTCGAGATATTTATACCAAAATCTTAATTTACAATCATTCATTTAATCTTATAACTGCCAATTCTCAATATTCATTGATATTTATACCACTCAAAATAAATTAAGTATCATGTGGTTGTTGATAATGATTATGATTATTGTTGTCTTTTATATTTTTTGTTCTCACCTCCTCTAGAATTATTATGCCCGTTATCATTGGAGTACCCATTTAAATGATAACCATTAGAACATTTATTGATCAAATTATGAACTTCGAAAATAAAAAAAATTATTCGTTCAATTGAATATTTTGAAAACATATATATTTCATAATAAAAAAAAATTATAATTTTTATTTCTCATAAAATACATCAATCATTGCAATATAAAAGATTTCAATTTCTAACCTTTTATTTAAAAAAAATCTAGGTAAAAATGCAACAAAAATAATTCAATGCTTACTATTTTATATTATTAGACCAAAAAAAAAAAAAAGAAAAGAATCCATTTTACTTTTAATATTTCTTGGTAAAATTTCAATATCCTCTTATTCCTTAATTAAAAATAATCATAAAAACCCAACTGTAAATCCTTTGGACAATTATAAATAGTATATTTAAAATCCTTCACCAAACTAATTTCCACAAATAATATTAATTCATATGAATTGTTTTCAAAATATGGCAAAGTATGAAGTTTTCTAGTGCATAAACTTTTGTGATTGTATTGGAAGTCAAAGGTAAGATTTTTGATGGGGTAACACAATTGAAGAGATTTGTTTGTAGTCTTGATTTTGAATTGATGTCAGGAATAAATTTAGATTTAAGTATTTATTCTTTCAAAGTTAATAGATTAGTAGATGAAGTGGAATTTTTTTTTACTTTCCCCATTAAATTACATTACATATTCCGAAATTTTATCTTCTTCACATCTTGAGGTATTCCAACCAAAGAAATTTTTAAAGGACATTTATTCGATTCAGTAACTTTGTTAAGAATTGTTAAGTGTGTAGATGTTGAAACTGTCATCTAAAATTTATTTAAACCAAATTTAATATTACAAATAAATTATAATCAAGCATACAACAAATACCTTTGCTCTTTTACTTCCACCATATGATCCTGGTACAATTTTGCCCAACAGAAAAAAAATTATCCTCTCGAAAATGGCCTGGACTTTGGAATCTCTATCATTTGAATTAACAGACATAAATAGAACCAACTCAATATCATAATTTTCATGTTTAACAGGATATGCGCCAAGAGCACACACCACTAACAAATTTGAAATTCTTTGTTATGATGCTTTATGTATTTAATCCTTACGATTGTATCAGTGTAGCACGGCATTGAAAAATTTATTTCCTTACAAAACCCAAAGTTCAACGTATACAACAATAAGGTGTGTAAACAAAATAATCTATTGTTATATACATCACAACATCGAACCAAAACTCACAAAAACATTACAAATCAAAATATTAATTATACTTTTAGCCTAAAATATCTTAAATATAACAAAATATTCCCAAACAACCCCTTCGACCACTTTCCCTTTTTCCGCTAAACCGAAAGGAAAACAAATTCCCTGCAATTTATTTCGTTACACAAATTTCTACCCTTTGTAAATCTTTCATAAATCTTTTGATACAGGAAGACGTTATTATGCTAAGAACTGCTTTTAGTTACCTTCGAAGCTACTTAGCTAGCAAAATAGTAATTTTGTTATTATTGTTGTTTTTGTCATTATTACAATTATCATTATTGTTGTTGTTGTAAGAATTATTGATTAATCAAGTTAAAATAAGCTATTAAAACTTCAATAAAATATTTAAAGCTTATGATATATTTTAATTTAATATCCTCAACTATTATTGTCATTTTATTAATAATTTCATAAAATATAAAAATAGAAAATAGAAAATGTCAATTGTTTAATATATCGTTTCATGATATGGCATGATTAATTAGCTCACCATCATACAAAAAAATATCATACAAAAAAATAATGAAAAAAAAACATAAAAATAAAACTAAATTGTGTTTAGTATAGTATTTATTCCATGAGTATCAACAGTTGAAGAAAATATATAATTAAAGTAAATTTTTCGGTGATTCATGTTCCATAATAAAGTGATGTGTAAATCACATGAATAATGATTAGTAATACATGGACGAGGTGATTGGCTAGATAAGCAATCCCATAATGATTTCAAATTTCTATAACCTATCATATATAAGGAATACTCTTACATATACTGTTGGAGTATCTCCCTCCATTATTAGAGAGAATCAGTGTTATCTCACTCTGCCCAAATAATAGAGAATCAGAGTTATACTACTCTGCCCAAAATAAAGTATCTGAGGTGCCTCTCTCAGTAAAAAATGCAGTACCCTGCTAGCAGGATTTCTTTTATATAATTTATTAATTGTAATTATTTTAGTAAATAGCAAAATATAAAAATATATTAATCATTATATGAAATTTAACCGCACCAAGAAAATATGTAATACACTACTTATAAATAAATAAAATAGATGATACACTTGAGTAAATAATACTTGGTATTCACACAAATTTTAAATTGTAAAAAAAATTAAAATGTGTAATAATTAAAAATAAAATTTATCAACAAAATTNGATTAGTAATACATGGACGAGGTGATTGGCTAGATAAGCAATCCCATAATGATTTCAAATTTCTATAACCTATCATATATAAGGAATACTCTTACATATACTGTTGGAGTATCTCCCTCCATTATTAGAGAGAATCAGTGTTATCTCACTCTGCCCAAATAATAGAGAATCAGAGTTATACTACTCTGCCCAAAATAAAGTATCTGAGGTGCCTCTCTCAGTAAAAAATGCAGTACCCTGCTAGCAGGATTTCTTTTATATAATTTATTAATTGTAATTATTTTAGTAAATAGCAAAATATAAAAATATATTAATCATTATATGAAATTTAACCGCACCAAGAAAATATGTAATACACTACTTATAAATAAATAAAATAGATGATACACTTGAGTAAATAATACTTGGTATTCACACAAATTTTAAATTGTAAAAAAAATTAAAATGTGTAATAATTAAAAATAAAATTTATCAACAAAATTACATTATTATTATTTAACGGAAAATTTTACTTAAAAAATTATATTGTTATTTCAAATTAAAAGTCATTCTAGAACTATATGAGAGATCACGCCATATTAAATTTATCAAATTTATCATTATTTTTGTACAGATATCCATTGTATCTTTAATATAAAATTATGTTTTAAAATAAATTCCGATAAATTTGCTAAAGCATTGTTTTTAAGGTTTATTATAGCTAAATTCGGTAATTCAAGTTTAGGTTATTATAAATTTTGCTGAATAACCAGAAAATAATAACAATAATTACTGTATATATCATACACTAAACACTAGATTAATACTTTCTGAGTAATATAATTGATTGAAAAAACTTGATGCGAAATTATAAATAACAAATTTTGCGGAAACACCATCTAAATAAATTAAATTTACGTTTTGAAATATCTTCGTATGTTGTTCTTTTCAATTCTTTTCTCGAATGAAATGAAAAATAAAGAATTTAATTAATTAATAAAGAAAATCACCCTTTTAAATTTTCTTGACATATTGATATGATACAGTATATAATAAGTGCAGTTACATTAATAAATAAATAAACAATAATAATAATAAATAAATAAGAATGAAATGATTAATAAATAATAAACAACAAATAATAATTAAAATAATAATGAATAATCAAATGTTTAAATAAAATATACCGCCTCTAAATTCTTTGCGAGAGATAATATGAATAACTAACTAATCATTGAATAATTAGGCGGTTCTGATGGAATATTATTTCGAGCATGATCCATATCCTTTTGAAGATCAAAAATGAATATTGTTGAAGTTTTATACTTTGTTTTCTTTAGCATAATTCCTTTACGAATGGGCGAAAATTTGCTTGCTGCCTAGATATTAAAAATAATTCTCATTATTGGCATTATTAGTATTACTAATTCTTATTGACTATTTACTTCCGAGATTTGTCATCAAACATATCTATTTTTATGGATTGCTGAAAATCATTGAGCAGAGGTATCACAGCCTTCAGGACTTTAATTTAATTAAAAAATAAACATTACATTTACATCCTTAAATGATTCCAAAGCAAGTAAACAAAATTTTATTAAATGTCTATAGTAGCAAGTTAAATTTCCTGGTAAATAATCTTGCGACAGGATTATTGGATTATTGTTTTTAGGTGGAAGTATCATTTGTTATATTTAATTAGAAATTAAATAAATGTAAATAAATAATAATAATAATAAATAAAGTAGTAAATAAAAAAAAAAGTATATAAATAAATAAAATAAGAATAAAAATGAAATAAATTATTAAGTACTACTCACTAAAAGCTGCTCCAGCTCGAATAAAATTTTCAGCTGCTTTGTCGTATTTACGTTTTTTCAATATTTGTTCTACTAATAATTATACATATTGTTGAAGAGAAGAAGTTCAATAAATCTCAAAACAAATAATAATCTACCAAATTTTGAATAAGGTTTAGTTGGCACATGACAATATATATGGGCTACAGGATTGGCTAGATGATCACCAATCCCATAATATCTCAAAATCTCTATAACCTATTATATTTAAGGAATACTCTTGCATATATTGTTGGAGCATCTCCCTCCATTATTAGAGAGAATCAGAGTTATCTCACTCTGCCCAGATAATAGAGAATCCGAGGTGTCTCTCTCGGTAAAAAATGGAGAGCCCTGCTTGCAGGTTTTCTTTTATACTTTTTATTAATTTATAACCTTTATAGTTGATAGCGAAAAAAAGAAAAAATATATAATAAATAAATAGCTAGCATCATTTCAACTTATACAAATTTTATTTATTTATATTCTAAAATACTAAGCGGAACATAACAATAATATTTTATTCCAAAAAAAAAATGGCATTTAATTTTTTGATAAATTCCTATAGATTTATATTTTCGCTTTAGCGACCACAATTGTTTTAGCATGCCCATCGCAATATTCCAAAAAGTTATTTGAGCAAATCCGTCTTTACTTCCTCGAAGAATTAATTGAAATTCATAAGGACTCAATTTATGATGATTGCTGTTGATTTTATGGTCGATCTGGCAGTATAATATGTTGTTATAATTATTTATTGAGAAATTTCTTATATGGTTTAATTTTATCAATAACATCTGAATTTGAAATGTGAAAGTAACATGCAAGTGGTAAGCATTGCTTTAGAGTTGTTTTTAAAGTAATAAAGTTTTCATCAGACCATTCTTCTCACTTAATTACATAATTCCAAATTTCCGATTCTTGCATCTGTAGGTCATCACGTTCTAAAATTTCCAATAAAACGAATTCATGAAGAGAAGTGAATTCTACTGATTTGAAAATAACATTTTGATTTTTTGCAATGATATTATTACAAAATGGTTCCAAATTTTTAAATTTATGTTTAAAAATTGAATTATAAACAAAGGTGAAATGAGATCTTAACCAAGAATCTTTGGATTCAATAAGATGATTTTTTAATTTCACTGATAATTCACCAAACTCTAATTCATCAGCAACAATCATTAATTCGTACATTGTTTTACTATTTGTTTAATATCTTGAAATCATTTATAAGGTTTACTTTTTAATCTCCATCAGCATTTATTTAAGCATCTTGAATAAATTTATCAATTGTATCATTTTCACTTGACTATTTATTAAAATCATTTTTGAAATGTGCTACACCACCTCCACTGATTATCGCTTTCTTCAGCCATTTTCTGTAGTATTTAAATTGAAGGTTTGTCATAGTATGTATCAAAATTAACATCTATCGGAATTAATGTTTCGATGTAAATTGAATGAGTTAAAAAATATTTATTTGCATTATAAAATTGAGAACTTATATATGATTATTATTATAATTATTATTATAATTATTATTAATTATTGTAAAGGTATAGAAGAAAAGCTATGATATCGAATTATGTCATTACCCAAAGAATTAATTACATTTATGATCGTCGTCAAAAAATCTAGTGGGGACACTTTCTTATGGCATTAGTATATAAAATTTGGCAAATCATCAGGGCAGAAAATTATTGAGCAAAATATTTGGAAGGTACATATTGAAATATTCTAAATGCTAAAAAATATATTGTAAATTTTACCTCTAAATTAATTTATAATAATTAATACATAATTTAATGATAATAATTTGATCATTAAGCGTTATTTTAAAATATATTTATAGAGCAATTCAAGCACTTCCAGATAAGCTAGCGTTTTAAGCTCTTGCAGCAACTTTGGAAATTTGAAATGACTGGCAATATTATATCAGTGATAAATATCGCGTGATTGGATATTTATACATTTAGCATTGGTGCAATGGATGATTCATATTTGAGGAAATTTTAAAGTTATCATTTGATTGGATCCAATACTCAATCAGGTAATGGCGATGATGATGATAATAATATAATGATGAGGAATTGGGTTCTCGGATATAAATAAATATTTTGTGCGTTCATTTAGAATCAAGCGTGTTAATTTTTTTAAAGCTATTTCTCCTTGACCTTTCCCCAAATTTACATCATAATGCAAAAACAAGATGCAAGGATAACAAATTTTCAAATTCTAAAAGATGAAGTGCTTAATTGACAAGCCTGTCAATTTCAAAAAGGCATGGTTTAAATTTCAATTTAGATAAATAGATAGATAGACATTATTTATTATACTATACTTGATTATTATTACCAATTAATTATTTAATTTATATTTTAATAGAATTATGGATAGATTACATACAATGTATTCCATTATCGGAGATAAAAATTGAGCGGTCATTTGCACGAATGTGCCTTAGATGTTGTATCAGATTCGGAAGAACCTAAAAGAAGCTTACGTGAATTAACATTATCACTATCATCATTCGCATCATCAATAATCGATACGAGAATTCTGATGATCGCGGTAATAACTATTACAAATACATCTTATATAGCAATCATTCTCGTCATCCAAGAAAAGAATAAAATAAAATTCTCTAAAGTAATTAATTATTTTATTTTTTATATTCCATATTCTCAACAAGTTGTGTTCCAATAATATAATGATCGTAAAAAGATTTAAATAAGAAATCAAAACGACAATAATGCTAATAAAATAGTTCAATTTTTTCTGAGAATGATTGATTGCAACGCCGTCTTCTCTTGACAAATAAACCATCAAAGATAGTGCAGTGTACTTCTAAAAAAATAAAATAAAATTATATTATAAAAAAAAAAACGAATAATTTAATTTATTTGAAATAATTTAAAACATTAAATGGAATATTTATTTTTAATATCAAATTGAATTCCGAATTCCTCAATAACTTTAAAATGTTCAACACTCATTATTTTCGACGTAAGTGATGACAATCGTGATCTTTGCTCCGTAAGTTTTATACGTAATCGTAATCCTCCATATTTTTTATTTGCTCCTCCTTTACACCAACTTTCAAAAAATTTTCTTAAACTATTAGCACTAAAAATCCATGGATCATCATAATCCATTCTAATTTCAATGGTCTCAAGTGATCTTGGTACATTCTCAGCCATTTGAGGTAATAATTCATTAGCATTAAATCTTTCTCCTCCACAATAAAACGAAATTTTTCTTAATTCATTAAAATTATTATTAAATATTGCTATTACTTGGTCAGGACTTAAATTATGTAAAGTTAATTTGGTAATCTTTGAACAATAATTTAAAATTGCTGAAAATATATCAAATGTAATTTTGGGAGATAAATCTAGACAAATATTTTTTAAATTTTCATTGGCCGTTTCGAGAATTTTTATAATAAATTCTTGAGGATACTTAACAATTTCATAACTCGAATGAAAATATTGAAAACTACTTAATTGGGTAAATGATGATGCCAAGGATAAAAAATTCGATTTATCCAATCCATGACAATCCTCAATGTAAAGTTCTCGAAGTGAAATAAATTGTCCAATTGATAATGATGATTTTCCCTCGAAATCAAAACATGCTAATGTTAAACGAAGACATTTTAATGTTTCTTTTTGACTAATTATAGCCCAAAATATTGAATTACATTCTATACGACAACAAGCAAAAATTGATAGTCTTTCTAACCGTTTTTGGATACTAATAAATTTTGAAAATAATTGCAATTGAGAATTTGAGTTCCAGGACAAATCCATATCTAAAATATTATCACAAATTAATTTTAATGATTCATATAATGGAAAAATTAGGTCATCGTCTCCTATAATCGAAGTAAAACTTTCTAATTTCTTAAATACTTTCGGGGCACCAGGTAACTTGAGAATTGAACCAATTAAATCACTATAATGACGAAAATCTTTAACGCCTAATAATGTAAAATAATCCAGAAATGAGCAACGATTTATTATTAATTTACATATCTCACGAAATAATATTCTCGATTCGTTCTTATTATTATTATTGTTGTTATTATCTTGATCTGAACCAAGAATTTGTTGTAAATATGTAGAAATATAATTAATTAAATTATCAATTGTAAATTTATGAGCGAATGATGGATAATCAAAAGTGGCTTGAGGCGGTGATGATGATAAATCAAATCCATTTTCAACAAGTAAAGCTCTAGCATGAGTATCCATACATGATATATAAGTTTGAATACATAATGCTTTCTTTCTAGACTTCTTATTATCTTTACAGAATTTTTGACCCAGGGTTAATTCCCAAAGTAAAGGTATCGTAACTTTACACCAGAATCGATTAACTAATAATGATGAATATAAATCTTGAGTTGAATGAGATGATTTAACATTATTTAAAATCAAAATTAATATTTCTGTAGAAATTTTAGTTGCCATTTTTTTTTTGTCTAAGAGATAAAAATTTTAAGAAAAAGAAAATATTAAAAAAAAATTATCGTACCGCATTTATATTCAATGATGCAGTGTGTAACCACTCACACTTTTCCGGATTTACTATCGGAGTCAATTTTCCGCGAAAGTATCATTTCATTATTACATAATACCGGGATATGTATATCATCCAAGAATCGTACTGCATCATATTTGTGTATCGAAAATATTATAAATATCGTTTTTTAGTTATTTTGAATATTCTTAAATACAAATAAAATTTAATTACAATAAAAGTTAAAATTTTTGAANTAATCAAAAGTGGCTTGAGGCGGTGATGATGATAAATCAAATCCATTTTCAACAAGTAAAGCTCTAGCATGAGTATCCATACATGATATATAAGTTTGAATACATAATGCTTTCTTTCTAGACTTCTTATTATCTTTACAGAATTTTTGACCCAGGGTTAATTCCCAAAGTAAAGGTATCGTAACTTTACACCAGAATCGATTAACTAATAATGATGAATATAAATCTTGAGTTGAATGAGATGATTTAACATTATTTAAAATCAAAATTAATATTTCTGTAGAAATTTTAGTTGCCATTTTTTTTTTGTCTAAGAGATAAAAATTTTAAGAAAAAGAAAATATTAAAAAAAAATTATCGTACCGCATTTATATTCAATGATGCAGTGTGTAACCACTCACACTTTTCCGGATTTACTATCGGAGTCAATTTTCCGCGAAAGTATCATTTCATTATTACATAATACCGGGATATGTATATCATCCAAGAATCGTACTGCATCATATTTGTGTATCGAAAATATTATAAATATCGTTTTTTAGTTATTTTGAATATTCTTAAATACAAATAAAATTTAATTACAATAAAAGTTAAAATTTTTGAAAAATGATAGTTGCTGAACATTGATATCTTTTCTTTATTATTATTACTAGTACGATGGCACTTCGTGCCACCATCTTATTTAAGATTGTCATGGGGTTTTACAACATATAATTGTATGTGGTTATGTAGATCATTCTTTGACGAACGTTTCTGTATGATTTTTTTTTTCTAATTAAATGTTGCATGGAAGGCGAAGAAACTATTTTTTGGTGTGAGCAAATTATTAAAAGCAGTCTTTTGCATAAGAAAATTTTCGTCAATCAAAGGATAAGCATCTTTTCAATGTTACACAAATTTTTGTTGACAGACATCTTCGTAAATTTTTTGATTGTCACGGATTTTCTTATGCCAAGGCCACTTTCTGTGATTTACTTGCTCACTTTTACAAAAAAGTTTCATTAGTCCCATTGCAAATACATTTAGTCAAGTATCTACAAAGCTAATTTGCGTAATTATCATGTAGCATGTTAGAATACCTCGTGTCACTCCACTTATACAGTTTCGTCTTACAACAAGTAACACTTATCATGTTAATGTCCGGCACCCAATCAAATCACGAATAAAGAACCAATTAGTTCTCCGTTCTACGCAGATCAAAAAATCCATTTATTTTATTATACTATAGAACTATTATTTTTGAGTATAATTTCGGTGAATAATTCTTGTAGATCAAGATTCAGAATTTTAAAAATCTGTAAAGGTTGTTTCGTAGACCCAGAAATTTGAGAATAATGTTGTCACTTTTAAGATATACGAGGAAATAAGTTGTTACATTGTTTCAATTTTGTCAGTTTCCTTTCATATAGTTGCGAAAAATATTTGTATTATAAAATTCGATATGTTCACATAATATATTTATTACCAATTGAAATTGAATAATTATTAAATTTGAAAATTTTTATTGCATATTGGATTGACCATGCCGTATTGAAAAACTATTATATATTATAGACATATATTAATGTATTTTATAATTACACCGCACATAGTGACTACAAATATGATTGAAAGATATATAATAATATTTATTAGCAAAGAAAAAAAAATAGTAAAGAAATATCATCAGAAAGTTGAAACTATAAATCATATGTAAAAATTAAGAAAAAATATAATGTGAGAATGAGAGAGTCCCTCTGATATGATAGAATTAAAAATAACATAAAAAAATAAAATAAAAGAAAAGAAAGAAAATAAAAAAATAAAATAAAATAAAAGAAAGAAAATAAAAAAATAAAATAAAATAAAATAAAATAAAAAATAAAATAAAATAAAATTAAAAAAAAAATAATTTTATATAAACGCACCATGAATTCGATTCAAATCTATAAGCCCGATTCCAATGAGAAAAGGAGAAAATGTGAGTATAACTTTAAAAAAAAGAATAAAAATAAAATAACCTTATATATACGTACCACTAATTTCAAGTATTATCCCTTTATACCAATCCATCGCGAATTTAGAAGCCCGATTTCAAGGAGAAAGCTAAAAGTAAATAGAAAATCAAATAAAAAAAAATAATTTTATATATACGTACCGCTGCGAATTCGATTCAAATATTAACCATCCATCACGAGACTAGCCCAATTCCAATGAGAAAGGGTAAATATACGTTATGCAAATATTATTTTTTGTAGATGGGAAAATGGGTAAAGTATCTATAAGTTAAATATAAATATTGGTGACATCTGATTGGTTAGATTATACATGTCGTCAAAACTAAAAAGCCATTGACTCAACTACTGAAATTTAGTTGCGTCTATGTAATTGCGTCAAAATAATTGCGTCAATTGCGTCAATTGCGTCAATTTTTCATATGACTCAATTCCAAATTTTTAAATTTTAATTGCGTCTGACTCAATTCAATAGTTTTGACAACATGTATAGGTTAGATTAAATGACCTGGTCATTTAAAATTGGAATTGAAATAACCCAAATGATAAATGACCAAAATCATAAAGTCTGGATGTATTTATCATTTTTGGCTATAGCTTTGAACTGGCAAATAAATATTTATTCTACATCTAAAAGTAATTATTGTGTTTGATGCATTTAAAGAATTATTAAATTTTTATATCTGTTATTATTATTAGTGTGAATACGAANAAATATACGTTATGCAAATATTATTTTTTGTAGATGGGAAAATGGGTAAAGTATCTATAAGTTAAATATAAATATTGGTGACATCTGATTGGTTAGATTATACATGTCGTCAAAACTAAAAAGCCATTGACTCAACTACTGAAATTTAGTTGCGTCTATGTAATTGCGTCAAAATAATTGCGTCAATTGCGTCAATTGCGTCAATTTTTCATATGACTCAATTCCAAATTTTTAAATTTTAATTGCGTCTGACTCAATTCAATAGTTTTGACAACATGTATAGGTTAGATTAAATGACCTGGTCATTTAAAATTGGAATTGAAATAACCCAAATGATAAATGACCAAAATCATAAAGTCTGGATGTATTTATCATTTTTGGCTATAGCTTTGAACTGGCAAATAAATATTTATTCTACATCTAAAAGTAATTATTGTGTTTGATGCATTTAAAGAATTATTAAATTTTTATATCTGTTATTATTATTAGTGTGAATACGAACGTCAATTAAATTTCTTTTTAATCAAATTTTTGACATGTAACTTCCTTTTTTGAATTTCGACCTCACTCAGTGCATGTGAATTCATTATAGTTTTTATTAAATTTTTTTATTTTTTATCAAACATTTTATATTTTTATTAATCTGTCACAAGATTTGCATAGCGAACATAATTTAAAAAAAGGAAAAAGTGAAATACATCATTTAATATTTGCCCTAAAGAATATCATAAAAAATTTGTTCTAATACAATTATTGATGGCAAATTTATAAGATTGTTCCCCGACATTTGCGACAACCAATGATTCCGTGTTGATTACTTCCAAAAGTTTCAGAACAAAACGGACTCCCAGTATAGACTTTCCTACAATTTGAACCATCAAAATACCAAGAATAACAAGTGCGATCTTCATAACAACATTTGCAACATTCCGCAGCACTAGTTACTTCATAAGAACAAGCATCCGTTATAGTACCTCCTGAACTCAAACCTAGATTGTTAAGCCCTTCTCCTCCCTCTTTACAGCATTCTTCAATTGGAATAATGGGAGGACAAGCGATGGTTTCAATAGTAGTAGTAGGTGTACAAGTAACAGTTGTTGTTTTTACAAAACCTTTGCAGTCCTGTTCTTTATCGTTCTTGACACTTCGGCATACCACAGCTGGGATTGTTTGACCAAAAATAAGAGTTCCACTGAACACAGTTAAAGTTTTTGTCTCAGAGTAGGTTTTAGTTTTTGTGCAAGTTTTAAGTTGGTCCGCGTCAACGATAAAAGTAAATGTCAGCAAACTCAAAAGAATTATTAAAATTTTTGAATTCATATTGTCTGATTATAAAAAAAAAAAGAATTTTCCAATTCGGTTTAAGAATAAATCAAGAGTAACAAAGAAAATTTAAGCACTTTATATAAAAATCTAACAATTCATTTAGACTTGTTCATTAACATTGTTATATTAAAAAAAAATATCATTGTAAAATTCATTTTGCATCTACTCAAAAAATACAGTTTTTAAACATTACTTTATAATTCTGATTTGTTAGAAAAACAAAAAAAAAAAAAGCATTAAATGATCTTCGAATCCTGATCTACTTACTATTTTACTTTAGCATATCTAAAATTTAATTTAGTCAATATTAAGGTAGTGATATAACAATAATAGTTTCCATAGATATAAAAAAAATACATCAAAAATGTCAATATTTATTTTGTATTATTAGTTTTTTGTCGCATGTCGAATTTTATTGGCAGATTTTGTCCCTGATTTATTGATTTAGTAATTTGGCTGAAAGAAATATATGTATATACAAATTGGCATATTTACTTTTATCAATAGGCTTCGTGCAAAATTTTTTATTAGATAGTTTAAATAGTCTATGAACATTTTAGCGTTATAAAACTAAACATTTATTATATTTTAGGTAAAAATTATAATGATTGTGCGTAATTTATGCACATACATGCGGTGCAGCAGTTACAAAATGAATGAATGGCTATTTTTATACACACCATACATATTTATTTTATTCTTTTCTTGAAAAAATAACTTTTTAACACTCTTTTGGCTAATAGTGAGAATGCTATGGTAAATATGATTTGTTATGCTTCAATATATTAATCTTGATTTATGGCTTCCCATTCACTTCAATGATGCTAAATAAAACTTTTTTTTCACAACGGCTTTAATTATTTTTGACTACCACTATATGAATTATATGAATTTAAACTTTTTTTATTAGTTCATTAAACATAAACGTTGTATTCTTGTTTAAATTTTATAAATATTTAAATAAAAAATATGAATAATAAATTATGGTAACACTCCCATCTACAATAGGTTTCAGATAATTTTTTTTTTCATCTAACAAAGATTCCCTTTTAAATGTTATAATGTGATTGTAACTAATGCAACTGCAGCATAAAAGGGACTTCTCATTTTTATAAAACTAACTGACAGGGCTTTGGCTAATCAGTTTCCCAGGTTTACAGAGCAATGATGGGCCGTGCCGTAAATTAATTTAATTTAGTTTTAGCAAACTCCTCTATGTATATATTTTTACCTCAATTAATAAACGTCTTGGAGTGAGGCTCCGTTGGTTTAAAAAAAAAAAACTAATGTAACTGCAGCCAGCTTTGGGATGTTGAGAGGCAATTTATTAAAGCCAAGAAAAATGCATAACAGGGCAACGACGAGCCATGCCGTAAATTAAATTTTATTTTAGTTTTAGCAAACTTCTATATATATTCAATTGTTTTATAGTTTCTTATGTAACAATTTTACAATAAATAAACGTATTGGAGTGAGGCTCCGTTGGTTAAAAAAAAATTAGAACAATAACTTCATTTTGTACTTTGTGTGAAAATAAATAAATATAAATAAATAAACATCATCATCATTAGAATCGTAGATAATAAAGAAGTCCTTCCTTTTCATGATATAATTCTTAGATCTTCAGTAATAATAATAACAATAATACCCACGGTAATGATGATGATGCGATTATCCTCACATTATATTTAGTTTTCTATATCAAATCGTGTCTAGCAATTTCTTTTTTTTCCTTGATAAATAAATAATAAACTTTACTACTAAAAGAGTAAAATTCAAATGATAAAGTATAACAATAATATTGCATTAAATCACGTTGTCGTCATTTATTAATAAAGCAAACATAATGTGGTTATGATAGTATGGTGGTGGTGTTTATGGTGGTAATGATGGTTTATTGTTATGTTTCTTTCCTTATTTCGTTTTAAATTGGTTTATTTTAAATAATTTATTTTATGTATTTTATTTTATATTACTTTATTTTATTTTATAAATTTTTGTTTCTTTCGTTATTTTTTTTTTATTTTTTATTTTCAAGCTTTCGAATTTACTGTACATAATGAGTCATTATTCTCATTGTTTATTAGAAATCTAAGAATTTTCCGAAATTCTTTTTGAATGAAATAAAATTTAAAAATCCTTTATGTGTAATAATTAAAAAAAAATAGAATAAGATTCGTGTCAGCAACCCCTATTTCCTTCGTATATCACCTATTTCAATGAGAAGAATGATAATGTCCAATAAATAATTTATTTTCTCAGATCTCACTTGTGTGATATAAAGATATTTTAAATGATAGAATAGTTATTAATTTTTCATTAATATTTTAAATCAATTTTATTTTGGTCATTGACATGTTTGTTAAAATATTACCAATCCTGAAATAATAAAAATTCAAAAATAAATAAATAAATCGCATTTCAAATACAAAAAAAATTATAAAGTTAAATAATTATCTACAGTTACTCCAATATTAAAATGATATTTTTGATATTTACGAATAATGACCTTATTAGCTAGTGTAATCATTATTCTAATATATTAATAGTTAAAAATGCTTTATTTAAAATTTTTCAAATAAAACCGAAATTATTTTCTTAGTGAAATTTTGAAAACCTCATATTCTTCAACTGAAAATAAAGATTTTTTTGAAAGCCATGATTCAAATTCATTAGAGCGAATTTTTCTAAGATACATAGTACTCTTGTAATAATAACATCCTTTCTCAGTTTTCATATTGCCAATTAAACATAAAGTATCAGAAAAAGACAAATCTAATTTACTCGGATAATTATAAATGGCATACTTAGAATTATTCACCCTACTTAAAATTGAATTTTTCATATTTGCGGTCTTTAAAGAAAATATGAAACTATCTTTGGTCTTTTTCCATCGATCATTGTTATTTTCCCACTCGAGAGGATTATACCCTCCCAGAATTTCTCCAGTACCTTCCACTTTCAAAATAATAATTGTTTTAGATACTTTATCACAAATGTTATAAATAGTATTAACATCAAATCCATCTCTTGATCCTCTAACAAGTAATTTAAATTCATATGGATTATTTTCAATATATGGAATTTCTTTTCTATCAATCCACGATGAAATTTCCAGTGCATGTTCATTAGTAATAATATTAGAAGATAAAGGAATTGGAGTAATTCTAGTTGGAAGTGTTGTCTTTAAAATCTTCCGAGGTGGTAACACAATCGAAGAAATTGGCTTGGTCGGTGAAATAAATTTTATAGTGATATCTGGAAAAAGTTGGTGTTCAAGAAGTTGTTGATATGGATAAATCTTTTCTACCACATCACCATTGGAAAAACTAAAATATCTAATGTGTGGGAGGCATCCTTTCAAGGTTTTCTTTAAAGATAAAAAATTATCAATTGTCCATTTATCGAGATCGGTAGGTAAATTAGGATTTTTTGCTTTTCCCCATTCAATTACATATTCTCAAAGTTTACTTTCTTCTAATTGTAAGTCATCTTGTTTGAGAATAGAAACTAATGCATCTTCAGGGAGTGAATGAAAATTTTCAGACTCAAAGATAGTATTAGGATACTTGGTAATAATATTATTACAAAAGTCTCGAATAATTTTAAAGTTTTTGACTTGATAACTTGTTTTATAAATTTGAGCAAATTTTAACCTTAACCATGAAGCATTATCATTGACGAGATGGGATTGTAGATGTTCAACCAATTCGTCTAGTTCAAGTTCATTAGAAGCAATCAAAAGGTCAAAGATAACGGAATTTTCTAATTTTTCTAACGAAATTTTTCCACTATAAATATATCTAAATAATATAAAATAATAATTAAATAAATTTACTATTGTTATTCTCCAAAAAAATAATGTTTGAGCTTACTTGATAATAATATTAAATTCTTTGACAGAAATATTAAGCAATTTTAAAACTTTAACATGATTTTCATTGAAAGTAATTTCGTCGAATTTCTTTTTAAAGTAAGGACTTCGGGATTGTAAAATAATTGAATGAACCTTATAAATATTGACAAGAGAGATATCTTCTTCACCAACTTCAATTGAAACATCACAATTAACACCACTTTCAAGAAGTTGAGTAAGGTCGTTTGATAGACGGTCATAAAACCGAGTAGTCATTTTTTTTTTCACAACACAAAATAGAAATTTAATTATATAGTTTGTGTATCAATATAAATTATTCAATCAATTTATTGAGAACACAAATTGTGATTGGCAACAACTTTATATAAATTTTAATCTTACACAGGAATGATCGATGTAATGCATACATATTAGTTGATTACTAATCAACCTGTACGTTTAAAAATCTATATCTTCTGCGTCTTTTATAACATTATTTGTTAATCAATATACGTATATAATATTATTTGCCTAGTTTAATTTCCTGCTCACATACTTATATTCCAATTACTATTAAATAATTAAAGTCAAATTAAATAATAAATCTATTATATATTGCTTCTCTCAATTTATTATGGTTAGCAACGGATGGTATTTATCTTGTGTACTTCTAAAAAGGTTTATCGTATAGAAAAGTATATTATATCACTTGGGATTACTAAAGTTCCTATGGAAGATGATTCAAAACTTCGCCTAACTATAAAAGAAGTCATGGGGATATTTGAAAGATAGGGTTAATATAGATGAATCTCCTAATTGGAAAAGAGCCAGAATGAAAATTATATAAAAAAAATAAGCAAGAGGCACATAGTTTAATTGTTTTGTTAAATTGATAAGTAATAAATTTTATACAATATAATCAAATCAACAAATTTTACACATGATGTATATTAATATTATATTTCCTGGGTAAAGGTTGGTTTTTTTATTTATAATTAGTTGATGATGAGTAAAAAACGAAAAATAGTATAAAAATTTAACAAATCTTATGCTCCCAATAAATTTAATCAATTTGTAAATGGAAATAAATTACAGAAAGATTATTAATATTTGTAAATTAATAAAGAAGATAATTTAACGTAAGAGTGAAATTTGGTCGCTCACATGCTCACATGCTCACATGATTCTCATCGCGTGTCGCGTATTGAAAATCATCACAATAAAAATTTTTTGGTTTATTTATGTTTTGTCTATTTCTGGTTAAATTTAATGATGACTGCGACCCCCAAAACTATATAAACCCTCCTTTTTTAGATTCACCTCAAAATTCAGATTTCTCAAAAAAAATAATTTCAATTGTTCAATCTAATAAATCTAATAATTACTCTCGATAATCCAATAATTACTCTTGATATTTACATCCAATTTTCTTGCATTTATTTTTCTGTATCTTTTCTTTTATCTTTCTATTTTTTTTATTTCACTTTCTCTCTCTCTTTCACTCTCTCCTCTCTCTCTCCTCTTTCTCCGCTCTCTTATCCCTCTTATCTCTCTCGCTCTTACCTCTTTCCTCACTCTTCTATTTCCCCTCTCTCTCCTCTCTCTCTTCTCTTTTATCTCTCTCTCCTCTCCTTTATCTCACTCTCTCTCCCCTATATTCTCTCTCATCTTTCTCCTCCCTATCCTCTCACTCTCCTCTCACTCTCCTCACTCTCCTCTCTCCTCTCTCCTCTCTCTCCTCTCTCTTCTCTCTTCTCTCTTTCATCTCTTTCCTCACTCTCTACTCTCTTTTATCTCTTTCCTCACTCTTATCTCCCTCTCCCTTATCCCTCTTCTCCTCTTCTCTCTTCTCTCTCTCCTCCTCTCTCTCCTCCTCTCTCTCCTCTTTCTCCTGTCTCTCTTTCACTCTCTTATTTCTCTTCTCTCTTTTATCTCTCTCTCCTCTCTCCTCTCTCTCTCTCCTCTCTCTCCTCTCTCTCCTCACTTCTCTCTTTCCTCTCTTTCCTCTCTTTCTCTCTTCTCTCTTCTCTCTCTTTTCTCTTTTATCTCTCCTTTCCTTTATCTCACTCTCTCTCCCTATATTCTCTCATCTTTCTCCTCCCTCTCCTCTCTCTCCTCTCTCTCTCCTCTCTCTTCTCTCTTCTCTCTTTCATCTCTTTCCTCACTCTCTACTCTCTTTTATCTCTTTCCTCACTCTTATCTCCCTCTCTCCTTATCCCTTTTCTCCTCTTCTCTCTTCTCTCTCTCCTCCTCTCTCTCCTCCTCTCCTCTCTCTCCTGTCTCTCTTTCACTCTCTTCTCTCTCCTCTCTCTCCTCTCTTTTCTCTTTCCTTTCTTTCCTCTCTAACTCTACTCTCTCTCTCCTCTCTCCTCTCCTCTCCTCTATATCTCCTCTCTCTCTCTCCTATTAATAATAATTTACATTCTTTTATCTCAACAAAATGAATAATTTAAAGAGAAAAGTTAGAGACATCCCCGATAATAGTGATAATGAAGGAGGAACATCATCTAAAAGGCCAAAAATAAAGGAGAAAAGAGCAGCAAGATTTAAACAAGTTTGTAACAAAGTTAGTATTAATTTATATAGTTTAATTTAAACGAAAGTTGTACATTTATATATAATATATCTAATATAAATTTTTTTTATTAATTTATCATAGTATACCAAAAAAAGAATCGAGAGAGCCATAAATGAACACATGTATTTAATTGATCACGAAGAAATTAATGAAACAAGGAGAGAATACACAGTTTTAGGACCGGCTGGAAGTGTATGTGGAATGAATTTTTCATGTATAACAAAGTTTTTATTATTCCTTTATCATTAAATCATATTTTGCTTCTTTAATTTAGGTTTACACTATAATAATCACAAATACCATTTCATGTAACTGCCCTGATTTTCTAAAAGGTAAATTCAATTTTTTTAACTAATTATACATTATAAAAAATCTCATGAAATTTTGATTTTAAATACATATTAATTATAATTTTATTTTTTCACATTTATTAGGATTTCAATGTAAACACGTTGTAAGTAAAAATTTTAAATTCTAAATAATCTTGTATCTATATTCACATATTTCCACATATTGATTACAATACTTATTTATTTCTATATTAGCTATTTATATTTCTAAAAGTTTTGAAAGTAGATCGAAGCAGCAAACTAATTTACCAGAAAGCACTACTTAGCAAAGAATTGAAATCAATTTTTGTTAATTCTCCGAATATTACTTTGGTATAAAATTTTATTCAATATATTTAAATTGTAATTTATTTTTCAAAAAAAATTATTAATTTTTTATTTTTTCCCCGATGTGCAGCCAAATAAAAAATTTATTAGTGAACTTGAAGAAACAATTATCTCAACTAAAAAACGTAGAAAAATTGGCGACAACTGTCCGGTCTGGTATGTTTTATATCTGAATATCATTATAGAACATTGGATCAAATTAATCTATAAAATCAATTCATTAATATATTATATTACATTAATTAGTATTGAACCCATGGATGACAGAAAAAAATTAGTCTGGTGTCAGAGTGGCTGCGGCAATAATATTCATCAAGTTTGCTTTGATCAGTGGAAGCAAACAAACCCAATGGTAAAAATTATAAATATAAATTTTAATTCTTTCGGATTTATTTATTTATTTGTTTATATTAATACATATTCTTTAATTTATTTGATTTTTCACAAAAAGGTTACATGCGTAGTTTGCCGAGCCGAATGGAAAGATATGACTCTCCCAGACCATCCTCCTCTATGTACATAATATTTTCTTTTTTTATGCTGTAATTATTTGTATTATTGAACTTTTTTTTAATATTTTTTATTTATTTTTAGATGCAACAAGAATTAGAGCCCACCACTAGGACAGCAAATCTTTTAATTTACTTTTCTTTTATTTTTTGTTGTTTTTCTCATTTGTTTTTATTTTCTTCTTTTCTTACTTTTTATAAATAAATATTAATTATCTAAAAAAAATCTAGTGAGAAATATTCATTTATTATAATTAATGTTAAAATTAATGAAATAGTGTTACAAAAAATGAAAAATTCCAAATAAGACAATTTCAATATCATTGAGTTCTCCAAAACTTAATCTTTTTGTGCATTATAACAAGTTGTCAGAAATTAATATATTTTGGAAATGCATTAGAAATGCTCTTACATCAGATTTTAGAAGAAGAAATCAAACTTTCTGTTGGTATTACACGATATAAATTATCTTTATATATTTTTATTTATTTATTAAATTATTAATTTATAGGGGCAGTTTGGCAAAATTTCTTAATAATTTTTCTCATGCACTAGTGAACTTGATGACATTATGAGATCATTTATTTTCTATTAATTGATCCGATGGGTGATGGAAATTTTAAAAATTAATTCTATAATTTTAACCATGAATTTTTAAAATTATCTAATATCAAATCAAAAATTGAAAAAGTAGTTCAAAAGATTTATTTGAGATAAATAAAAATTTATCTTTTATCTAATTCTTGCTATTCTAATTTTTTTGTCAATTCTAATTCGAAATGCATGTCTGAATTACTTCAAATAAAAATGTCATTATTAAATATCTAATGTCACAGAAGATTATGAATATATTTAATCATGATACAGTACATTTAGATATATGCAATAATATAATGATGATTAAATGTTTACAGGTAAGTAAAGGACTCATTTAAATTTTTGAATTCTATAGATGGTATGTTATTATATAAACATTCTTTCTTGGAAACCATGAAAAATCAATTTATTCCTAAAACCAAGTGTGCTATATAAAAAGCCAATCAAAAATTTATCATTTGTTCAAAAATGACATCTGGGTGGTCAGCCTTTAACTTTAGGGAAAAGATATTATATGCGCATTTATGGGATCCTGAAAAGATTGATAGCATTGTTAAAGGTGAATCTTATTTGGAATTAAAACCAGGTAAAAAACATTCTTATTTAAAATTCTGATTTTTTTAAGAGAAACAAAATTATTAGAATTATTAGATTATTGAGTCATTAAATTTTTAGTCTAAAATTTCCTATTATCTTGAAAAGATTTTAATTCTTAAATTTGTATCTTCTCAAATGTTATCTACCACTGTTCCAACTTCAATTCATTGGAATCATCTAATTGAAAAGGTTCTGATAAAGATGCTGCAGTTAATATTACTATTTAGTTACTTAATTAATGTTGACATTTTTTTGAAAATTCATTTCATAAATTGTAAACAGCAAAGCAGGTGGAATGGCAATTGGTGTCAGAGATGCAGATGCTGTCAATGCTATGGTGCATAAATTTTTGGTGTAAATAAAAGAATTAAATGAATGGAAAATGTTATTTTACATCTTGTTGAAAAATTGACTGTTTGAGTATTTTTGTCACAATTGTCATAATTTTATGATTATTATGATTGTTTTTGGGATATTAATATTATTTTATTCATAATAAATAGGAAGGAATATATTGTCACAGGAGTACATAATATTTGAACAATTTTTCAAATCAGTCTTACAGTTTGCATCACACAAACAAATAATAATATACTTTATCTACCAGTAGGTCACAGCTAATACAATCGATTTAGCTGGCCCATCTCGAAACAGATAATAAATATACCAGGAATGGAGTGATGAAATCACGAAGTGTATGGACAATAGAAGGGAGAAATGTTGTTCATCCGCAAAATCTTGAACGTGATTGGTCAACATGATCGTATTTGTCATGTCCTGGATATTTTTCACACATGCGTATAAATGTCATGTATATTTGAAAAACAGAATTTGGCGTAATGGTTCTTTAACATTAGTATTAACATCTTGATGACGAAGTAACCTAAAATAACTTTGGCAAGTGGAAAGTAGTTCTTGGCATAATAAAATTTTCCTAGATCAAGAAATTTATAAAAGACAGAAATTGGTGTAATGTAATGAAATGTGTGGTGTAATATTTACATGAACCAACTTTCAAATTGCGCTAACTTCTTTGGAATGAATAAATTCAGTCCTACTAACATTCATATTGTAAAAAATTCCTGTTGACAGTTCTTAATTTCTATAATTTCCTTTACTAAGTTGAGAAAGGATTTCTCCGTATTGTAAAAAATTCCCACTGACAGATCCTTCGAATATATTTTCCCTTCTTACTGAACCGAGAAAGAAATCAAATTTTTACATTGTACTAATTTCTGTTTCTTGCAATTCCTTCAATCCATTATGCTGTTGCTTGCTAAAGTAACTTTCAAGTTATTTTGTCAAGTGCAAGAACTTGCCTGGATCTTCTAGATCGAAGGAAATTCTTTCTCAACTTAGTAAAAATTCTCAGAGCATCAACCAACATCAGTAAATTTTTTTAAACGTAAGCCTTCGAAGTCCTTCACTCCAATAACCTTCGAATACCTCCAACATAAATGTAATATTTACAAAGGTTATTGGTACCAAAAACCTTCATTTTTATTAATAAAACATAATACTCCGGAGGTTATTGATATCAATAACCTTCAATAACCTTCACTTTATCATAATAAACGTAATATTTGCAAAGGTTATTGATCCAATAACCTTCAATAACCTTTGAAAACGAAATTATTACAATAACCTCCGATATAAAAAATTTCCTGATGAACCAAAGCACTCTGTTCCTGGTTTTAGTGTGACCACATGTCACGCTGCTATCTAATAATAATAATAATAATCAAGTAAGGTGGAGTAAAAGTAGTTGATGCAGTATCAAACAATATTTAATAATATTTTACAATATTACAACACAAAATATAAGTTTATTAAAATATAAAATATAAAGTTTTAAAAGTAAAGTATCATTCAATGACAGAAATATTACGATAGGTCACATGTCCATTTTATTATCCCTGAAGGAAGTTTACTTTTCTATAAAAAAAATTATTAAAATATTTTGAATTATTCTGAATTAATTTTAACAACTAACTATCTGTTAGCTAATTACTACTTAATACTGAAACTTACTTTCAACAACAGGTGTATTTATACTTTCTTTTTTGTTTACACTTTATCCTTCATCTTTGTACTTCATCCTTCATCTTTGTGTGTCATCCTTCATCCTTCATCCTTTATTTTGTACTTCATCCTTCATCCTCATATCGCATATTACAGATGGCTATACAAATTATCATCTAGGATGACAATTACCTAAATGTTCATTCTAGTTCCACAAATATCATTCTCTGTGATATTTCACCTGATTACTAATTTGTTCTGCAGTTACCAGAGAGAATTATCATGGTCAAAATATATCAAAACACATGACCATTATATTAATTAACTCTGTACTTTAATAAAAATTATTATTTAACAAATGAAATATAAATAGTCTATTAGTTTTAATAAGTAATAATTAATAATAATTAGTAACATTTATTAACATGTAATTAGCAAACCAAATAGTTTTAGTTACACAAATTATAGTAATACAAGTTATACATGTCATCAAAACTATTGAATTGAGTCAGATGCAATTAAAATCAAGAAAAATTAGAGTTAAATTAAGGCAAATTTTGATTTTTACTAGTAATTGACACAATTAGTTGAGTCAGATATAATCAAAAATTGAAATTTTAAGAGTTGAGTCAAGGCCAAATTAGTTTTGATGACATGTATAATCTAGGGGATAAATAAATTAATGGGGAACTACTTACAGTTATACAATATAATTTTAGTATAATGATCACTGCTAGATCTGAAGTTATATATAAATTAATAGGTAAAGATAGGTAATTTCGTTAAAGTATCAAATTTAACCTAAGTTTTAAAGAAATTTTTAAATAAATCACATGATGAAAATAATTTTGCATAAACAACAAGATCTTCAAAATCTGTTTATATGATTTTAAACTTGTTTTGTTCTTATATCTTGTAAAAAACTGGATCAGCTATTTTAAATATCTTAAAATCATAAAAATTTACATTTCTATTTAAAATGGTAAAGAATAAAATACTTTTTTAATAAAAAATCTTATAATTTCTTCTGAAATATTAAAAATATATTCAGAAAAGTGCTATTTCACCACCTTTAAAAAGACAAAAAAAAGAAGTCCTACAAGAATTTATACAAATAAGACTTGATCTAAAGGAAAAAAAAATATATTTTTTTTTCAACTTTAAATAAAAATTTTGAAGGTATACTTATGTATGATATCAAAGAAAAAAAATCATTTTTATATTGTTGCAAAAGAGATCAAAGGTTTGAAACATTTTCACAATGGATAAACTCATTAAAAAATTGTGAATTATTTAAAGGACACAGATCAGCTATTGCAACAATTTTTTTGGAACCCAATTCTCAAGTTCACCAATTGCAACTATTTTATGTGAACCAGATTATAAATTATATTGGAAAAAAACATTATTAATTAATTCAATAGAAATTATTAAATTCTTTCAAGATAAAATTTTACCTGGAGAAGAATTTGCTGAAACTGCAATAAAAGAAATTAATGAAGGACTTGAATTTAGGTTTTTTACAAAAGAGCATCAACCTGAAAAAAAATTAATAATTTTTTTAAAAGTGGATTACAAAGCTATGAAGTTCGTATATTTAATAAAGTGGTGCAAGATATTTATCTTCCTTTTCTAGTTAAGGCAATGAAAAGAACACTTAATAATATAATTAACATCATTTATTACATTTTTTCTGTTGAAATCTGTTATGGACAAAGTACCATTGGTAATTTTATTTTTTAATTTAATTTATTATTTATATATTATTAACAGAATTATAATTAAATTTAAAGTTTCGAAGATGTAGTGCAAATTTGTGGAACTCAATTAGTCAATAATGAAAAAAAAACATATATCTTTTACTTTTATGAAAAAAAATAGACAAATATATAGACGAGTGGATTGTACTCTGTTAGTAAAGGAAAATTTTGTATGTGAAAATTGTTTTAAATTAAAAAAAAACTTTGCAACAAATTCAACAAAGAATATTAGTTGGAGTAAATTCTACAAAAACAATACATGCATCCAAAGAAATACTAATAGAAAAAGTCAAGTGACAATGATTAATTATAAAAGAGCAGAAAGAATTAATTGTTAATCTAAAAAAATGTCTCAATCAAAAATTTAAAATTGAAGAAGAAGTTTCTGATGAAATAGCAAATATTGCTCATATTGTTTCTGAAAAATTCAATAATAAAAATATAAATATTTCAAATTTGCATTCTATATTCCAAAACCTTATTCATATTCAAACTGGAAAATCAAAAGAAACTAGATATTATCATATGTAAGTTTTTTAAAAATATTTATTTATATTTTTTAAAAAAATATTTTTTAATTAAAAAGATTATTTTTATAGGTTTTTAAAATAGGCAATATCTGTTTTTTGCAGATCAGGTACCACAGCTTATAATGCTATGAAAATGATAATGCGTCTACTATCAGTTTTAACACTCAAAAGTTATATAAATGAATGTGAACAAAATTCAGGATGGCAAGATAAAATTGCATCTCAATTATTATCTAATTTATCAATAAACAATATCTGGAGATATGGAAGAATGGGTTTTTTCCACATGATTTTTTCAAAATTCAAAAAGGTGAAAATTTTATTAGCTTTATATTTTTATTTTATTTATATATTTAAAAATATTATTTTGAAATATTATAATCTGAAAAATATATATAATTTATTTTATTTAAAATATTTTTTACTTTTTTTAAATTAATAAAATTAATAGAATTGAACTATTATGGAATCAATATAAAAATTGTTATGTTGGTTATTTAGATTTTGAAAATGAGATGGATGAATATCAAGAATTTGCAATACAAAAATTGAATCAACAACAGTAGAAAATAATTTTAAACCTGTGTTACCTAATAAACAAAAATACAACCTTGCGACACAAGTACACCAATTCATTTGGCACTCAATAATACATAACTTTTCATTTCTGATATCTTACTATGGAATTAATAATATAATAGCATATAATTTAAATAATTTAATTTTTGAACTAGCAGCAAACACTGGTCAAATGAAAAAAAATAAGATGATTTTATCATGAATAGAATTCTGATTAATGGCTAAATTTGCTAAAATTTATTGAGTATAGGCAGTTGATTTTTTCTGATTTATGAATAGGAATTTCCAATTTATAAATTTTCATCTGATTTATGCATATTTGTGCCATTAATAGGATTCCGATTTTTGTTCATTCGACCAGTGAAAATTAGAATATGAGGAGTACATACTCAGGGTTCATTATGTGATGGAGCAGGCAAAAATAGAATCCATATAAAAAGTTTTGATTGATATACATCAAAATAGACCTTTGAAGATATTGTGGAGGTTAATTTTAATAAGAATAAGAAATCTTTTCATATGGCAAAAATTAAGTAATAATTTTGAAAAAACAAAATTTACTGTAACCCAGATTGATAACAATAATTTTGGAAGCATCACAATTGATAGAACATTTATTCATACACCAATGCCATCAAAAATAGAATGGAAAATTAATTATATGTGTGAGTTTAAAAGTTCCAAAGATAGCCAATGGTATTTAGGGAAGATTATTAATTGCGATTCAATAGAATAATAATTTTTTTCAACCTACTTATGACTCTCAAAAACTTTCAAAAAATTATAAAACAATAAATTCTATTACAAGAGAAGATTGGTTTTTTATTAGTGATCCAACACATGTATTCAAAAAACTTAGAAATAATTTGACTAAAAGCCATACAGGTGAAAAGAATACTCGTGAAATAATGTTTGAAGGAAAAGAAATAAGTTAGAAATATATAAAAGGTGTATATAATCACATCAATAAACATGCTACAGCAAAAGCAACAAAGGTTATGAAATGATATATATGGCTTACATTATGGAATAAACTGTGCATTGATCTTGCAGAATATACTTTATCAAAAGAAGTTGAAGATGCATTAGCATCCATTGAAGAATTGAAAGAAATCTCAAAAGGGACAAGAGTATGTACTTGTTAAATTATTATTAAGTATTTTTTTTTATAATAAAAATTATTGACTTGAAAATTTTTAAATTATTTTATTAAATATTCACGATGTTGACCTATTTATACCTTCAAAGAAAAATGGGGAATGACAACTAAAGCAGGAAAAAACTAAATATAAAAAATCACACAGCAGTTATGTATAATGTGCTATAGTTGAAAGGTTTGTAAATAAATACAACTATGAAGAATTTAAATATGTGGTTTTATTCAAAAGAGACAAAATTGAGGTTTTAAAAGGGTTATAGAGAACAAATCTCTATTGTCACAAAGACAAAGTTACAAAGACAATTTATAAAGAAACCAATTCTTTAACTACAGGGTTTTCAACAATATTATTCACCAAGAATAATAATATCAAAGTGTATAAATTATAATATTTAATGTCACCAAGACTTTATTATCAATTTATTACTTATTGCAAGTTAAATACTTTTATTAATTGTAAGAAACTTGTATTAATTGCATAAAACTGAAGACTGAGGTTGAGGGAAAACTCAGCCTTTATATACATTATTAATTTAAACTTGTAATCTGACTAGTAATTATACTGGTATCTTGACTAATACCTTCTCTAGTATTTTAACTAGTACTTTAACTAAAGTATTGACTCGTATCATGACTAATACTCTAATTTGAATTACAGACTTACAAAAATTTAATAATAAGAAATAAAGGTTAATTTGTATTACATATTGAGAAATTGATCTACTGTAATACTTTATAATAAGTAAATAATAAAAATAGCTAAATAATAATAATAACAAAATATGAGATAAGAAAATAAATAATAAAAATAAGTTAACAATTCCTCCCAACTTAGTTATAAAGTTATAACAACTCAATATTATTGGTCAGCACATAAATCTCAGAATTATATTGAAGTAATTTATTAAAAATAGGGACCTTCATTCTTGAAATAATAGTAAAAGTCAAAGTTAATATATGATATATCTTTTTCAAAAAGTTAGTAAATTCTGGTTATACTATGACTATACTTGCATGCTAAATTATTTTGGAGCTCCAAAATTGCAATTTTGGGAAAAAAAGTCAAAATAGTTTTTCATAAAAGACGAAATTATTTTACTTAAAACCTGAAATTTTTTGACCATCCAGATAAATTCCTTGATTAAAGATACATATAACTAGGTACTTTTTTATTTCCATATATAGAATAAATTCTGCATAAATCTCAAAAAGATGAAATACATTAAAAATCCAAAATCAATTTTGGGAACATGTATAACTATGATGTAAATAATAACTATTAGAAATTTGATATTCTTTGACAAATTCTTTTCATTTTGTATCAGGAGTAACTGAAAATTGTACTAGTTCTCCTAAGTAATAACAGTACACTAAAGTCATTATTCAATCACGTGTTCTCATTGTCACTTGTAACTGATAATATACTTGTTATACAGAGATTTCCCAAGTATTACTTAAATTATATTGTCTATCAATTTGTCTCACTGTGTAATTTTCTAATCTTATTAAATCTGAGTAATATTGAGACATTTTTCAAAATTTTCTAAGGGGAATTTTTGTCAGGTCAATAATTATTTATATATCGGTACTGTAATTATGCCATTAACTAATTTGTTTTGTATTTTAGGACATTATGATGTAATGACAATCTGTAGTTCCCAGGCACTTCTTTTATAATACATTTTGAACAACAATCCATTAATTGGTGCTAATAACACTTTTCCTTCTAAGGTTCTTAGTTTATATACTTCTTGATTTAATTTATTGTGAATCCTTTCCATTTTGGTTTTAATTTTCCTGTGTGACTTTTATGTTTGGCAGCATCATACATTAAAACTTTATCTCCAATTTGGTACCTTTTAATGTTTTTAATTTATTAATCATAATACTCTTTTTGTTTACTTTGTTGTTTTATTATTTGCTTTTGTCTTTGTATTACAAACAGTTCATCGGTAAGAGTAAAAAGTCAAGTTAATAAATTATTTTCAGATATTTCAAGTCCTTTTGTGGAAAATTGGCAGTCCTTCTATATACCAAGTAAAAAGGTTCAATTTTTGTTGTTGCTTGCTTAGCAGTCCTGTAAGCAAAGAGAGCAGAGGATATATATTTATTCTAGTCAGTTACTTTTTTGAAGATTTTAAATAATGAATTTACAAGTGTTCTATTAAATCACTCTACTAATCCATTGGTCTTTGGATGATATGGTATAGAATATAAATGTTTTATCTCAAATTTTTCCAATAATTTTTCTATTAACTGATTTTTAAAATGAGTTCCTCAATCAGATAATATAATCTGTGGGCAAACATGTTGACAAATAATATCTTCAAATATAAAATCTACTACTTGTTGAGCGGTAGCTTCCGGTAAAGCTTGTGCTTTAGACCATTTAGTTATATAGCCAGTAGTAACTATTATATATACTTATTATTTCTTGGAGTAAGTTGTAAAAGTCCTACTATATCAATTTCTATTAGGTGGAATGGGTCTCCTACTGGTATTAATTGTAGAGATTCTGGATTTCTTTTCTTTTCTCTACATTGACAACTGTCACATGATCTTATGTAATTGTCTGGAGTATACATGTTCCCAAAATTGATTTTGGATTTTTGAGGTATTTCAACTTTTTGAGATTTATGTAAAATCCATTCTATATATGGAAATAAAAAAAGTATCCAATTATGTGTATCTTCAATTAAAGAATAAATCTGGGTGGTTAAAAAATTTTGGATTTTAAGTAAAAAAATTTCGTCTTCTATGAAAAACTATTTCGACTTTTTTTCCCGAAATTGCAATTTTGGGGCCCCAAAATAATTTTGCATGCAAGTATAGTCCAGAGCATAGCGGAGGACACTTAATGGACGAGCAAAGTGATACCAAAGTTATGTCTTTGATGCATCATTAGTTCTGTTATTGATGCAAATTTAAATAAAAAATAAGAAAAATATCAAAAATGTAACTTTGAATAATGTCTGTCCAATTTTAGAGAAGATTGTTGTAGATAACAAACACATTATACATGTTGTCAAAACTATTGAATTGAGTCAGACGCAATTAAAATTGAGAAAAATTGGAGTTGAGTCAAAACAAATTTTGATTTTTACTAGTAATTGACGTAATTAGTTGAGTCAGACGCAATTAAAAATTGAAATTTTAAGAGTTGAGTCAAGGTCAAATTAGTTTTGATGACATGTATAGAACACATGACAATTAGATTAAAAAATAAAAAAAAATAAATAATTACACAATGATAAACACCATCTTTTTTTTATTATTATCAATTTATTTATTTTAGTATAACATATTGATCGATTGTAGTTTGATACATCATTATAATATAATATATTGATTAATTGTAATAATACACTAATTTAATTCAATATAATTGTAAAAGTTAAAAACATATTGATTAATTGCAGTATAATACATTGATTTATTTGTAAAAGTTAAAAATACATTAATTAATTACATTGATTTAATTGTAAAAGATAAAAAAAAATTAGTCATATGATATCTGATTTTTTGCTCTAGACTTACAACCAGTGTTTGAAATTCAATGTGCGGAGTGTGCGCGCGCACAAACTTAAAAAACTTGCACACATCTTTCGCACAAATTTTGCACATAGAATTTTTAAATTGAATAATTTCCGCACATAATTTAAAATTTGAATTTCAAACACTGCTTACAACGGTCCCTGTTTCTCTAGTCCTTAATAGTGTTATACATTTGTGGCCAATAATATATTTCTCAAATTTTGTTATGTACTATATCTACTCCTAAATGTCTTCTTAAAGGGTAATTATGTAGCATGAATAATACAGGTTCTACTTCATGTTTATGCAATACTCATAATAATATTTCACAAGTTTTTTTTCATCTGTCAATTTTATATAATAGGTTGTTTTCAAGTTTGAAATATTTGTTTTTTGATTTAATATGTTGTTAATCTCTTGGGTTTGTAGATAAAATTTGGGTTTGTATATATTATTTGNTGTAAAAGCTAAAAAAAAATTAGTCATATGATATCTGATTTTTTGCTCTAGACTTACAACCAGTGTTTGAAATTCAATGTGCGGAGTGTGCGCGCGCACAAACTTAAAAAACTTGCACACATCTTTCGCACAAATTTTGCACATAGAATTTTTAAATTGAATAATTTCCGCACATAATTTAAAATTTGAATTTCAAACACTGCTTACAACGGTCCCTGTTTCTCTAGTCCTTAATAGTGTTATACATTTGTGGCCAATAATATATTTCTCAAATTTTGTTATGTACTATATCTACTCCTAAATGTCTTCTTAAAGGGTAATTATGTAGCATGAATAATACAGGTTCTACTTCATGTTTATGCAATACTCATAATAATATTTCACAAGTTTTTTTTCATCTGTCAATTTTATATAATAGGTTGTTTTCAAGTTTGAAATATTTGTTTTTTGATTTAATATGTTGTTAATCTCTTGGGTTTGTAGATAAAATTTGGGTTTGTATATATTATTTGATGTTTCTGTATTTTATAAATTCCATTTTAACTAATTAAAACTTGTTAGGATACCAATGACCTGAACTGAATTGTTTTTAATGTCAGATTTCTACTTGTTTTACTTCTTGGTTTGGTATTAATTATATTGGGGTTATACATGTTCCCAAAATTGATTTTGGATTTTTGAGGTATTTTGTTTTTTTGAAATTTATGCAAAATCTATTCTATATATGGAAGTAAAAAAAGTATCTAGTTATATGTATCTTTAATCAAGGAATTTATTTGAATAGTCAAAAAATTTCAGATTTTAAATAAAATAATTTCATCTTCTATGAAAAACTATTTTGACTTTTTTCCCCAAAATTGCAATTTCAGGGCCCCAAAATAATTTAGCGTGCAAGTATAATTGGGGTAATCTTGAAAGAACATCAATGTTATTGTGTTTTCATCCAGCTTTGTGTACAATAGTAAAGTTATAGGGTTCAAATTGTAAAATCCATCTAGTTCGCCGTCCTTTGAGTTTGATAGTTAACCATTTTAAGACAGTGTTGTCAGTTATGCCAAAGAAAGGCAGTACTATAGTAATGTTTAAAATGCTCAACAGTCCAAACTATGGCTAAACATTCTTGTTTAGTGGTAGAATAATTCTTCTCAGCTGAGGTAAGACTTCTACTCGCATATTCCCTATTATTTTCATCTTTTTGAACCAATACAGCTCCTAATCCTATACCAGAAGCATCAATATGTAGATAAAAAGGTTGGTCAAATTTAGAGTGTTGTAAAATTGGTGCAGAAAAAAGATAGTGTTTTAACTGTCCAAAAGCTTTTTGTTGTTCTTTTTTCCATTTAAAAAGCATGTCTTTTTGTAACAACTTGTTCAAAAGTTTTGCAACGTCAGAGAATTTATTAATAAATTTGTGATAGTAGTATGCAAGGCCTAAAAATCCTTGATGTTCAAAGATTATGTGGAGTAGGGAAGTTTTTAACTTTAATTAATTTTTCTTTATTGGGTATAATTCCATCTCGGGTAATTTCATGGTCTAGAAATTTAATAGAGGGTAAGAAAAAGGAACATTTGTTCTTGTTTAATTTCAACTTTGCATTCCATAAAACTTTAAAAGTTTTGGAGTAAATAGTAAGACTATCAAGATAAACAACTAAGAATTTTCCAATATGGCGGTCCATTACTTTATCCATTAATTACTGGAATATTGTGGCACATTGCATAATCTGAAAGGCATTACATTGAATTCAAATAATTCAAATTTTGTTATGAAAGCAAATTTCTTTTTATCAGCTTTTTTTAAGACTATTTGTCAATATCCGGAGGCTAAATTCAAAGTAGAGAACCATTGAGCTCCTTCAAAATTGTCAAGTATATTATTGATTATTGGTAAGGGATATACATCCTTTTCTGTTACTTTATTTAATTTGCGATAATTAATGCAAATTTGCTTCTTGTTATTTTATTTCAGCACTATTACAACTATACTTGCACACTAAATTATTTTGGGGTCCTGAAATTGCAATTTTGAGAAAAAAAGTTGAAATAGTTTTTCATAAAAGACAAACTTAAAATTTTTTGACCACCCAGATAAATTCCTTGATTAAAGATATATATAATTAGATACTTTTTTATTTTCATATATAGAATAGATTCTGCATAAATCTCAAAAAGACGAAATACTTTAAAAATCTAAAATCAATTTTGGAAACATGTATAATTACAACAGGAGAGGTCCATTAACTACTGGACTCTCATATGATTCCTTTATTTAACATTGCTTAAATTTCTTCTTTTATGAGTTCAGCTTCAGTAGGGGTGATATGGTAAGGTCTTTGTTTAATTGGTTCAGCATTCTGGATTTTGATTTCATGTTCAACAATATGAATTTGTGTAAGTTCTATGGTTTGTCCTTCCTCAGAAATATTTTCTGCAAAGACATCAGTATTTTCAGAAAAGAGTTTATTAGTTATAGTAGTTTGTTGTTCATCAAGTATTCCCTTATGTATCACTAACTCCTTAGAGTTTTCAGTTAGTTACATCTCACAGGTGGAAAAAAAGTGGCAGGATTCTCTTTAGAAGTATCAATTACTTCACTCAGCAGTTTATTGTCTTGCTGAGGACTAATATTATTATCAGTGTTAAGGATGGAAGGCTCAATTAATATCAAGACTGGCTCAATAATTGTGCCTTTGACTAATTAATTTTACGCCAGCTAAATTTTGGCTAAATTCTGGCTCAAAGGCTAATTAATTTTTTTCTGGCTAAATTCAGGTGCAATTTCTGATTGGCTGGCACAAATTTTGGTCACGTGACAAAAGTTGATCAGATAAAATTGTTAATTAATTTTACTGATATTAACATTTTAATATATTGTGATTTTATTAAAACTCTTTCTTTCTCTCAGTCGCCATTTACGGTTCCGCAGTAAAAACTTAAGTGACTACTAGAGGGCTTGTTTAGTGCCGAGGTCTCTACTCAGACCGGATAAGGCTAAACTACTGGAGTAGCTTCAACCTGAACAGTCACGAACGTTGGAGCTGTCGAGCTGGTTCTGTTTTCTTTAGCAAGAAACGTAAACAACGGAGGGTTACGTACTTGGATGGTACTGGGCGTATAAGTTCAGGGAGAAAGCCTAGGGTTAAGACCTGATAGGGAGTTCAGGTTTTTTAAGGACTTGTTTCCGCCTCGTCGTCTACGTGAGTATCTAGATGAACGTGAAAACTAAAGATATCATATGGAACTATTTGGTTTCCTTGGGTGGGGAAAGGTCTGCGCCACGAATTTTCATTTTCATGTATTTAGATGGTTTTTGGGGAATTTTCAAATTTCGGTTTGACCCTGATTGTCGATCTTGTCGATCAAGGGGTGACGCATTGATATAAAAGTGTGGTATGGTGATACATAAGGGGATGATCGGTGGGTGCTGCAGGTGATGTGATGATTTGTGGGAGGACGGGGGTGTGCGATGTTTATTTTAGTTGTCGCCGAAGTATGAGTTGCTGTAAATGAGCAGAGGGTTATTTGTTGAGGTGTGGTTTTTGATAGTAGTTTCAAATCTTACTGGAATTATAATGTGGATCCCTTATATTGGTGGTAAACCTATTAATTCGAAACAACGTCAGGGCCCTATGGATCTGGAAGAAACAGAAGTTTTGTTAAACCAGTGTAATAAGATGGACAGGTCTGCTCCTCTATAGACGGGGACTTAGGATAGAGCGGGGATTCATTTCTTTTGGAATGACCAATATCTGAAAACTGAGGCCNACGTACTTGGATGGTACTGGGCGTATAAGTTCAGGGAGAAAGCCTAGGGTTAAGACCTGATAGGGAGTTCAGGTTTTTTAAGGACTTGTTTCCGCCTCGTCGTCTACGTGAGTATCTAGATGAACGTGAAAACTAAAGATATCATATGGAACTATTTGGTTTCCTTGGGTGGGGAAAGGTCTGCGCCACGAATTTTCATTTTCATGTATTTAGATGGTTTTTGGGGAATTTTCAAATTTCGGTTTGACCCTGATTGTCGATCTTGTCGATCAAGGGGTGACGCATTGATATAAAAGTGTGGTATGGTGATACATAAGGGGATGATCGGTGGGTGCTGCAGGTGATGTGATGATTTGTGGGAGGACGGGGGTGTGCGATGTTTATTTTAGTTGTCGCCGAAGTATGAGTTGCTGTAAATGAGCAGAGGGTTATTTGTTGAGGTGTGGTTTTTGATAGTAGTTTCAAATCTTACTGGAATTATAATGTGGATCCCTTATATTGGTGGTAAACCTATTAATTCGAAACAACGTCAGGGCCCTATGGATCTGGAAGAAACAGAAGTTTTGTTAAACCAGTGTAATAAGATGGACAGGTCTGCTCCTCTATAGACGGGGACTTAGGATAGAGCGGGGATTCATTTCTTTTGGAATGACCAATATCTGAAAACTGAGGCCATGCACTGCGGATTCCTGGAAGGACTTTGGTCCGTTATTGATACCAATTTATAGACGCTGCCGCAAATACCAACAATACATACTGGAAGAACTTTATGGTTCGAATACCATGTTAATGGGAGGTGGCCGGACTGACACGGTGCCGTTATTACCAATATGTTCCTTGCTGGAAGAATATGAATGGGCCTACTCACAAATATGGGTGGTGAAATATTATGATTTTCGAATTGGTGCGTATGGTCCGTGAATAGAGACAGAGGGTGGAACGTAGTTTTCCTTAGGAGTTTTAGGAGTAGTAGTTGAAATTTTCCTTTTTTTCTTTTTTTTTTAATTCTTGTGCGGTGGAGGATGTTGTTTCCTTAAGGAGTTTGTAGGTGGGGACTTTTAAATGTTAGTAACAACATTTAAATGGAAAAAAAAATTTTTTTTTGATAGTAACTTACTGGGTTGCTCTGGTAGGTTCTTCGGGTTTGCCGAAGGAATGGTTGGTCAAACTTTAGTTTTAAACTTAGTTAGTTTTATTTTTATATGTAAATTTGCTTTGCATTTTTTTTCCAACATATTATAAATAAAGCAAGACCTCATTTACTTATAAAAAAAAAAAAACATTTTAATATATTGTTTTAAAATAGCTATAATTTAGTCAATTTTAATGTTACAGAAATAAAATATATATCATCTTGTAGCTAAGAACCAGATCTTTCGATCTGTCATAGAAATATCATAGTAGAAAATCGCTCCCGGTCATGTAAAATTAATTTGAAATTAAAGTTAAAATTAATTATTTTTAAAAATTTAAAAATAATTATTTAATAATTTTATAATTGCGCCATGGCTAAATTCCAGGCTCAATTGGCTAAATTAAATCTGGCTAAATTCCTGGCTCAATTTGTATTGCACCTACTATCCCTAATCAGTGTCATTGTTACAGGTGTACTTTCATACTTCTTACTTATAGTTCTTTTAAGGAATTTATAGTCCTTCTTATTAGATACAAGACTTTCAGTTTAGTTAATCCTTTATTTTTAGAAGGCACCAGTTAGTTTTTAGTTAGAACTAACAAACTAATATTCTTCCAAGTCATTACAACTTCTTTACTTCCATTAATAATTTCATTGTTAATAATTACTTTTATTAATAATTTCATATATTAATAGCTTCTTTTATTAATAATAAATCTTTTTATTATTAATTCTATAATTTCCTTTATTCAAGAACTTCCTTTATAGTGAACTTCCTTATAGTAAACTTCCTTATAATCCATATTTCAGATACTTCCATACTTTATTAAAGATTATATCTTTAATCTGTTGGTACTTTCTTTATTAAATAATTTTTAATAAACATTATTTCAAATAAATACAATAATAAATCAATAATTAAAGTGATTTATTTTATTAATATTTTATTTAATGGTCACTTCCTAATAATACAATTATATTTTATAATTTTAATATTAACTTTCTATGTGCTAAAACTGAAAGCTAAAGCTAAATAACAGTTCAAAGCTGTTGAAACTAAGTCGGATAGCTCCCTTTTTTATAAGTTTCTAGACTATTGTACCACTACTGTGCACTAATATTATTGGTTAATATATTTACCATATAACTTATTAAATATGGTCCAGTGCAAAAAGATAGATACTTCAGATAATTGTAAATGAAAATTAAAAGAAAAAATTTTAAAAAAAATTTAATTTCACAAATAGATTCTTTAGGTTCTGGGAAATATTTTAATATAAATTTTATTAAAATTTATTCATTGGAGTCATTACAATCCTCAAAAAATGATTCATTATCTGATTCTTCATCAGATAAAAATACATCATCATTATATTCTTTATAATTTTTTGCATTAATGAGTGCTCTTCTCCATAATCCTATAATAGTTTTAGAGTTTATCTTCTCTTTAAAAGACCAGAGAAGTTTATTTCTAATTTCAAGAAGATTTTTATGTGGACCTGATCTTGCTACTTCTCCCTTTACAACTGCCCAAATGCCTTCGATTGGTTGAAGTTCACAATGATAAGGTGGTGTAAAAAAAAGTCTATGTCCATATTGTTTAGCTATTTCTACTCATGCAAATGGAACATTTGTCTTATTTTGTTTTACAAGTTCAAGAAGTTCTGCTTTATATGCATCAGTAGGGATTTCAATTTCTTTACTAACTAGCCAATCTATAATTTCTGATTTTTTTGAAGCAGAAGAAGGTATATTTTCAGTTCGCCTTTTATAATAGCGAGCACCATCCATATGAATATCAGCTCCACCATATTTTTCATTAATTGTAACACATAATTTTGTAAATAAAGATTCAAAAATTTCAGCATTAAAATTTGATCAGGTGNATTTTATAATTTTAATATTAACTTTCTATGTGCTAAAACTGAAAGCTAAAGCTAAATAACAGTTCAAAGCTGTTGAAACTAAGTCGGATAGCTCCCTTTTTTATAAGTTTCTAGACTATTGTACCACTACTGTGCACTAATATTATTGGTTAATATATTTACCATATAACTTATTAAATATGGTCCAGTGCAAAAAGATAGATACTTCAGATAATTGTAAATGAAAATTAAAAGAAAAAATTTTAAAAAAAATTTAATTTCACAAATAGATTCTTTAGGTTCTGGGAAATATTTTAATATAAATTTTATTAAAATTTATTCATTGGAGTCATTACAATCCTCAAAAAATGATTCATTATCTGATTCTTCATCAGATAAAAATACATCATCATTATATTCTTTATAATTTTTTGCATTAATGAGTGCTCTTCTCCATAATCCTATAATAGTTTTAGAGTTTATCTTCTCTTTAAAAGACCAGAGAAGTTTATTTCTAATTTCAAGAAGATTTTTATGTGGACCTGATCTTGCTACTTCTCCCTTTACAACTGCCCAAATGCCTTCGATTGGTTGAAGTTCACAATGATAAGGTGGTGTAAAAAAAAGTCTATGTCCATATTGTTTAGCTATTTCTACTCATGCAAATGGAACATTTGTCTTATTTTGTTTTACAAGTTCAAGAAGTTCTGCTTTATATGCATCAGTAGGGATTTCAATTTCTTTACTAACTAGCCAATCTATAATTTCTGATTTTTTTGAAGCAGAAGAAGGTATATTTTCAGTTCGCCTTTTATAATAGCGAGCACCATCCATATGAATATCAGCTCCACCATATTTTTCATTAATTGTAACACATAATTTTGTAAATAAAGATTCAAAAATTTCAGCATTAAAATTTGATCAGGTGTAATTTTAGTACCTTTAACAACATCCGGAACATTATCCCATTCTTCTAAGTTAGATCGTTTTCTTCCTCGATTTGATGGTGGTTTAATAGTTGGATCCCAAATATAAATTGAGTTTGGAACTAGTTCACCAAATATTTTGTTGTGATTTCCATTTCGAAAAATAATTATTGCTCCAAAAATTACAAGAAGTGGTCCATGACCTGGTGTTAAAACAACGCCCTGATGAGGAACCCATGTATTATGTGCAGTATGATGAAGGTGACAATATGATTCATCTAAAAATACTTCAGGCCGATTTGGAATATCATTAGTTCCTTGTAAATTTGATAACCGATTACGAATATATTTGCATCGAAATATTACATTGTTTGTAGATTCATGTAAAATATTTCTATGTTCACCATGACCATAATAATAGCCTAATAAGTGTAACACCTGAAGTAATTGCCATTTAGAAAGTATAAATCCATTCTCAGCAAGAAATTGCTGTAGGATTGGTGTTGAAATAGGACTTCCACTTTTATTTGAATTAGTAATTTTTTCATGTAAAAGTGTTGTAATATCATGGTTAGGTTGGGATCGTGGTCGTCTGATTGGTTTTTGTTCTAGAAATGTGCTATTGTTACACTGATTCCATTCATGAATAACTCGTCCAACAGTACTTTCTGAAACCCCCAGAACATCAGCAATACGCTTGCATAGTGCGACCTTTTCATGTTTTTTAGATGAGAAGTTTTCATCTAAAAAATATTTGTGAGCATTTATAATCATTTTTTTTTCATTATCAGTTAAAGGAGCAGCACTTCGCTGGGTATCGAATAAAGACATTTCAAAAAAAAAATAAGTGATGCACAAAGTTTATAAGGTTATCAGCATGCATTAAATAAAAAAAAATTCTGTAATTATTAAAGTAACACAGGATTTTAATTATAACCTTTGACGATGATCATTTTCGAGGTATCTATCTTTTTGCACCGGACCATATATACTATATGTTATACTAATAATTAATACTAATGAGTACTATTCAATAATAATTAATGCTAAGTAATACTAAATAATAATAATTAATAATAATTATACAATATTTGTGTAACTATATCATGTGAACATGTGACTTGTGTTACTTATACTTCGTATTACTATATGACTTACTATTTACATATTAATAGATGTTATTAATTATTACTAATTGTTATTAAATAAATTACTACATTAATAATAATTTCTTGTTAAANAGTTTTCATCTAAAAAATATTTGTGAGCATTTATAATCATTTTTTTTTCATTATCAGTTAAAGGAGCAGCACTTCGCTGGGTATCGAATAAAGACATTTCAAAAAAAAAATAAGTGATGCACAAAGTTTATAAGGTTATCAGCATGCATTAAATAAAAAAAAATTCTGTAATTATTAAAGTAACACAGGATTTTAATTATAACCTTTGACGATGATCATTTTCGAGGTATCTATCTTTTTGCACCGGACCATATATACTATATGTTATACTAATAATTAATACTAATGAGTACTATTCAATAATAATTAATGCTAAGTAATACTAAATAATAATAATTAATAATAATTATACAATATTTGTGTAACTATATCATGTGAACATGTGACTTGTGTTACTTATACTTCGTATTACTATATGACTTACTATTTACATATTAATAGATGTTATTAATTATTACTAATTGTTATTAAATAAATTACTACATTAATAATAATTTCTTGTTAAAATACATAGTTAAATAATAATATAATAGTTACACCAGTCGAATGAACAAAAATCGGAATCCTATTGATAGCACAAATATGCATAAATTGGACATCCTATTTATGAATTGGAAATTCCTATTCATAAATCAGAAAAAATCGACTTCCTATATTTAATAAATCTTAACAAATTTAGCCATTAATCGGAATCCTATTTATGATAAAACCGTCTTATTTTTTTCTATTTGACCAGTGTTATAGGTATATGTTTTAATATATTTTTACTATGGTAATTTTATCTGGTAACAGTTTTCCTCCTATTTTAATAAAATGTCCTCATTTTGACTTGAGGTTCCCCATATTTGGGTACTAATATTTTTGATTTGTTTGGCCTTTAAGATCCTTCCATTTTTGTCAAATTCTATATCTTCCATTTCTTCTATGAACATCTTTGTTACAAACATAGTTTTTATTCCTTTTTGCAACTGTTTCATTTCAATTTGCTTTCTAATAGTATGTAATTCTTCAATGTGACTTAGAAATATATCACTGTTTGATGTTTCTAACATAATTTCTGTTTGAGAACTTTTACTTTCTCCATAGATGATTATTCCTATGGTATTTGGTCTAGTTGATAACAATCCTTTCATTTCATTAATTACAGTATTAGTTAACTGTTTGGTTATTTTACATTGCCCTATCCATTGATAGTTTGTTCTTGAATTGTTATTTCTCCAAATAAATCTATTCCTCCATCTTCTATTATCTGTTTTAGTCCCTTCCTTAGTTTCTTCCAATAAATGAGCTTTTGACATATTTGTTATTATGTTTTGGGCTCTCAAAATTTGTAATGCTTTTAATTCTAAAGCTTCTCCTTTCTTCCTGATGTTTTCTATTTTGAATGTTTCTTTGGTTCATTCTTTAGTTGCTTTCACTTTTTTTTAAATTGTATCTTCCTATAATAGTTTCTTCATTAATCTTCCTTCTTTTTGTTTGTGACATGTCATTATATTCAAAAAGGATTTGTTCAATATCCAGTTCATCTGAATATCTTTTTATTAAGTAAGTTCAGGATTAATTCTTTCACTTTTTCTATTGTTAACTGTGTTTCTCTAGTTATTACTTTTAGGTTTGGATATATTTCTAACATTGACTTCCTATAAACTTTGTCTAGGTTTTTGTAGTATTTTAAATCTTCTTCTCCAGTTCTTGCTCATTTTTCTACCCTTTTTATAGTTTCTTCTACTGGTGTTTTCCACCAAATGACCAGTGATTCTCTGATTAGCCATGACCAATTGTTGTAATTTGTACTGACTTTCTTTTGTTTTTCTTTTGAAAAAAATCTTTCTTTTTCCATTGATTTCATAAATATTAATATAGAAAATAAATTTCTATCCATTAATAGGATACTTGATTTTCTGTTTCTCGTATAAAATTCAAATATTTGCTTTATCCATTTGTCTCTTATCCATTCTTCTAATTCTGTTGCAAATACTTCCATTTGTTTTTTGGTAATTTCTTTTTCTTTATATTTTTTAAGGTTACTTCCATAATTTATAATTCTTTTTGATAGATCTTTTATTATGAACAATTTATCTGATATTTCCACTGTCTTTTTATATTTAGTCAAGTACTCTTTATATTTTGTTACAAATGTAGATTTTCCTGCACCACAACTTCCTTCTATTATTATAATTTTCATGTCATGCTGTCTTCCTTTAAATGTATCTTTCAAAGAATCAATTACTGGTTCTTTTTGAATGTCTTTTACTTTCTTCAGTTGTCAATCAATCATTTCTCTTTGTTTTGTTAACTTTGATACTTTCTTGGTAGTGAAGAAATAACAATGCACTATTCTCCATTCTTTTTCTCTATAGTAATAGTTTGTTCTTATATATTCCAATTCTTCCAACTCAAATTGAATTCCTGTTTCTTCTAGTACCATTGGTCGAATAAACAAAAATTGGAATCCTATTGATAATGCAAATATGCATAAATCGGACATCCTATTTGTGAAAATTCATAAATCAGAAATTCCTATCTATAAATCAGAAAAAATTGACCACCCATACTTACTAAATCTTAGCAAATTTAGCCATCAATTGGAATTCTATTCATAATAAAACCATCCTATTTTTTTCCATTTGACCAGTGTACTTCCCTTTGAATTGTATGTTTTGCTGAGATATTGGTTTCTTCCACATGTCCTCCAGGACATTGCCAATGTTTATAGAATTCTTTATAAGGGTTGATTCTTTTATTTACCTGTATCTTTAAAGAGTTTGGTCTTTGTAATATGATAGATACATATTCTTTTATTCATATATTGTTTAGGTCTTCCATGATTTATTCTTACTTTTCTTCCTGATTAAACTTCCTTGGTATTTATACCTTTTGTTGGTAAATTCTTCATGTAATTTACTGTTCCTTTAATTCTACATTTTCTGGATTATAGGTTATGTCTAATTCTGCTAATATTTGTTCAAATACATCCTAATCAAATATTGCTTCTTTGTTTCTTTCTTCCTCTTGTTTTTGGTAAGTTTCAAATAATTCATGGTATTCTTTCAGTTCCTCTTCTTTTCCTTTCCTCGTTGCTTCTTCATTAAAATATAATGTTTTATACATGCTTATAATACTTTGTGGACAGTATATATAATCATTTTCTTCTTCCTTACAATTTTTACAATGAAAGATTGACACTTTCTTATTGCAAACTGTTTTTTCGACTAGTTCTACCTTTTCTATTTCTTTTGCTAATATTTCAATTCATGCAGAGGTTTCCTTTAGATCTTGGATTAAGATATGATTTTCATTTTTCTTAATTCGTAGTTCTTCTTGTAGTTTCTTGTTATGTTCTTTTAAATGATTTGATTCTTCTCTGATTCTTTGTTGTTCTTTATTTAATTGTTTAATTTGTTCTCATAACCTTTTATTTTCTTCCTCTTCATTTGTCTTTAAATCAATAGTAAGTTCCATTGGATCTTCATCCATTATTTCTTCCTTTTGGTTGCTGCTTCCTATTTCAAGAGTTCTTTTAATTTTTTCTTCTTGCTTCTTCCTTTTATTCTTGTAACTCCCTTTATTTGTTTCTGGTATTACTTCTTTTTGGTATTCTCTACAAGGTTGTTTATATCCTATAATATAAATTCTATGCTTTCTACAATAGTTATGACTGCAATGTTGATACTCTCCTTCATAAGGGCAACTTGGGGCTGGATATCTACTTCCTCCAAAATTTCTTTCTACAATTCTGGATTCAATGAGACAGTTACATTTTTCTGTTTTGTGTTGATGTTGTTGGCAGTATTTTGCTTTTCTATTAAAGTATAAACATCTTGGTTGGCTTCTTCCTTCATAACTATAATCTAATGCTCCAAGTGAACAGTTTATATCATCATGGATCATTCTTGTGTCTGCATTAAAGTAAGTAATTCTTCCTTTAGATAATTTCTTATAGTTCATAAACTGGCATCTTTCTATACACCATTGTCCTTTTTCTTCCTGTTCTTTCTTTTGCTAAGATGGTTCTTCCTTATTCTTTACAGGCTTCCATACTGGTTCATTTGCATAGCTGTTTACTACTTCTCTTTCTGGAGTAAGTCAGGTTTTTTTTCTTTCTTGGTCGCTCTCACATCAGTAAATTTTTTTAAATGTAAGCTTTCGAAGTATTTTGCTCCAATAACTTTCAAATACCTCCAAAATAAACATAATATTTACAAAAGTTATTGGTACTGAAAACCTTCATTTTTATTAATAAAACATAATACTCCAGAGGTTATTGATATTGATAACTTTCAATAACTTTCATTTTATCATAATAAACATAATATTTGCAAAGGTTATTGATTCAATAACCTTCAATAACCTTTGAAAACGAAATTATTACAATAATAAAAAATTTTCTGATGCAGTTCTTTCTCTTCTTCCTTTTAATTTATTAGTAGCTGATTCTTCCATTTTAGGGACTTGGGTTTTATCTTTGCAATTGTAATATTGTTCAAAGTCTTCTCTATTAATTTTTTTAAATCTTAGATGAAATATTTTTTGTTGCTTTCTTGCAGAAGCAACGTTGGTATTTATACTCCAGTTGGGATTCCTTTCTTCCTTTTGTCATAAAGACATGTTAATTAGAGATGTTTTGTTACATTTGCACTTCCTCTCCCTATTTCTTAAGTATCTGGGATTGTCACATTTTCTACTGAACTTTGCTGGGTTGGGATGGTAACCAAATTCAATTCCACAATGGTGACAAAGGTCTTCCTTCTTGAATCTTTCTTGAAAAGTCATTTTATTTTTCTGGTATTGTTATTTCTTACTGTACTTAGAGATTTTTATCCTTCCTTTTATACTTTCTTCTTTATTTACTTCTAATGTAATATAATATCTAATAATCTTTTATCTTTCTAAAAATGTCTTTATTTTCTCCTTATCTTTTGTTTATTTATAACATGATATATGGTTCCCATGATTCTCTATTTTTATATAACTTTAATCTGTCAGAATGTATTGGTTCTTTCAATAGTTATTCAAACTGATTTTCTAAGATGTAACTTCCTTTACTGAGTCGTTCCTTAATTATGAATGGTCCTTTCCATTTTGTTTCTAATTTACCTGACCATTGTTTTTCTAATCTTGAGTTACACATTAATACTTTATTTTCTTTTTCAAATTTGACTCCTTTTTATTTTTCTTTCATATTTTCCTTGTAATTTTTCTTGTGAAATCTTGATAAACTCTTTTGCCTTTTGTAGTTCTTGTGGTAACTTTTCTTCCAAATCATAGGTTCTATGTAAAATAGTATCTTCCAAATCTATTTCTTCATCTTCTAATAAGCATCCTTCATTTATTTCAATTGGTAAAACTGGTTTTTTTCCATAATTTAAGTAGAATGCCGTATATCTTGTGATATTATGTTTCATTGTTCTATAAGCAAATAGTACTGAAGGTATATGTTTATCCCATTCAAATTGATTTAATTTACTAACTCTTTTTAACATATCACATAAGGTTTTATTAAATCTTTCTACTAATCCATTTGTTTGAGAATGATATGATATAGTGATGAATATCTGTGTTGTATTTTGAATTTCTGACATAATTTTTCCACTAATCTATTTTTAAAGTGACTTCCTTGATCTGATAATAATATTTTTGATGTTCTATGTCTACATATTATATCTTCGTATGAAATTTGCTACATTTTCCACATTTGTTTTATTTAATGCTCTTGCTTCTGGCCATTTTGTTAAATATTCTGCTGTCACTACTATCTATTTATTTTTTTTGATAGTTTCAGATAAAGGTCCTATTATATCTATTCCTATTCTTTCAAATGGTTGTTTCATTTCGATCGAATGTAATTCTTCCTTCCTTTCTGGTTTCCCGAATCTTTGACATGTGTCACATGACTTTACATATTTTTTATATCATCATGGATCTGATTCCAATAGTATCTTTCCTTAATTTTGTTATAGGTTACTTCTATTCCCATGTGTCCTGCAATTGGATGATCATGCATTATTTTCATTAAATCTTTCATTTCTGATTATTTAATAACTTTCAGATTTTCATTACTTCCTTTTCTTGGTTTCTTGTACAACTGTCTTTTAATTTCTTTGAAATATTTAGTCTTATTTTGTAATTTTTGTATTTCTCTATTTGATAAACTATTGTTTATCTTTCCTTCTTTAAGATACTGTAATATTTGATAATATAAGTGTTTGTCCATTATCTAATCTGGATAATATATCTCCATTAGTATTTTTTTTTCCTGCTCAATATTCAATAGTATAAGCACTGGTCAAAAATTTATAAAACCTACACCTATCAGGTACCAGATAGGTGTAGTATTTGTGCCTAATATCGTACATATATCGGGTATCCGATAGGTGTAAAAAATGTTTTTTTATATATATCGGGTACCCGATAAGTGTAAAAAATGTTTTTTCACACCTATCGGGTACCCGATATATGTATGATATTAGGCACAGATACTACACCTATCTGGTACCCGATAGGTGTAAGTTTTATAAATTTTTGACCAGTGAAGGTTGTAATCTTAACATCCATCGGGCTAGTCTTCTTTTTATCTCTTTATAGAAATTTTCTTTAAATATTGTGTAGCTGAATGATTTGTTAGTACTACAAAATATCTATAGGTTAAATAGTGTCTAAAATGTTCTACGGCTTACACTACGCTAATAGTTCTAATTCTGTGACAGAATAATTTGGTTGTGATCCTGTTAGTCTTGTACTTGCATATGCTATTACATAATCTCTTCCTTTTTTATCTTTTTGCACTAATACTGCTCCTAATCCTTTTGCTAATCCATCTGTCATAAGATAAAAGGTCTTTTCAAAATCTGGATATCTTAAAATTGGTTCATCAGTAAATTTTTTTAAACATAAGCCTTCGAAGTCCTTCACTCCGATAACCTTCGAATACCTCTAATATAAACGTAATATTTACGAAGGTTATTGGTACCGAAACCCTTCATTTTTATTAATAAAACATAATACTCCAGAGGTTATTGATATTGATAACCTTCAATAACCTTCATTTTATCATAATAAACGTAATATTTGTGAAGGTTATTGGTTCGATAACCTTCAATAACCTTTGAAAACAAAATTATTACAATAACCTCCAATATAAAAAATTTCCAGATGTTGTTTAATTAACTTTTCTTTCAACTTCTTAAATGCTTCCTCTTGTGGTTCTTCCCAATTAAATGGTACTTCCTTTTTGACTAAATTATTCATGGGTTTTGCTATTTCTAAAAATCCTTTTATAAACTTCCTATAATATGATGTTAATCCTATCTTTGGTTATGGAAAATTCTTAACTTTCTCAATCTTATCTGGGTTTGGTAAGATTCCTTCCTTATTTACTACATGTCCTAAAAATGTAAGTTCTTCTTTTATAAAGTGACATTTACTTAATTTTATTTTTAATTCTGCTATTTTTAGTCATTTTAATACTTCTTCCAATTTTTCTATATGTTCTTCAAAGGTCTTGGAATAAATATTTATGTCATCTAGATATACAATTATTCCTTTTCCTAATGTTCCTTCCAAAATTTCATTCATAAGTCTTTGAAATGTTGCAGGTGCATTTGTTAATTCAAAGGGCATTATATTGAACTCGTAACTTCTATGTTTAGTGACAAATGCTATTTTATCTCTACTTTCTTCATTTATTTCTACTTGCCAATATCCACTTGCTAGATCTAAGGTAGTAAACCATTTTGCTCCCCCTAATGCTTCTAACATTTCATCTATTCTTGGTATCGGATATGCATCTTTCTTCGTTACATTATTTAACTTCCTGTAATCTACACAAAATCTAATTTTTCCATGTTTCTTCTTTACTAATACTACTGGTGAGGTCCATGCACTTTTTGATCTTTGGATTATTCCTTCTTCTAATAATCTTTCAATTTCTTCCTAAATGAATTCATCTTCCTTCTGTCCTGTTTTATAATACATCTTTTTCTACTTCAATTTTATGTTTTACCATATTAGTTCTTCCTAATTGATTAGTTTCTTCTGTAAATATATCTTTATATTTGTCCATTAATGTTTCCTTTGTTAATTTTCTTACTTATATTTCTTTTTCTTCATCTGTTTTTCCTAAAAAGATTTCTTCTGCTATTAGTTCTTCTAAAGATTCTTCTAATAAGAGATTTTTATCTTCCAAATGTGGTCAATCCATTTTTGGCTCTTCTTCATATTCATATTCTTCCTCTGAATTTTCTTTGTCTGAAATTTCTTCTTCAAAACTTTGTTTTTGTTTTATACACGTAGCACCTATTTTTGTTGTTCCATTTCTCCAATCTATTGTTAATTCTTGGTTCTTCCAATCATAAACAGCTCCTGCTTTCATTATCCAATTGTTTCCTAATAATAAGTGGTATAAGTCTGTTTCAATTACTTCCACATCTATTGGTATCTGGTTTCCATTTACTGTGATAGGGAAATCTTTTATTCTTCCTCAATAATTTCTTGATGTTTATTTGCATTTAGTTAAATTTGTTGAATAAATTCATCAATTTCTCTATCTTCACTTGTCCATTTACCAAATTCATTTTGAAATTGTTTGGCATTATATATGGATTATACATGTCATCAAAACTAATTTGGCCTTGACTCAACTCTTAAAATTTCAATTTTTAATTGCATCTAACTCAACTAATTGCGTCAATCACTAATAAAAATCAAAATTTGCCTTGACTCAACTTCAATTTTTCTCAATTTTAATTGCGTCTGACTCAATTCAATAGTCTTGATGACATGTATAATATGGATGGTACCAATCTTTTCCAATATTATTTTAATGACATTTAATACATGTTCCAAGACTAGAAAATATTATTGATAATTAATTAAAGAATTGTTATTTGATGTTGAATTAAATTAATTAAATTGAAACATTGATTTCTTTTTTTTTTTTTAATGTGACTGGCACGGTCTCACTTTATTTCAATTAATATGTTAAATATATGTAGTAAGAAATAAAACTACCTAAAACTAAGTTTACAGGTAACTTACCATTGTTAAAACAAAAACTTGTTTTAAAATTAGCAGGTTTCAACTGTAACAGTCTCACTAATGTCTAATTTAAGAAATTTTGATGAAAGGATATAAGAGAAAGATGTTTTTGTTACATTTAAAAAGTTGTCTAATGCTTTTTCTATTATCGTAGGTTTTTTTTTTCTAACTTAAATTTAATTAAGTTATAATTGTCTTTGTTTCTCATATATTGCATTTTGTTATTCCTATATTTTTTTTCCATTTTAGCATTTTTTCACATCTTTTTAACCATTTGTTATAAAGCTTTTTCATGAAGTCTTGTATTATTCCAATAATTATATTTTTTAATTTTTTTTCTTTTTTAAATATTTTTTAAGTATTTTTTTTAAAGATCTTGATATTAAGTTTTTTATGATGTCAATAAAAGAAAAATTTGAGAATTGATCAGCTTTAGCTGTATGCGTTCTATTATTATTGATTTGGTAGTCACTATGATTTTTGAATTCTTTTTTTATTATTTTGTTGGCATTTTCATTGTTGAATTCTTTTTGCAGTACCTTTTTAATTATTATAAATAATTCATTTCATAGGTCTTTTATTCCGTTACTGCATGTTAAAGCATGTACTGCTGTTTCATTTTTTTCATTACATCTAATACATGTTGGACTTTGATATAATTGTGGGTACCTATCGATAGTATTGTACATTTTGTATATCCCTAGGTTTTTTTATTATCTCAATGTCCCATGTCCCACTATCCCTACCCTTATTGGACTTATAAAGATATATTAAAACTTTATAAATATATGTAAAAATCAATTCTAAATAACTTTAATTAATGACTTAAACTAAGTTTTATAATGGAATTATTAATAATTTAAAAAATTATTTTTGTCCCAAAATGTCCCAAGATGTCCCATGACAATGTTGCCTATCGTGCATTATTTGTTTTGTTGGTAGTTCGTTTATAAACAGTTTGACTTTAAAAGTTCTATACTTTTGGTCTTCCTCAGATGTTTCTGGATTTGTTATACTTGTATACATTAGCATTTCTTGAGTATATTCCCAGTCTGTTGCTATTATTATCCATTGTGATAGGGTTGTTGTTGTCCTATACATCATTTTCCAATCGATTAAATGGTTAATTGAAATGTATTCTTTCATGTATTCTTGAATGGGGAGGTCAATAGGTTTATCATTTACTGTGTTAAAATACTTTACACTTTTAAGCCCTNCTTATAAAGATATATTAAAACTTTATAAATATATGTAAAAATCAATTCTAAATAACTTTAATTAATGACTTAAACTAAGTTTTATAATGGAATTATTAATAATTTAAAAAATTATTTTTGTCCCAAAATGTCCCAAGATGTCCCATGACAATGTTGCCTATCGTGCATTATTTGTTTTGTTGGTAGTTCGTTTATAAACAGTTTGACTTTAAAAGTTCTATACTTTTGGTCTTCCTCAGATGTTTCTGGATTTGTTATACTTGTATACATTAGCATTTCTTGAGTATATTCCCAGTCTGTTGCTATTATTATCCATTGTGATAGGGTTGTTGTTGTCCTATACATCATTTTCCAATCGATTAAATGGTTAATTGAAATGTATTCTTTCATGTATTCTTGAATGGGGAGGTCAATAGGTTTATCATTTACTGTGTTAAAATACTTTACACTTTTAAGCCCTTGTGGATTTATTTTTGTTGAATCACCGTTTTTACAACCTTCTTTTGCTATTTTATCTGCTAGTTCATTTAATTCTATACCTGTGTAGCTTTTGACTTTAATCAAGTCTACTTTAATGTTTTTGATCTATTATTTCTTTGATTGCTTGTAACAGGTAAGTATTTTTGTATAATTTCCTTTTTTTCCATTTATTTGCACTAGTTGAATGAACAAAAATCAGAATCCTATTGATGGCACAAATATGCATAAATCGGACATCCTATTTGTAAAAATTCATGAATGGAAATTCCTACTCATAAATCAGAAAAAATCAACTGCCTATACTTAATAAATCTTAGCAAATTTAGCCATTAATCAGAATCCTATTTATGATAAAACTGTCCTATTTTTTTCTATTTGACCAGTGTAACTATTAGTTTATGATAATTGATTTTGTTATATGATATTGAATTAAATTAATTAAATTGAAACATTGATTTCAATAATTATGAATCTAAATACTCACTCGCTGTAATATAATTTATATTGATTAGTTTATGATAATTGATTTTGTTATATGATATTGAATTAAATTAATTAAATTGAAAAATTGATTTCAATAATTATGAATCTAAATACTTACAAACTGTAATATAATTTATATTGTATTGATTAGTTTATAATTGATTAGGAAAATAATTTATATATCCAAATTATTATAAATAAGCTTATTATAACAATATGCCTACTTTTCCAAACTTTCCGATTCTTCTAATTCTTTTGTTTCTTCAATATCTTTCATTTCTTCCGTTTTTCTTGTTTCTTTTATTTCTTCTATTTCTTTAACTTCGTTTCTTCTGTTTCTCCAGCATTTTTTATTTCTTCCGTTTTTCTCATTCCATTCATTTCTTCATTTCTTCTCTTTAATTTATTTAAAATCTGAAAAAAATATTGCCAATGATCACATTATCAAATAAATTTAGTTTTGCATGCATTTGTACAACGATTTTGAGATTTCTTGTATGTCCCAAATCCGGATATCTTTTTTTTTATTTTTTTGAAAAATAAAAGCAATGTAACATAAAAATTTGCCAAATAAAGTATTATGCACCATTTATTTTATATATATACATTTATATTCTATTTACATTCTACTAAAAATAATATTTTATTATATTAAATTCTACTAAAAATTTTATTTTATTATGTATATATAAATTTAAAATTAAATACAAATGCATCTAAAACTATTAAATATATACGAAACAAAAAAAAAAAATAGAAATAGAAATGGAATAAGAATAGAAAAGAGTAAAAATAAAAGTAAAAATAAAAATAAAAATAAAAATAGTAGTAAAAGTGGAAGGAAAAATAAAGAACAATAGTCATTTAAATCTCAACATAGATAATGATAGTCACTTCCCAATTAAAGAATTATCTTATTCACTTTCAACGCCACACCTTAATTTTCAAAACTAAGACACATTATCAGATGATCTAATTTTCAACCCTTAACAGGATAAAAAGGTTGTTTTTATTGCCAAAATTTGAAAAAAAATACATTTGCACGAATGCTTAACAGAAATTTTTACATTTATTTATAATTATTAAACGGAACATGAACAAACGGCCACATATCACACCTTTACATGTGTATGTTTTTTTTTGAATTTACAAAGCCAATTTTAGTCATATGTTGACCATTTTATTTTTAGCACAAAATAAAAATTATAGGAGTATCGTTTTGGGAATAATTAGCCGTATTTGTGCTAGTGTTCCAAGTCGAAACGGCTATAAGACAGCCGATTTTTTTTAAGAATGGGCTAATTAAAATTATCATATATGGTGATTTTATTTATAGAGTGATGCACAAAATCTGAGGATATAATTGGATAGACGGACAATAAAATAAATAAAAAAATTAAATCAAATTTTATCAGCGCGGCGGTAATAAATTATTCGAAAAAAAAATTTAATAGGCAAAATTAATTTATTTTATAATAAATAAAAAAAATTAAATCGAAATAAATTATTTTATTAAATTATTTATTACATTAATTCAGTGATACTTAAAAAAAGTAGTGGTGGTCCCGTTTAAGACCTATCCGGCTATCCGGATTGGTACTTTGGTATAATTTTTTCGGGTAAACGGATATCCTAAGATCTGATTTTTTAAAAAAAATTCTTAAATTAAATCACATACCCAATCATTTTTTAGGATTAATTAAAAAAAAATGAATTTATTTTAGGAACATAGAATCGGATGGATGGATGGCAAAGGTGTTTATTTTATTTTATTTTTTAAAAAAAAAATTAAAATAAAAAAAAAGAGAAAAATGATACTTCTCTCCTTTATGAAAATGGAATCGGTTGGGCGAAAAAAATCTTTGGATGGATGGATGTATTTATTTTTATTTTATTTTTTTTTAAAAAAAAAATTAAAATAAAAGAAAAAAGAAAAATGATACTTCTTCTCTCCTTTATGAAAATGGAATCTGTTGGGCGGACATATGATAGCGAAGAATCTTTTTTTATTTTTTTTTTTAAAAAAAAGAAAACGATATCTACTTCTTTCTGTTAGGAATACAGAACCGATTAAGCAAGCGAAGGTTTCTATTTTTATTTTATTTTATTTTTTTAAAAAAAAAGAATATGCTTATTTCTTCTCTCCTTTAGGAATACGGAATCGGTTAGGCGGATGTACGGTGATAAAGGTATTTTTTTTTTTAAAAAAAAAAAAAAAGATTAAAATAAAAAAAGCAAAACCATACTTACTTCTCTCTCCTTTAGGAATACGGAATCGGTTAGGCGGATGTACGGTGATAAAGGTATTTTTTTTTTAAAAAATAAAATAAAATAAAAATAGAAACCTTCGCTTGCTTAATCGGTTCTGTATTCCTAACAGAAAGAAGTAGATATCGTTTTCTTTTTTTTAAAAAAAAATAAAATAGATCCTTCGCCGCCATGCAACGACCCGTATTCCTAAAGGAGAGAGAAGTAAGTATGGTTTTGCTTTTTTTATTTTAATCTTTTTTTTTTTTAAAAAAAAATAAAATAGATCCTTCGCCGCCATGCAACGACCCGTATTCCTAAAGGAGAGAGAAGTAAGTATGGTTTTGCTTTTTTTATTTTAATCTTTTTTTTTTTTAAAAAAAAATAAAATAAAAAAGAAAACAGATACTATGGCGGCGAAGGTATCTGTTTTTATATTTATTTTTTTTAAAAAAAGAAAAATGATACTTACCTCTTCTCTTCTTTTAGGAATATGGCGGTGAAGGATCTATTTTTATTTTTTTTAAAAAAAAAAATCAAATAAAAAGAAAAATGACACCTACCTCTTCGATTGAATGGCGTATGTCGGTGAAGGTATCTACTTTTGTTTTTTTAAAAAAAGAAATTATTAAAATAAAAAAAAAAATGATACTTGCCTCTTCTCTCCTTTAGAAATATGGAATTGATTAGACTTTGTATGTGAAATATGTAAATGTTTTTTTATTGTCATTTAATTATTTTCTTAAAAAAAATAAATGATAATACTTATTTCTTTTTTCTCCTTTAAGACTGTGGAATCATCAGAACAGCACATGACAGATGTTCATTATTATTTTGTATTAACTTACCGCTTCTGATGATCGAGAAAGAGTTATAAATATTCTATTCCTACTGTTTGTTATATATTATTAAATAGTTTTTTAGATGGGTTGTATCTCGTTTATGTAAGCAGATAAAAAAAATTTGATTTACTTTCTTTTTTTCAAATTTAATTACATCTTTCTTCGGGATTGCAACTGCTTGTTTTAAGTCAAGGGATTTATTAAAATAAGTGTCTTTATCATTCTATTATATCACCATCATTTCATAATCATAAGTCATAATTGTATTATTATCATCATTATATCACTAAATCTCTTTGATTATTATATGAAATTATTATAAGAGCTACGTGATGACGGTGAGTTAAATATTAGATAACATTACTACTTTAAATATTATAACCTTCGAAATTATTAGCCTTATCTATTTTTCATATTTAATTACTGGAACTTCTACTACTTTTAGCCGAGGAATCTGAATAAAAGGTAAAGAATTCTTGTGTATGGAATTATTCAAGTAATAAATTTTAAAAGAACTCGAACACATTTTTATCTCAATTTTGATTATTTTCGTGAATTTTTATTTTTAATGCATAATAGGTGATATTACAAATTGCATCCATCATCATAATCGTAATTATTAATAATCATTTTGAAAGAAGTTTCTTCTAATAATAAAAATCACATATTCATCATTAATTTGTAACTTTCCTACTACTTGTTTCAATTAATAAATATCTGTTCTAGCATGAGTATGGTGTGATTATTTTGTGTATTTTGGTAACTATTATATCAAGTTAATTACACACTGAATCATATAAATGTAATACTATTATTTTTTTTTAGACAACTAAAATTTACAGAATTATTGATATAGTGAATCGAATCTGGTATAAAGATAATATGTCTATATTTTGGAATTACCTTTTGATCAAGAATGCTATATAGATGATAAGAAGTTGAAAAAGAAAGCATTATACATATATTTAAACTCATTTAGCATATATAAATACTCAAGCTAGAACTGTACTTATTTAAAATGAATTTAATTTATCATTATCATCACCTCCTCAAGTCACTTTTATTATCCATTATTCACTCATAAATTCATAATTAATAATTTAGTTAATTTTGTTTTCATACATTCACAAAGTTCTCAACGGTTCAGTTCGGATTCAGTTTGAGATCGAATAATAATTATCTAGAACTGAACCGAACCAAAACTGATTTTAAACTGAACTGATTTTTTATATTCAATAATTATTAAAATCCTAATAAAATCAATATGTATATATGTAAACCGAGTTATTCGGTTCAGATTCAGTTTATAAACTGTGACCAAACCAAAACTGAACTAAATATTTTGGTCTATATATTATCACGACCTTTATTATGTATTAGACATAACTATAATTACAAGCATTCAATATTTGACTTTGACTAAAGAAATTTACATTTATTTTATAATTATGTGTGCTGATAACGTTTTTAAAGTGATTTTAAACGTTGCATTATTTCATGGAATGCATGTTGAAAGACAGGAGAGATTTGTAAGAATATTTGCATTCGAGGGTGATTTTCTCGTTCATTTAGCTATTAAGGTTAGTAATTTGTGATTTTGGAATTATAATAAATAAATAAATTATTTCTAGTAATTTTTATCTAATGGTAAAGTAGTCAATAAATTAACAAATAACTTTATGCATTGTTTAAATAATATTAAATTAATCAAAGTGAAGATTATGAAACAAAAACTTTAATTATAGATATTATTATATTAAAGTTAATGAATCAATAATAAGAATTGTGTATTTGTTAGGTTAATATCTAATCTTGTATAATATTGAAATCAATAATTCGATTAATAATAATTAATTACGATTTGATGTTGTGAACTTCATTCGTAAATTGAAGCATACACTATAAAATACAATTAGAATACAATTATGAGTATAATACTGACAATATTTTACACATTATATCATTATGAATAAAGAAGATTCATTCTTTGAATTGTGATTTGTAATCCTAATAAATGAAAATATTTTTACCGAATAATTATAATTTCAAGTCACATGAATTGATTTATTTCATCCATCGATTTAAAATATTAAATAAAGATAATGAATGATAACCGATAAAAATTATTTAAAGAATCAATTAACAAATCAATTAATGATTCGATGAAACTTTTTTGAATCCCAACTAAATAAGAGACAATACATCAAAAAATTATTAATGAATAGATAAGAATTTATTATCAGATTTGAAACAATCAATAACCATTCTTCTGTACATACTTTTAGAATTAAAAAAATAATAATTATTAATATTGATTCCTAAAATAAATAAAAAATCCATCTATATTTAATGACTTCTAATTCCTTCATCTTCCAAAACTCCTTTACTAATAAAGTTTTATAAATTTATATTGGTGCTTTCTCACCTTGATTCTCTTTTTTAAATCGATTTTCTTGTGAAAACAGAATTCTAATTGCTAAAATTTATAAGCCATCCAATCGAAATACATACCCCACTATATTGTGGCAGTCTGCCCAGAACAAAGAGTAAAGTTACATCAATCAGTCCCACTAAATCGAACTCTCGTCACACCCCTTTTCGTACTAACTCAACGTACTCTTGTACGCAATATTTCGTAATGCCCACTATCCGCCAGTAGGATCAAGTAGTCACTTGCCTACTCGCAATGAATAGATATATAAAATAAACTCTTAACACAGTACGCACAGGTGCGATCTGAAGGTACGTGAGTAAGTGGAGTAAAAGTATCTTTTTACAGCTCACTACGCAAACTTCTGAATCTTAGCTTCAGACTTTATTCAGTAACTTTATTCAAGAAATTACAAAATTAGTAATAGAGGTATTACGGGCTGTTAACCGTTTCTCACCAATATTACCGTTATCACGAAATAAAAATATTAAAAACGTATCAAATTATTACAGTGTATATCGAAACTTTTAAACTTATTGCAAAGATGTAACAACAAAAATATATCACTGCTTTGGCGTGTCTTATCTCTGCTGCTAAATCAAAACAATATGTTTCTATCTTTATTTTTTTATTTTTATTATAAACTGCGAACCAAAAGATTATTTATTATTTTATTACAAATTAGGTGAAAGATTTTCGTAATTATTCGAAATATACCAAAAGAAAAATTAAAATTATAAAAATTGTAAAATGAGNCAGTACGCACAGGTGCGATCTGAAGGTACGTGAGTAAGTGGAGTAAAAGTATCTTTTTACAGCTCACTACGCAAACTTCTGAATCTTAGCTTCAGACTTTATTCAGTAACTTTATTCAAGAAATTACAAAATTAGTAATAGAGGTATTACGGGCTGTTAACCGTTTCTCACCAATATTACCGTTATCACGAAATAAAAATATTAAAAACGTATCAAATTATTACAGTGTATATCGAAACTTTTAAACTTATTGCAAAGATGTAACAACAAAAATATATCACTGCTTTGGCGTGTCTTATCTCTGCTGCTAAATCAAAACAATATGTTTCTATCTTTATTTTTTTATTTTTATTATAAACTGCGAACCAAAAGATTATTTATTATTTTATTACAAATTAGGTGAAAGATTTTCGTAATTATTCGAAATATACCAAAAGAAAAATTAAAATTATAAAAATTGTAAAATGAGCCGATCCCTTTTACATCCTAAATTACCAGTCTATTTTTATACATTTTCGAACTTATTTTCCTTCATCCTGTGTTGTCGCGTCTAAACACGTTCTTTTCTATTTTTAAAGATGACACACAAGGATGAAATACTTCGTACAAAGATGAATAATCTGTCATCTATATGGTAACACACTCATCTGGTTACACTGTCATCTCAATGTCATCTCCCGTGACCTTCACAACATTTTGAAATCCCGTGCACATCTCATGTGGAATTCGTGCACCCTCAATATTATGATTTTTTTTCCACATGATTTTGTTAATAATTCTAAACATAAACATAAAATATATACTGTAAGAATTTTCCCTACGTTAAATAATAAAATAATAATTATTAATAATAACATCATAATACTATAACCAAACAAAATAAAAATTCAATGATGATATATATCTCATGTCAATGATTAATATCATGGTTTAGATTAGATAATTGATGAATTAAACAATATTATATAATTATTCAATTTATTCGATGTCATTTATAAGCCAATAATATATATTTATTAAAAAAAGGTAAGAAAAATAAAAAGATAAAAAAAAATATTTACAAGAAATGAAAATGAAAAAAAAAAGTAAAAAAGAAAGAGATATCAAAAATATGTACATAGAAATAAAGTTAAAAAAAGAAAAAAAATAGAAAGAGAAATATAAAAATATGTACAAGAAACTAAAATTTATAATTAATAAAAGTAAAAAAAAAAGTTAAAATGGCAAAATAAAAAATATGTACAAGAAATTTAAGCTAAATATTTTTTTTCATAGTTGATGACATTTTCCCACAATTTTTTCGCCATTTTCATTGACTCAGGAGAATCGTCTGCAATTTCTTCGGAACCGTTTGCAACAGAAGGATGATTTTTTATAATGAAATTTTTAATATTCGTGATCTTTTGACAATCCGTGACCTCAACCTTTTGAACCTTTCTGGGTCGTCCTCGTTTCTTGGCATCAGGAGCAGGAGCAGAAGTAGAAGTAGAAGTAGACGTAGTTGAAGCGATAGGTAAAGTAGCTGATATGGTTGAAGCAATATTTAAATTATTCGCAGTGATTAATATTGCGAAAGAATAAATTTAATGAAAAGTTAATTTCATTTAAGTTTTTTACCTTTCTCTTTTCTCAGTCTTCCTCTTTTGCGAGTTGTAGAAGCAGTAGCTGAATTATCCATGCTATTATTGTTATTATTCATTGTAATCAATAATTTTCAGAAAAATTGAAAGTTGGGTTTTTTCCCTATTTATATATATATGTGAGATATGATAAATTTTTCTCACTGATAATATGAATATGCATATTTTATACTATTCCCACCATTATTGGTTTGTATTTTCAAGTTTTTTCATTTCGAATAATAAAGGGTTAAACTAAATTAAGTAATTTTTTTCATGTCTAAAATATTTTGGATGTTCTCGTGTGTTATTATAATAATAATCATAGTCATAACCATAAACTTTTTGACCAATTATTTAACAATGTGATTAAAAAATGAAGTAAGAATAATTATAATCATAAGATAAACTTTTGGTTAATTATTTTAACTTTAACTATATTATCAAATATAAAGTAATCATATGCTGTAAATATTCAATGTCTATAATCTTAATCTTAAACATAAACTTTGACTGTTAAATATATGATATCAAATATATATTTTTTTCATAACATATGATTATTTATAATTATAATTAATTTCTAGATTGCCTATTTTATTTAATGATGTAATGATAAAAAGAATAATAATAATGACTTTAACTATGAAAAATGATTGGTGAATAGTAGCATATTTTTTATCCTTTCACGCATGTTAATTTCACTGCGTGATCTTTTAAGACAATGTAATATTTGTGGCTTAAAATTAAACAAATAATTTGATTGGTTCATTATTTTATATGATAAAAATTGATGACCCATGAACTAAACAATTTATATGCAAATCATAGTTCTTAAAGGCGAAAATAAAAATGAAGCCCATTAATTATTTTGCAATATTCCATTGATAATTTATTGATTCTCAACAAACATACAAAGTCACATTTTTTTCTCAGAATAACTATGGTGCGTGCAGTCTAAAGACATCCAATAATTTGATTATTTTTTAAAAGCTTAAGGCTTCCTTATGGAATCTTAAATATAAAAAAGAATATGTAGTTTAATAGCTTTTAATGAGTACTATCAAGTTACGTATTTTGTTTTAAAGTTTCATACATATTATATTAAGAAGATATGATTTTAAATAATACACTTTTTAAAAATTTCAGCATTAATATAAAAAAATGATCATCTCTACTATTAGTAAAATTCAAAAATGTAGCTTTTAAAAGGATTTTGATTGGTAGATTTGGTTTGCGTTCTGGTGACTTTGATTAAAATTGAACGGCATTGTGGTTGCACAAACTAGCTGACTATGATTTCTTTTGGTTTAACTTTGATTAACCATATTTGTTAAAACCGAACAGCATTGTGGTTGTACGAATTAGTTTACGTCTATTTTTTTTTCTTCTTCAAGTGGATTAGGTGATTTCTGTTCTTCGTAGATCCTTTGATCTGGGAAGATTTTACTATGTTGAGGGTTGCTTTCGTTTGTTAAATTTTCATTTGGTGAAAAGAATTTTTCGTGTACTAACACAAAAATGTAAATTCGATAAATAAAAATTAATTTTAAAACAGGTTTTAATGTTTCGGTTGAAACTATTATTAAGATAACATCATCCTTAAAAATACCCCTTGATGTTATCATATTTGCATCACTGGATCAAGTTATGTAGTTTGCATCACTGGATTATGGTCTTTCGCTCTTAAAAATACCTCCTGGATGTTGTCGTCATGTTGTCATCATTTTGTCGTCATGTTGTCGTCATGTTTGTGAAGTTGCATCACTGGATTATTCCTAAAAATACCCCCTTAATATTATCGTCATATATTCATGAAATTACGTTACTGAACTGTAGAAATGATTGATAGTGTCTTTGTTATTTTTAGTATTCGGGATTTCGTTTACTTTTGTTATTTTTTTTTTGAATAAAATTAACTTCGCAATATATATCGCATTGAATTTTTCTACATGACACGTACGGCACTTTACTTTATAAGAAAAGAACGGAAAAAGGCTAGGACTATTCAAAATCGTCATGTTAGGTTATTAAAGTCGAAAAAACAATATCAATATCAAAAGCGGTATGATGTAGGTGGTCGCGTTCAGCGTGTAAATTCGAACAGATTACACAACCTAGCTCGCAATTTTTCAGAAAATACGGTTGTCGGTGAATTTTTTCCCCACCAATTTACTCTTACCGATTGCGTTACGTGTAAGTACTGTCAAGCGATCAAGTTACCAACTGAGAGACCCGGGATGTATTGCTCCAATCAGAAGGTAAAATTAGCAGAACCAGATATTCTCATGTTATTACAACATCTACTTTGTAATGAAAATAATGAATCCAAAAATTTTCAGGATAAAATTCGAATTTACAATTCGATCTTTTCTTTTGCGTCGGTCGGAGTTAAGTTGGACCGCGAACTAGCTAATGCAAAAACAGGAATATACACTTTCGTGTCCAGGACCCTTTTTACCATCGAATCGGATCGTTATTGCCAGAACCCGGTTCTAATCCACAATATTTACAAATGTATACTTGGGATACGGATAATGAAGTAAATTATGGGTCAAATGTTATTCCAGATGTTGGTACTGACCCCGCGATTATACAATCCTTAAAGGATATGCTTGATTTGAATAATCTGTATATTTCTCATTTACGACGTATTTCGGAAATACCTTATCCAAACATTACGAACCTGTCCTTGATCATTCGTTCTAATGTTCCTGGACTTGATCAGCGAACAAACAACACGCCCACCGCGTCGCAAGTAGCTGCGATCTGGATAAATGAGGACGTATCACCGGACGTAAAATGAAAACGCGATATTGTATTACATACGAGAATGAATGGGTTATTACGTATATCGGAATATGCTGGATGTTATGACCCGTTGACCTATCCTCTCCTTTTCCCTCGGAGTGAACAAGGGTGGGTACCTCATTGCATACCTTACAGCATCTCGAATGTGCCAACGCAAGTAAACGATGATGAGTATTGTGACCGCAACGAGAATAATAATGATAATAGTACAAAATGCCCAAAAAGATTTGTCACTGCGATGGAGTATTACTCATACCGGATTCAGATGAGGCACAATTCTACTAATTCCATTTTAAAATCAACACGTCTGTTTCATCAATATGTAGTAGATATGTATGTCAAAATAGAAACTGATCGTTTGAATTTTTTACGTCAGAATCAAACCAAGATACGTTGTGAATTATACCAAGGTATTCAAGATGCTATTTTTCGTGGAGACAATGATTCACGACATGTAGGTCACAAGATAATCCTTCCTGCGACATTTGTTGGAAGTCCTCGCGATATGTATCAACGCTACCAGAATGCGATAGCTTTGGTTCGTATCGGAAAACCGGATTTGTTTATTACCATGACCTGTAATCCGAAATGGCCAGAAATTCGAGCTTTGTTGTTTCCCGGACAAGAAGCGAAAGACAGACCTGATATCACAGGTATATGTAGTTAATCCCGTTTGTTAAAAATTTGTCCGATGTATATATATATATATATGTAGTTGAACCTATTTTGAAGCACGTGTTTTTAAAGAAAAACTGGCGGCATTAAAAAAGGATCTTATTGAACACGAAATTCTGGGGCATGTTGTGGCCTATATTGAAGTTATCGAATTTCAGAAGCGGGGACTTCCTCACACGCATCTTTTAGTGATACTTCATTCTGATGATAAACCGATATCCCCTGACGATTACGACAAAATTGTTCAAGCGGAAATACCTGACCAAGTCGTTAATCCCAAAACATACACCACAGTAACTACAAACATGGTACATGGTCCATGTGGATATTTATATCCCGGTGCTCCCTGTATGGTAAGTGACGAAAATGGTCATAAACGGTGTAAGAAGGGTTATCCAAAACAATTCCAAGAAGAAACAATTCACGGAAACGATTCTTATCCTGTGTATCGCCGTAAAAATGATAGACGTCATTTTAAGTTAAAAGTAAGAAATCAAATAATCAAGTTGGATAATTGTTGGATTGTTCCGTACAACAGCTTTCTTTGCGCCAAGTATGATTGTCACATAAACGTGGAAATTTGCGCGACCGTGAAAGCTGTAAAATATCTATTTAAATACGTGTATAAAGGACACGACAAAGCTGTAATTGAAATAATGAAAGAACGATTGAATGGCGAACACCAAGATGGACCTATTGTGATAGATGAAATTCGAAATTTCGTGGAAGCCCGTTGGATTTCGGCCTCAGAGGCAGTATGGAGAATATTAGGATTTAGTATATATAATATATTCCCCGCCGTAACACGTCTGCAGGTCCACCTTCCGAATGAACACGAAATAATATTTCACGAAAACCATGATTTGAACGATGTAGTTGACGTAACCAAAAATCGGCAAACAACACTTACCGAATATTTTAAGATGAACGCGTTGGATCCTGACGCAAGAAAATTTTTCTATACAGAATTTCCCTTGCATTATACATGGAATAAGACGACAAAAATGTGGAATAAGAGGAAACGTGATGGCTGTATCGGGAGAATGTATATGGTCCATCCGAGTCAAAGCAAACGGTATTATCTTCGGTTGCTGCTTACTAAGGTAAAGGGAGCTACAAGTTTCGACGATTTAAAAAACGTTAATGGCACTCTTTGCGATTCTTTTAAACAAAGTGCCTTCTTGAGGGGTTTTGTGGAAAACGACAACGAACATAGACTCTGCATGGTAGAAGCAAGAAGATTTCAAATGCCCGCTCAACTTTGTAATTTATTTGTGACTCTGCTAATCTTCGAAAATATAACAAACGAAGATCAACTATGGGAAGAAAACTATGCGAGTATGGCAGAAGATTTTACTAGAAGAGGATATACGAGAAACTGTGGAATTTAAGCAGTCCTTAGAGAACTTAACACAATCCTTCAGAGACACGACAAAACGGTAGCAAATTATAACCTCCCTAAATTATTACCAGAAACAAAACCCGAATTATTGTCAAAAACGCTTCTAGAAGAATTGAATTACAACGTTACCTCCGAAGAACTCGCCAAAACCAACACACTAACTGATGCTCAGCGTGCTGTATTCGAAAAAATAATGATGCACGTTGATCAAGGAAATGGTGGTATTTACTTTCTAGACGGTCCTGCAGGAAGCGGCAAAACGTATCTTTACAGTTGTCTCCTCGCTCACGTTCGAAAACGTGATTTGATAGCGCTGGCAGTTGCATCTTCTGGTGTTGCTTCTTTGCTTTTGAAAGGTGGCCGTACCGCGCATTCGCGTTTTAAAATTCCTATCATTGTAGATGAAAATACGACATGCAATGTTAAGAACCAGACGGACCTAGCCAAATTGTTACGGTAAACAGTTCTAATTGTATGGGACGAAGCTCCAATGGTTCATCGACATGTTCCAGAAGCAGTTGAAAAAATGTTACGAGATGTTATGAGTAACAACCTTCCTTTCGGTGGAAAAATATTTCTTTTCGGTGGAGATTTTCGGCAAGTCCTTCCAGTAATTCGAAAAGGAACGAGAACACAAATTGTCAATGCAGCCCTTAACAGATCGTACATATGGTCGTTTGTTAAAGTTTTCTCTCTAAACACAAATATGCGAATTGCACAAACAGATTTCAGTGAAAACCAAGAATTCGCCGAATATTTACTAAAGATAGGGAACGGGGTAGAACCAACAGTTAAAGATAATTTAATCTGCATCCCAGATGACATGGTAATTCGCTCGAACGATGACGAAGATCCTATCGAATGCCTCATAAAAACAATATACCCGAACCTCCAGAATAGCACCACTGACACTTTGTTTATAACCGATAGAGCCATATTAACTCTGTTGAACGATGATGTCGATAAAATTAATGCCGAAATAATTCACGGTTATCTAGGCGAACAGCATAATTTCTATAGCTTTGATTCAGTACTAGATGACATTACGAACCTATACCCGATAGAATACCTTAATTCGTTAACACCACAAGGCCTTCCACCGCATCATCTAATTTTAAAAATCGGTACGCCAATAATATTACTCAGAAATCTAGACCCTGTTAACGGTTTATGTAACGGAACTAGGTTAATATGTCGCCATCTCGGAAATCGAATAATCAACGGAGAAATAATGACAGGCGATCACCAAAAAAAACGAGTATTGATACCTAGAATCTCACTCTTTTCTTCAGGTGAATCAAGATTACCTTTTGTTTTAAAAAGAAAACAATTTCTGGTACGTCTCGTGTTCGCCCTTACTATTAATAAATCGCAAGGTCAAACGTTACCTCATGTCGGCATCTATTTACCCAAACCAGTATTTTCCCATGGATAATTGTATGTTGCGATGTCAAGGGTAAAAAAAAAACAAAACTGCAAAATTTTAATCAAAAACGAAGAAATACAAGGATTAAACGGTAATTATACCGAGAACATAGTATACAGAGAAGCTTTAATATAAAATATTTATGTATTTGTATTAAAGTAAAATAAAAAAACAACCCAAAAAAACTAATAATTGTTCGAATATCTCATACAAACTATCAAAACTTTATAAAATAAAATATAAATACAGTCATCCGATAAATATAAATATCCCAATAAACTATGTAACAAAAATATATAACCAATAAAATAATTTAAATACTGAAAAAAAAAATATATGAAAAGATCTATCTGATACATGCTTTGCATCTAACATAACGAATTTACTTCTTTTCATCATCAATAACACTGACAGCTGAATTATGTGATCTCGGAGAACTACGTAAAGTCCGACTCACAGGCCCCTTCTGTTTCTTACTAGACACATTGCTCCCACGTTTTTTTTTTATTTTTTACTAACCCTTCGGTTTCATCACTGCAAACGGTGCCCACACTATTGAACTCATTTAAACGCATGTCATCACAATTAACATCATCAAAAATATTTGTAAATCCATCAGTACATTCAGTTCGTGGATGCTTTAACGGAGAAATACCACTCGACGATAAATCAAATTGCCGTTCATTTACACAACCGTCTGAATCCATTAAAGATGGTGTTTCTACCCTAGAAACCTCTGACGAATTCTCAGTAATATTCCGATGGGTAAGAAGAAGCTTAGACCTGGGAGTATTATCAACCTTGAGGGAACCACCGTCGTCAGTAACTCTTTGTTTAGAAGTAATAAAAGAACCATCAATAAAATTAATATCCTTCGAATATACGTAAAACTCATTATCAATCACTTCGATCTGACCAACAACGAAAAGAAAAGAATTTTGCGGACGAATCATGGTCATCAAATTTGCGAATCGTGAATTAGAATGTATAAACACGACTTTGGTGATAAAACTGTAATCCTGTCCAGCATAATCGTTGACCAACACATTAACGACAGCGTTTTCGTCGACCCCCACAGTACGTGGCAATTCCTGAGGAATTCCCAATAAAGAGGCCTTCAGTGGACATTTATTCGAGCTGATAGCCTTGAGAAGAACTACACGAGTTGAAATCGTGACCGTCATCTAAAAAGACAAGTATATAATAATTAGAAAAATACAAATACAAACATATCATCATAAACTAAATTTGACTTTAACAGACAGAACCTTGGGACGCTTAATCCCTCCGTAATATCCGGGCACGATTTTATCGCCGACCGAATAAAAATTGTTTTGTTCAAAAACTGCCTGCGTTTCGGGATCCCTCTTTTGAAGTACAAGAGGAACAAACAAAACTATTTCAATTTCGTTATTCTCACGCTCAAAAGGATACACTCCGACGGCCCAAACCATCAACGATTCAATGTCCTTCTTTTCGGTACAACGAACTAATTTAATCCTCACAACCGTATCGACGTAGCAAGGCATCTTTAAAAACCAAGTTTTCCTTACGCTAAAGAAAGAAAAATTATACAAAACCGAATACTTTATAACTAAAAAAAACCATTGCAAACCCACAGTCAGTCTTATAACCTCTCCCATAGAAAAAAAATTCACAAGCACAAAAAATGTTACGCAAACATTAAACTTTAAACGTGAAAGCCCAAGAAAAATAGCTAATAAATATGTCATATCTATTACAACTGAAAAACAAAAAACACCCCCTCGACACCACAATTACGTCTACAAAATTACAACGCCACCCACATAAAAAACTCCCATGTACTCCCTAATTCATATACAGACAACATACATAACGAAAACAAAAACTATAAAACACCAAACATACTCCAACCAATAAAACTTTCTCTCCCGTGCCAAAGGCACGGGCCGTATGCTAGTACTTATAAAAAATCTGACCAATCATATTCAATATTATAAGTAAATGATCTGCAAAATTTTCAGCACCTTGATGTGACTAAGCTGCGCGCACCATAATTAAAAAAGAGAAAACTTAACCTAGACCGGGGGTCCAGGCTCTTATTCTAGACCTTCATGCTAAATGCATGGGTTAGGGTTGGTGTATTTATCGCCGTGTGTCACATCCTTTGGATATCGATTTTTATTAAATATCCTAGGGACTTAGAATTTTTTTACATAAAGAAACCATATTTGTCACCTACATTTGTTTACGTAAATCTTGCACATGATATATTTTGATCGCCCGCCATATTATGGTCCAATAAAATTCTGAGATTCGGGGGTCTATAATAAAATCCTGAACCGGGGTCCAGGATAAGGGTCCTCATTAAAAAATAGTAAAAAATGTATTAATCACGTGAAACAGCAGTTCCAAAAACAAGACAGAATAGCAAATCTATATCTCCTCTATAACCACCAGAATTACTAATATGAAATCCGTAATCCATAACAATTTTCAATATAAAGTGATTTCTCTCAAGATAAAAACTTATTGTCACAAATTAATTTTATTGATTCCTATAAAGGTCTAATCAGTCAGTCCATAATCAATCATCGAAGTAAAACTTTCTAATTTCTTCATTATATTGTTATTTTTTGGTCTGAGCCAATAATTTGCAGTGAACGATGGATAATCAATAGTAGCTTGAGGTAGTGATTATGACAAATACAATCCGTTTTGGACAAATAAAGTTCTAGCTTGAGTATTCACACATTATATAATTTCGAATGCTTTCTTCCTCAACTTCTTATTATGAGCTATCTAACGATATTCTTGACTCCCAAAGTATAGGTTTAGTAACATTACACCAGATTCGACTAATATAAGTCTTAACATTATTTGAAAATTTTATTTTGTCTAAGAAATATTTGATCTTGTTAATAAAATCTTTATATAATCACTAAATAATATAGAATTTTTTCCATCATTATAATAAATAGTACAAGAATATAACAATAGATTCAATGGATTCACAATTGTCCCTTATCCTCACCGTGGCACTTCGGTTTTTTACAAAAAATTAATAATTTCAATTTTCTTTTTTTCTCCACATGATTTAATTTTCGTTGATAAATCTATATATATTGCGTATTGTTAATACAATAATAAATAATAAAAATATTAATAATAATACATTAATTACGAAAATAACAATGTAATGAATATTATTGAAAATATGCTTACCATGGTTTCGCTTATTCTTATTGTCCTGATTCAAATTACAATTATTGTCAATATGATCATTATTATCATATCATTACCTAATGGTGCCAAATTACAAAGTTGATACAAAAAGGTCAAGACATCCGCCACCACATTAATTTTGTTTTCTTTGTTGCTGTTGACTTAATTGTTTTTGTTGTTTCTGCTCTTGTTGTTTTTGAGGCAGTTGGCCTTGTTGTTTAAATTATTATTGTCTCTTTTGGTTTCTCATTATTTTATAATTTTTGGGGTAATTTTTTAAAATAAATGATTATATTTCGGGGGAGGGTAGCCCTTGTGATTTAAAAATTTATATGGGATGATGAAGTAATGTGTATTTGAATAATAAATATGTAATATATATTTTAAAATAGTATGATTAATTGATTAATGATAACCTTATAATTTCTCTTTGACAAAAAATTAGATTAAAAAAAACCCGAGAAATCAATATATAATATATCAAAAAGTCAAGAGAAATTAAATGAAAGGTCTTTTAGAATTACGAGTAAAGGTGAACCATTAATTATACTTATTATCCTTATTATTAGTTCTAACTATTATAAAGAATTTTCGTCTTTTAATAATACGATTAAAAAAAAATAGTATAGTAGAAATCCCTTTATCTTTAACGATATTCTTCGTCACCATTCCCAACCAAAAAAAAGAGGATTCTGACTAAGAGGGGATGAAGAAGGCCAAGAAAAATATTACTGTTGTGCTACTAGACCAAATTAAGTCACCATTAATTTATTATTATTGCTTTTAAAAAATAATTAAAGAAAAATATATGCATTTATGAGATAATGAAAAGCGAGAAGGATATAATAGCTGATGATGATGATAACAATAATAATGATAATGCAAATACAGGTTTGAACTTTCTTTACGACGTGACCTTATTGTTGATGCTTACAAACACATCAAACAACAACAACAACAACAGCGATTACAAAAAATGGATTTTAAAAAACTAAATTTGGGTGGGAATATTTGATAAGCAACAAGTTAAATGACTTTCTTTTTAAACTATTCACAACTCAGAAGATTACAAGGGGTAAATGTTTTATTATTCTTCTATTTTTTGGTGATATTTTTTTATAGGTCGAGATTTAAAAGACAATATTACAGTACAACAATGGAAATATTTTTATTCTTATGCATCTCATATTTTATTAATGACATTTTAGTTTGTTTATTATTATTTGAGAAAAATCAAAAATTCTCTTTTAATTTAAATATATAACAATAAAAAATGTCACAATTAATTTAGAATTTCCCAGATCGATGAAGATAGATTAAGATGGTCAATTGGCAATGTCTGACTTTGGAGCATTTCAATTATTAGTAATACCTAAAGAAGGATCGTGAAATATTTATTTTGACTAATATAGACGAAAAATTAAAATTAAAATGAATTAAAAAAATTGCAGAAAGAGTATTATTATTTCTAAAAAATAACAATGATGCTATTGGGATGGGAAATTAAAGAGAGGTAATAACGATTCGATTAATTGTTTCGAATTAATTGTTTTGAATTAATTGCATTGCATTAAATTATTAAATTAATGAAATGTATTGTTTTATTTTTAATTTAGGAATCAATTGAAATTTTTAACGAATTTAAAAATAAATTCGCCAATTGGAAACAAGATTTATCAAAATTAATTAATTATTTTTTTCGCAATTCACTTTAATATGCATTTTTGAAACAAATTTAACAAGATGATAACAGGATTAGACAAGTAAATACTTTAATATATTTACTCCTTTATTATTTATGTAAAAAAGAATTAGATTAATAATTTTTTTTTTGTTCAATTTAAAAAGTTCGATGGAAACGTGAAACGAATTAAAAATTCCAATGGAAATTAATGTTAATGATGATCGATTCTGGTTTTTGTTTTTTTCTAACAAAAAACAAAAACGGGATCGTTAAAGGAACTAAATTACGTGCATCTCATAATTTTCGGCTTGATAGCAACTTGGTACTATGCAATGGTCTTCTATTCGGTTATTTCCCCTTTTCGACGATTTTGCGTTTTTTGCCACAATATCGTCATGATGTTATCATTATCAGACAATGTAGCATCATCACGAATACTTTGTTAATCGCCCTTAGTTTATAATTCTAGCTTTTCGAGTTTGCAGGTAGACTGTTTTGATGGTGTAATCCAATTTTTTTCTTTTATTAGATAGAAATTATATGTCACATGAAATGCCTCGAGAGTGAACACGAATTAAAGTCAGATGATTTTCAGGTGAAAAGGATCGCCACCGAAGCATTTGTGATATGAAAATCCTGAAATGATTATTTAATAAAATATCTCATTCACAAAAGATAATCGTCGTGGGAATTTTAAAATAAATAAAAATAATTAACCTGATATCCCCCCAAAAAAATTAAAGAAATATAAATCTAAATTTTTAACAACAAACCTGGTGTTCACTTTGGTAAAATGAATGAATAGAATGGTAAAGTCTTTCGTGGAGGTAAACTTGAAATGTGGCAAATTAGTAAACATGGTAAAACGACAAATAAATATTTAAGGAATTATTTGATTAACTAATTGCATGATTTTCGAACTTTTACCCGATTCTGGATAGAATGATAATTTAGGTATTTCTAAAATTTTGTTATGGAATAAATTAGGCATAGAGATCTTTAGACAATTACTTGTTTAGGAAATTTATTAATTATTTATTTTCTATATAATTATTTTATTCTTAATAAGTATAAATGGACGGAAAACTTAATTATCTTATTAATTATTTGTCATTTTTTACCATCTTTAAGGAAATATTTAAAATATTAAACACGCAATAATCTTTGAGTGTCAAGATCATAACAGTGATCTCAAACAAAATTTTTAAGTACTTAAATTGCATATAATCAATAATAATAGTTATTATAATTTTGTCCACGTATTTCTTTTTATGATATTTCCAATGACAAAAAACAGTGTATATTCATGGCATGGCATGAAACTTCCCGTTCTCACTCCTGAACAAATATTGTTCGATGAAAATTTCATCTATACTATGAAAGACATTGTAAATGCTAACGAAATTAGAGGATCAATCAAAATAAGTGAGCAAAGTAGCGATTATTCTATAGATTTCATAATACAAATAATATTGCACACCATGACTAATCAAAGATTATTATTCAATTTCAGGTGCACGAAAGAGGAAAAGAAAAAAGGTGATTGTAAAATTATAAATGAAGGATTGAGCAATATTGAAGTAATCAATAAAAGTATTGTGCAATTAATCAAATATACCGTTAAAATTATTAGCACATTAATATTCCTATTAAGAAAATCCTATAATAAGTTATAAACTATTTTCATAATTCGTCAATTGTATTTATTACAAATTAACTAATCTAAAAATTGGCGAATTGTTTCTAAATTATTATCAATAGAAATTTATTGAAAACCATAAATAAGAAACCACCCAAGCAATATAATATATTATATTAATAAATCTATGCACTACTTATTTTTACCGAAATATTTTTAAAAATAGGTCTAAGAAAATGGGAAAATTGACCAACAAAAAAAAAATACAACAATTATTTCAAATCAAGGAATGGTTTTAGTAATAATTTTTGCATTAAGAATTCCTTAGAAATTGAACTTATAACCCAATTAATTTTATACGTAAATAAAAATTCAATGGGTTTTCTCAAGTTTGTTCTTTATTTTAGGTCATAAACTAAGATGGATATTTATTAAAGTATTTAAAGAAGAATAAGATATCATGGCACTAAGCCAATTGTACCATGTCGTATTGAGAATAAAATCGAGAAGTAGTAAGATGAGGTGAATATAAAATGAAAAAGGAAATTTAAAGGTGAAAATAACTGAAGGAAGAGAAGATTCCCTAGATTCTGAGATAAAGAGATGTGGTTGGATAAGATCTTGACGAAGCAATAAATAATACTAATAATGTTGAAGAAAAATTGATTAATCTAAGTGAAACGAATAATATCATTATGGAGTTTGATCCAGACTTTGACTGAATCTTCGGTTATAGCTTAAATTACGTTTAAATATGTCCAAGTCGCATCATAAGATGCACTTTACTGTAAAAGCTCGTTTATACAAATATTATGGGTTTATTTTTATTACAGTATCGAAAGAATTCATCCTGGAATTGAAGTTTTAGATGAAGGAGAATCAAGTGATCAAAAACCATTAGATTACGATTAGATTATGATTACAATATTATGCAATAATAATTCATAGAAAAATAAAATAATTAATTTATTGAAAAATATTTACGTCTAATAAAAATTATAGTTTTGAAGCATGTTAAATAAAACTTCGAAATTCAATATTTTCTTCAATAGATTTTCGTAGTATATTTTTCATATTTGAGAATTACATTTAATTATAAAAAACGAAAGAATTACACAAATTCTATTTAGAATTTTTTTTTTTAAAAAAAAATGCAACTATTTAATTGAATTCATAATTATTATAACTATACAATTGAGAAATAATTCTATTGCACGATTGTTATGATTATTACTTTCAATATTTCCACATTTCAAATTTCCAAATTCTGTTTAGTTTATATTCTAGACTATATTATTGTGCTACATTACATCAATTTCAAGTTGCCTTATCAAATTTTGAAATGATTTTCACATTGTTTAATAAAGGGTTAAACTAAATCAGGTAATTTTTATTATTATTAAAATACATCATCTATTATAAATCGATGCATAAGCTCTTGATCTTAATAATAATATTATCATGATATTGCATCAGATGTTCTTATTATATTTTTTTCCTTGATAATAACATCATCGTGATAATACATCAGAAGTTCTTATTATATATTTTTTAATCATGTGACAATTAAGCAAACAATCGGATATCAAATTATATTACATCATATTAGAAAACTTTTTAGTGGTAGATCAAAAAAAAAAATCTATTTAAGAGAATGAAAATGACAATGTGAATCATAGTAAAAATACTCGAAATTAAAAAATTTTATTAAATTTTCATAAATTCTTTAAAATGGTCCTTACAAATAACAACAACGACAACAACAATCACCAACAAGACCGACAGCAACAACAACAACTTCATCAACATGAAGATACCGAACAGCAAGATACCCAACAACAACCGCAACAACAAAATCAGCAACAACAACCACCACGACATGGGAGATATCGCACTCATCAAAGTCATCAAAATCATCGTTCCCGACAACAACAACAACAAAAACGAAATGATCATTATTTCCAAAAACAAAAACAGGATAATGATTATTTTCAACAAAAAAAAAGACAAGATAAATATTTGCGACAACAAAATTTTGAAAAAAGCTATGAACCTCAGTTAAAGCAAGATGATCTCCACTTGCCTGAGGATTATCATGTAAATAAATTGGATAATCGGCAACAAATTTTGGGACAACTATATGAGCAACAACAAAGAAATCTTCCACAACTGTTTAAATATCACCAAGGAGTTGGAGAATATTCTGAAGCAAGGATGAGTCACTTTCTCCAACTCCGAGATCTACAAAAAATTATTGGTTTTCTGGCAGCTGCCTCATTTTCGGCAATTTTGCTAGAAAATAAAAATAAATATAAGAATTATTATAACAATAATCGTCGCAAAAGGGGACGTTGTAAGTATTTTAAATTTATATTACACATATTAAAAATATTATATTTATATTATTTATATTAATACTATTTATAATTTTTAGATTATGATGACTTTGATGATGCTGATACCCATGTCGATAAAAGACAAAGAGTGTAAGTATTAAATTTTTTATTTAGTAATTTTTTTTAAAAGAAAGCTTTAATTTTAATCGTTGATTTTTTTTTTAAATAATTAGAATTTAGAAGTTGGTTGGATTTGAATAATATTTTTAGATAAAAAAAAATGCTTTGTTATAAATTTAAAAATCACTTTTATAGTGACGAAATTTTTCTTTTTTATTTTTTTATTAATAAATAAATGTATATATGTCTTATAAATGCTTTACTGGTTTCATTAGATTTTTATTTCAATTTTTTTATTAAATATAAATGAAAAACTTAAATATTTAAAACATAGATAAAATTCAACCTCATATAAGACTATAACATCATCTGACGCTTATATAATAGAATTTGTTAGTATTTTAAAATCATTAGTAAATTAATATACAAGATAGAAAAATTGTTAATAACATCGTGATAATGAAATCGTTGAATCATTTAGCAGAAAGAAATTGTCATTATTAGAAAATATTGAAATGTCAAAAATATAAAATGTAGTTTTCTGATGTTCTGTTCGAACTTCGGAAGTAATTAATTTATGGATCTCATAATAATTAAAGTAATAATATTTAATAATAATATTAGTTTCGTGTTGAAAATAAGGTATGAAAGTATAAATATTGTGATTATAATTATTGTATTTACTAATACATAATACAAATATAAATAGCGTCAATTCATTAATAATAATAATGGATGAGGAGAAGGAGAAGGATATTTCGAATAACATCAAAATTACATTTTTAATAATTTGAAAAAAAATATTACATTATCGATTCGATTGTACATGCATGGATAATCAAAAAGATAATTCTTAATATAATCAATCAAAATAATTATTGTGAAACAATAAATAGCACTTCTTTAATTTTAATTCTACTGAATTTAATTTCTTTCATTAAATCTCCTCCTCTTCTTCCCTTTAAATTAAATGAAACGATTTAGAAAATTACTTTAATTTATTTTGATTATCGGAATTTTTCATTTACAAGAATTATATCCTCTTAATACTATTATTTTCTCTCCTTCATCTCTTTCTCCCTTTCTTCTGTATTATTTTCGTATTCCCATTTTCGCTTTTGATACTATAATAACATTTTTTTCACAAAATACTGAGGTTTCAAATCCATTTCTACTTCTTAGACAACAAAGTAATTTAAATTATTTTTACAATAAAAACAATTTCTTCATTATCTAATCCAACTACATAAAAGTGCTAAATGAATTGATTTTATAATATTGGAATCTATTATGGCAGCTTTCTAGGTGGCAATATTTTATATTCTATTTTATTTTAAGATTATATCGCATAATAATAAAATATCCGTATCATTTCTTTTTACCATTCTCTTGATAACGCTACTCTAAAATTACACTGTGTATAATTAAATTTTGGAGAATTTATCTTTCTCCTATTAGAATTTTTCAATTTTATTTTTTTCATGATTCAAATTAATGAGATGAGATTAAAGGACACGGATTTAAATTTTGTGCAACGTCGCTGAATTTGTTTAAAAAATTATCGATAATATAAAATTCTCTGAAAATAACAGAAAAATTGACTAGTTTATTGTCCACAAATTTTTATCTCTTTCGCGTTTACAAATTTCCAAAGATAATTCTTTTTATTAATTAGTTTCCAAAACAGAATGAGTAAAGAATATCTGAAATCCGTTGAAATATCAAATTTGTACAAAATTTGATATAACATTTTTGGATCCTTTTTTTTTAAATGTCTTTTTTTCATATTCATAAACTTTATGATGGTTTATGTAATATTAAATTGATTGCTAGTTTACCTCATTTCTATTATCTAATATCAAAGAATTAAGTAGATAGAATAATTAATTATCTCACAGATAAAAAAATAAAAAGTCAAAAAAATAAAAGAAAAAAAAAAGAAATAGAAGAATAGATAGAATTGGAGAATATAACTTTATTATTGTTTCATCACTTATATTACATCTTTTTTTGAGGTATCTTTTCCTTTCAAATGATAATAAAGATATTTCATCCAAGTATTTAGAATTATATTCTTTTGTGAATCAAATTTAGAGTCAGCGTATTTCGATTTTTTTTGCGAGAACTGAACTATTCACATTTTCACTAAAACATATCTGATATACTATTAGGCATATTTGTCGTCAATTTTTTATAGTAATGATCATAACTGTACTAATAATCTCGTGGTTCATTATTTGATGCATATACATATGCATACATATATATTAGAATTAGTCAATATTAAATCTCCGCGATTCTCATGATTGCTTTGACCAATCAATACTTCGAAAGTGGATTATCAATGCTATGCCATATATGGAAATTTTTCACTGATTATATAAAAAATAAAGGCAAAAATACATGTTAAAATTTTCTATTTTGATAGTTATTATACCAAAATATTAGAAGAGTCGAATTTTTTTTTTAATCTGATGTAATATTTGTAATAATATAATTTATTGTTGATTATTAATCATTTTAATAATAATAAAAAATGCTATAATTTAAATAATACTTCGAAAAATGAAATCATTTGTTTGATCAAATATTTTTCTATAAATAAGACCAAATATTTTTTTCATTCCTCAGATCTACTTCCGAATTTCTCTCAAATAATAATTATACTCAAATAAAAATTTTTATTTCTTCGAAATGGTTGTCAGAACTAGATCCCAATACCACCAACAAGTACGACAACGTTCACAACAAGCTCAACAGCAACAGCAGCAACAACAGCAACAACAGCAACAACCACAACCTCCACAACAAGCTCAACAACAACAACAAAGTCAACCAAAACGAGGTCGAGGAAGACCCAAAAAAAATACTACCCAACAGTCACACCAAACACCACCACCACCACAACAACTCCAATCTCAACATCAACAACAACAATCTCAATCTCAACCACGTTGTTGGTCAGCATTTTTTCAACATCAGCCACAGCAACCACAAATATCACAACAACAATATCTTCAATATCAACCACAACAACAACAATCTCAACATCGACCACTACAACAACAACATCAATCTCAACAACAAAATCAACAACAACAATTAAATTCTCTAAATGTTCTGGTTGCTGTGGCTCTAGAAGAGTTGAAAAAATTCAAAACCCATGGCCAAAAGAGAAAACGTGGCGAAATAGGTATATGATCTTTATTTTTATTTTTTAGTTAAAAATTCTAATGAATGAATTAATAATTACTAAAAAAAAATTTCATTAATAGGTGGTGGGTGCGATGATAAGATTAAGGAGAAGAGGAATAATAATAAAGGAGATGGTGATGAAAATGAAGATGGCCCAGGTGGAAATAAAAGAAGAAGGATGTCACGTAAGTATTTTTATTATAAAGAATAAAATATATGGCTAATCAGTTTTTTTTTTATATTCTAAAATCTATTTTTTGTTATTATTACAGTTGGATTCATATTGAATTAATGGAAGATTGTTGTTGGTCGAAATCGGGAGAAATTTTATTTCTTATTATTTTTTATTAATATTTTAATTATATATATATATATTTTATTATCAATAAATTTATTATATTTTGCAGAAAATATGTGTGCGCCTAGATTATTTAATGGTGATACTGTATATTTGTGGTATAGTTCTTTACTTCATTGATCGTAGCAAAAATTATTAGCAATCTTATTAATTCTTGGAATTAGTTCATGAGAAATGATAATAATATAATTTATATGCATATTATCATGGTATATTAAAAATAATAATAATCCTATTTAATATGTTAAAGCAGCATCAAACAAGAATTTTATCAAAAATGAATTTGTCTTTTAGAATTCAAAGAAATTTGATGCTGACAAATTAGACTATTTACATTGACATTAATTATTATTTTATTTAATACAAAAACAATGGAATGCAAAAACAATGGGATTGTAAAGTTTCTAATGATATAAGCAAGTATTATTTCTTGAATCATTTGTTTAATACATTATCTAAATGAAAATTAATCTTTGATTAGTTGGGAAATTATTATTTTTTAATCTTGATCTTATTATACACCTTTTGTATTTTCATATTTTCGTGTTTTAATTTTTTTATTATATTATTAATTAAAGCAGATCAGTTTGTAATCATTTGAAAATGAAATCAGGTGCTCATAAAACTATATTTATATTCTTTTTTATCAAAATAATAATATATTTATTTGTTTAGTACAAAAATTAATGAATTTTTATTTTACAATACAAATAAAATTACATGAAGATTCTAATGACTATAATATTGTTTATTCATAATTATCCTTTACCAACTCATGATTATCTCTTATAATTATGAAGTAATAAAAATCATTGGGACAGTTTTTATTTAAATTTTTATGATTCATCGCCAAATCATCAAAAAGTGCAGTATTTTCTTTGACATTTAATTCTTATGCAATAGATTTTTATAAATTAATCAACTTATTCTCATTGTGCGAGTCATTGTAAAGATGAAAGGTAAGTGTTAAAAATCTACCCATATTAATATATTATATATCTTTTATTTTTTATAATTATAAATATTAATCTATCTTTATTTAGTTTACAGGTTCCCGATTTTTAAATATCCTAAATGTATAAGTATTTTTTTTTCATTATTTTATATTTTTATCGTGATTTTACAGATTTTTTTTTTGCACAGTTTGCTGAGATGATGGTGATGGTGATATTCGTTTTTCAAAAGCCTTCTAGGAATGAAAAACAAACATCAATAATGAGTTAGATATATTGCAAGAAATTTCTTTGGGATTTTAAAATAAATTTTGCTTATCAAATAAATTATTATAAAATATATCCTGTCATTTTATAAGATAATTTCAAAATAATTTACAAGACTTCCAAAATCACTTCTCAAGTCTTCATTGCCGGTTTCAAGCTTTAAAAAAATAAAATAAATAAGATATGCATTAAAAGTTTAAAATACATAAACGTTTATAAATTTCAATGCATAAAAACAAATTTCTTTATTAATCAAACTATTTTTTAAACTAACTAATATACTAACTATATTTATATATTACTTGCCCGTTAGTTAGATTATAACTATTGTTTTTTCAAATTCTGAAAATATCAAGACAATTCTAAAAAAAGAAATTTGCGAATTGGTGCTAAAAAAAATAGTTAATTAATATAAAATTATATTCTAATTTTAGCTGAGAAAACTTTTATGCATGAAAGCAAAGTCACTTGGATACATTGGTATGTTTAATTAATTAATTATTATTCTCTAATAACTTAATATTATTATTAATGAGTGATAATTATTCATATTATTAATTTACCAATTTTCAATGGTTTTTATTTTTTATTTTTTTAATATGATAGCAAGGAGAAATCTTAGAATGTATTGTGAATCTAATATTTTGAAAAGGATTCGGTGAAAACACTAAAACCCAAAGAAAAAGATACAACTAATAATTCATAATCCACCAGATGTCATTATCGTTATCGTTATAGTTCAATTAGAGTCGACCAGTATTACTTAAATGGTTATTTTCCTTAATTTCTTTCTTTTATAAAAAATTTACATTGTTTTTTTTTGAACATTCAAACAAAAAATAAATGTGAACATTTGAAAATTATTCAAATCCAATACAAACATTTTAGGGTAATTTTATTATTATTTATTTATTTATTTTTTGGTTGTAGATGATTTTGCATATCCATTATTAAATAATAATTTGTTATTATTATTATTATTATTATTATTATTATTATTATTATTACTATTTTATTTTGTATGTTTTACATAGAGTGTGTTTTATATTCATTTTATGAGAATTTTATTAAAAATTTTTTTGGTTTTTTTTGTTAAAAATAATTAAAAAAAAATAATGAATGATGAATTACAACTACTACAAAAATAATGATCTTGATGTTCTTATTCGTTAGTCTACCACTTTTTTTTTTATTTTTTCATTTTTTTATTATATTATGAGTTCTGGATCAGGTGCGCTTTATTAACTTGGACTCTTGTTTAATAATAAAAATTTTGTATGAATTTACATTATTTAACGAACAAAAATAACTTAAATATTGCTTTATCTAGAAATTAATATACTTTATATAGTTTTTTATGTATGTCATGTCTTTATTTAATTTATTTTGTTTTCTGAAGCGAGATGAGAAATTTATTTTATTTTTTCATTTATTTTTATCTTGTAATTTCTTGCTAGTAAGATTTAAACTCAAGTCATTTAATACATACGTAATAATATTATAATAACAAAGAAATATTTTATTATAATGTATTCATATGATTCAATTTATAATATATAGATATAAGTTTATTATTATTTTATTACTTACACAAATAAATTTGTGGGACTAGCAATATGTGTGACTAACAATATATGTACGTGTGTGACTATGTACAGATATATCAATTGGCGTATTTCATGTATTTCACTGATTCATTTTAATTTTGAATTGTTAATAATCATGTTTCAAGGAAAGACAAATGAAAAAGAATGCGAGACCTGGATGGATAATTTAATTATTGAAGATACTATTCAAAAAGAAAATATCCCATTTTATCAATACTCCGAATTTCAGAATGTAAAATTAATTAAAGCCAATGTTTTTAAAGCCACTTTTAAAATTTCTCAAAAAACTGTGGCTCTTAAAAATGTTTATTTAAATAATAATGATAAATTTACATTAGATAATTTAATAAATGAAGTGAGTTGAATTAAATTATTTTTCGTTGACTTGAATTTATTGTTAATATTTTCTATTCGCTATTTTTAATTGAAAAGATTAAAAGACTTCGAAAATTGGAAATTCATGAGAGCATTCTTAAATTCTATGGCATCACAAAGCAGGGTAAAGTATTTAAATATTATTTAGATATTTATATATTATTAATTACTCACTTATTTATTTTAGTTATTTAAAATAATTTTTATTTTTATAGAGAATACCAACAAATATATGATTATCCTTGAATATTTTACTGAAAGCTCTCTTCGTCAATATTTGAAAACTAATTTCCAAAAAATGGATTGGAATGCAAAATTAAATCTCGCAAAACGAATTGCAAATATTTTGCTGTTTTTACATTCTAATGATATCATTCATGGGAAATTCGTAACTATTTTTTTTTTAAAAAAATATTCTCATTTAAAAATAAATTCATAAATGAATTATTTTTAATTTTATTTTTTAAAAAATTTATTTAATTAGAACTCTGAAAATATTCTCATTCATAATGGGATCATTAAATTAAATGTTTTTGGATTAGCAATAGCAAATGTCCCTACAAATAATCTTGACTTGATACAATACATTGACCCTCAACATTTGAAACTCTTTAGCACGATTGATAAAAATAAGAGTTCTGATATTTTTGGTCTAGGAATTATTCTTTGGGAGATTTCTAGTGGTAATCCTCCTTTTGAAATGGAATCCTCATCAAATGTTAACTTGCTAAACAATATTGCGAAAGGCAAAATAGAAATGACTATACCCGGAACACCTCACAAATATAAGGAAATATATACTGGTATAAATTTAATAATTTATTATATTTTTTACAAAAAAAAATAATAAATAATTGATGTCATATTTTCGACAGATTGTTGGAGCCACAATGGAAACTCACGACCAGATATTTTTCAAGTTGTTAAAAATCTTTCTGAAATCATTATCTCCAATGCAAATGTTGAATTTGAAACTCAACCTTATAACGTCACAGATGTTAAATTGGAAAATTTAAATATGTAAGTTTCATTTTTTTAATGTTATATATAATTTAATCTTCAGAAAGTTTATTAAATATAAAATTCTTCTTTATTAAGGCAAAATGAAATTAAATCGGATCCTCCTTTTGCTGAAATCACGACGGAATTTAATGGTTTTATTAACGATCTGTTTGAATTTTTCATTGATATACGCAAAAAACAGGTTTTTGACATGCAACCAATTATGATCAGGAATTATATCAGAGAACGCAAAAAGAATCCAGTTAAAATTCTATATGAAATGATTCGCCATTCATCTTATTATTGGTTTACTAGCTTAATAGGATTTTTTTACAAGCACGGAATTGGAACTGTTGCTGATAATCAAATGGCTTTTAAATTCTTTAATTTAGCTGCCAATAAAATAATGGATAACCCCTCCTCTAATCTCTCACCCCTAAGGAAACTGTATAATAGCAACAAAGAAATTAGTGCCATCTCTCTTGCAGATATGTATTTTGATGGTCTGGGTGTTGAAAGGGATACAAAAAAAGCTTTTCAGATCTATTCTAAAGTTGCAAATGAAAGGTCCCATATAGCTTTGAAGAATATGGCATATTGTTATTATAATGGGTTAGGTGTTGAAAAAAACGAAGAAAAAGCATTTGAAACATATTTAAAATCCGCTGAAAAAGGAAATATTGCAGCACAGTCAATTGTCAGCACTTTTTATCAAAATGGTTTCAGAATAACAAAAGATGAAGCTAAAGGGTTCCAATTGCATATGAAATCGGCTCTCGCTGGAAATGTTTATGCAATGTGTAATGTAGGGTATTGTTATAACGATGGTATAGGCGTGGGTAAAGATGAAAAAGAAGCATTTAAATGGTTTTTGAAGGCAGCCGAAAAAGAACTTAATTCGGCTCAACATAATTTGGGATGTTGTTATGAATATGGTCAAGGAATTGATAGGGATTGTAAGAAAGCATTTGAATGGTTTAAAAAAGCTGTAGAAAATGAAGAAAATGAAGAAAATTATTGTTCTGATGGCCAATACGTGCTTGGGAGATGCTTTTATGAAGGATATGGGACTAAGAAAGATGTTGTAAATGCTATTTACTGGTTAAATAAAGCAAAAGAAAATGAGAATGCAGATGCTAATGAGTTATTAGAAGAAATAATCAGTAACATGACGTAATAGTCAAAGACAAACAAATTTTTAATTAAATAGTTCTTTTATTGTATGTCATTTTTTGGCTAAAGTATTTTTGAATACATTGGATCCTTTTTATTTTTATTTGTAATCTATATAATTATTGGAATTAGTGTTAAAATATACAATTTGTTATTTAAATATTTGTCGTAATTAATATTGATTTTTAGTGTAAAAATAATTATATTAATAAATAAGTAAATAATGTTAACGGAATTTATGTTGAGCCGTCAATTAGAAAAATCAAATATTGTGTTAAAAAAAAAGATGTCCACATTTTCTGAGCTTAAACGTGAAAAAAAGTACATAAATAATTCGTTATTTATAATTTAAGCAGTAAAATGACAACACTAAATTTATTGGTATTACATTGTTTTTAAAGAAAATAATAATAACGAAAGATAAAATAAATTTTTGCTTTACAACAACAACATTAATTCGATATTTCAAAGTATTACAGTGCAAACTTAAGTTATAAAAAAAGAAAAATAATTAATTACGGAATTTCCGAATTATTAATCGTTCCACTAGGCAGTGGCTTAAAGTTAGGAAATTTATATTAGGTAGTTTATTTATGCGACTCAAAGAACATAATAATTCTATGATTTTGAATGATTAATCATGTTCAAAGAAAAGAAAAACGAAAAAGAATGTGAGACCTGGATGGATAATTAATTATTTCGAATTCGCGAATGTGAAATTGATTAGTATAAATAGTTAGAAGCCACTTTTAGAACTTTCCAAAGAAATATCACTCTCTTTGAATGATAAATTCTCACTGGACAATTTAATAAATGAAGTGAGTTATTTAAATTATTTATTCTATGACTTGATTGTTTACTTAAATTTCATATTTTCATTAGTCTAAATCGAAAAAATAAAAAACAACGAAAGTTGGAAATTTATGATAGTTTTCTGTTTTATTTTTATGGAGAAACTGAAATCATATAGTGATTCTCTTCATCAATAATTTTCCAAAATTGTAAAATTAATTTTTGCGCAAATTTTTGGATGTTTTTAATTCAAATGATATCATTCATAAGAAATTTGTAATTTTTTTTAAATAAAATATTCTTAGTCATAAAGGTAATGGATGCATTAAATTTAATGTTTTTGGATTAACAAAGATTATTTCCGATTCTTGGCCCAATAATAATAAAGTTGGATCGATTTGCAAAAATAAGATTTCGGATATTTTTAGTCTGGGTATTATTTCTTGGGAGATTTCTAGTGGTAATCCTCCTTTTTGAAATGGGAATGTTGATTTTTTAAACAATGTTGCAGAAAGTAAAAGAGAAATGGTTAAATTAAATAATCTATTAATTTCATTTATATTGTTTACATAATAAATTATTAATGTTATATGGCTAGAGGCACAATGGAAACTCTAAGCAGATAAATGTTTCTCAAGTTTTTAAAAATCTTTCTGAAATCATTATTTTTGATGCAAGCGTTGAATTTGGAACACCTAAAGATTAAATCTGAAAATATGTAAGTCATTTTTAATGTTTTTATATGTATTTAAATATTGGCAATTAAACCTCTTTTTTTTTTTATGTCACGACTGAAGTTAATATGTTTTATTTAGGAACTTCCCATTGATTTGTTCAATATTCAGTTTCGTTATGATCAAAATTATATTTTAGAACACAGTTAAAATTCTTTATAAACTGATTAGTCAAACATTGGTTTACCAGCTTAATAGGACTTTTACCATTATGGCATTGGAACTGTTGCTGAATCTAAAATGTACAACGATTTCTCATTAATTTGCATATCTCACTGGGATCATAAATAATAAGTCATTTTCGTGTAACTGCCAAATTTTTGTGTTCACCTGAAGTGACCAATAATTTTTGTTTATCTTTAACAAATGGTTTTCATCAATTATAAATAAACAAAACGTAAGTCATTAATCATTATATCCTTTCAACCTCTTATTTTTCACTCTTTTCACTCACTTATTTTTTTCAAAAAACTTTTTGTCGATAAACTAAAATTCAGGTTGTTTCATTCCTTTTGCAAGTTGGCCACCAAAAAACATGTTCATATCTCAGCAATAGTTCATCCAAGAAAAGTAAATAGAGAATTATTAGAGATTAACTCTGTTTTTGAAACTGAAAAGATTACGCGTAGAAGGCGTTTTTTTGTGAGGTTTATTTCCTTATTTTGTTGCTTCATCTACCACTTGAGTCATATTTTGGCTTGTTTAGCTTGTCAACGAAGCTTGCATAGATATTATACTGTGTAAACAAACAATTAACTGCTTGTTACTTTTTTGTTTTCAACAAGACTTCTGCAAGTATTCCACTAACTCCTTGTTTTTTCATTATTAATTTTTGTTTGTATCGATTCTGTTGGTAGCATCATTTCTTTTTGCAGCTTGTAGAATTCTTTTTGATTTCCAAAATAATTTTCCCTAGTATTTATTTTATTTATTTTGTTACATTTTATCTAATATTTTTTTTTGAATTATTAATAATAATCTATTCTTGTATTCGTTTATCTATCCCAGATTGAATTTCATCGACCTGGGCGATGGATATAATTGATGAATAAAAGAAGTTGAATCAATGTACATGCGTGTGCAATTAATGATTGAAGGATACTAATCATAACCTTTTTATTTTATGAATAGTTTTAGATTTCTTTAGTTTAGATTTTATTAGGATAGATTTCTTTAGTTTAGATTTTTTAGGTGAGTAAAATCTAATTTTTTTCTTTTGTTTCTTTTCTATTTGCTATGCATTGATGAATATTAATAATAATCATTCTTTATTCCACAGGATTGTTTTCTTTAGTTTAGATTTTTTTAAGGTAAGAAAATTTTTATTTCTTCTTTGTTTGTTTGTATGCGATCGGGAAATACTGATTATTATTATTTCTTTTTACAGATAGTTTTTTAATAGTTAGATTTCTTGGTCCAACTGTGGGCGGCGTACATGGTTGGGCTAGGTGGATTGGTTCGATTTTCTTTTTTATACTAACCTTTCTTCTTTTTTTTATACTAACCTTCTTTTTTTATACTAACCTTTCTTCTTTTTTTTTATACTAACCTTCTTTTTTTTTATAGTAATCCTCCGTCTTTATTATTTTGGTTTGTGTGTTAAGATATATTTTTTTAGGTAAGAAATCTTTACTTTTCTATTGTATGTTATACAGTATATTATTATAAATATTAATACTTACCATTCATTCTTTTTATTGCTAGTTTTTAGTTTCTTGACTCGCGCCTGGGCGGTGACAGGGTTGAGTCGGGTGGATTTTGGTTTTTGGCTGGTGGTTCGAGTTTTTTTATTTTTAGGTAAGAATTTTTTAATTTGTTTAATTTCTTACTTTTTGCGCATGTGCATTGATTCGATCAAAATAAGAAAAATCGGGGAAGGAATCACTTAGAAAGTCTAGGATAGGAAGGTGTGTTTCCTTTTATATTAATTTTTTATCGATGATTATTATTAATTATTGGTATTATTAACTTTATTTTTGATACAATTATGCATTAATAGAATAATTGAAATATACATATACATGCAGTTCGTTTTAATATAAATTTATTTTTGTATTGTTTTCAAAAAATAATACACGCATTATAATTTTTATTATATTTCTATGCTTTGTTTGTTTTTAGCTTGTCAACAAAGAAGATAATTTTTATTATGTAAGAGAACTACTAATTGCTTGTCCCTTTTTTTAATTTTTCAACGAAGTAATTTACTTGCTAACTACTTTTTGTTTTGTAAAGATTCTATCAATTCCTTTTTGGAGCATGTATCTTTCTTGTAAGATAATGATTGCTTCCGAAATAATTTTCTCTGGTATTATGATATTTGTTTTATTTAATTTTTTATTTTTGTTTTTCAAATTATCTATTCTTGCATTCATCTATCTATTTCAGATTGGATTTCACTGGTACTGGCAATGAAGATTGATAGAATTGATGAATCGAAGAAATTAATGGAATTAATGTATATGCGTGCCACGATTGATAGAAACTGATTTTATTTTGTTTATAGTTTTAATTAGATTTCTTTAGTTAGATTTTTTTAGATAAGTAAAGTTTTTATTTTTTATTTGTCTGCGATACCATCAATGAATACTAATACAAACATTTTTTGTTTCACAGGATAGTTTTCTTAGTTTAGATATTTTTAAGGGTAAGAAAATTTTTATTTCTTCTTTGTTTGCTTGCGTGTCATCATGAATACTAATTATTTTATTTCTTTTTATAGATAGTTTTTTAATAGTTAAATTTCTTGGTCGGCGTACATGGTTGGGCTAGGTGGATTGGTTCGATTTTCTTTTTTATACTAACCTTTTTTTTATACTAACCTTTCTTCTTTTTTTTATAATAATCTTCCATCTTTATTATTTTGGGTTTGTGTGTTAAGATATATTTTTTTAGGTAAGAAATTTTTATTTTTTCTTTTGATTATATGTGTATATAAATTATTATGAATATCATTCTTTTTATTTTTAGTTTTTAGTTTCTTGACTCGCGCCTGGGCAGTGACGGTTGAGTCAGGTGGATTTTGGTTTCTTTATTTTTAGATAAGAATCTTTTATTTTGTTTAATTTCTTGCTTTTTGAGCATTTACATCAATTTGGTCAATATAGTGGAAGGAATTTTTCAGAAATTTCAGGATAGGAAGGTGCTTCATTTCCTTTTTATATCTCGATGATTAAAAATTTTATTTTCAATACAATAAGAAAAATACACGCAGTCCATTTTAAAATGCAATTTATTTAATATTTTAATAAATTCATGGGTTTAATTGTATTCTCACTAAGTAAATATTCAATTGTATTGTTGCTTCGCTTTAGGATTTAACGAAAATCTAAAAAAAAAGTAATTTTTTTCTACATTTTAAGGCTAACATAATATATATTTAACTTTAAAGTTAAAATTTAAAATAATTTAAATATTTGAATAAAATTTTTTTATTAAACAAGACAATTTAAAAATATATGATACAAAATTCAAGAACTAAAAAAGCTATCATTCGTGTAAAAAAAAGCAAAAGAATAAAGTCAAAACATTACAAGCAATGCGCATTAAATATTCCCATGAACACATGCATTTATTTATTTTTTCTTAGCCTAAGAAATCAAGATTATATACTAGATATGGATTTGTTTTTCCCATGAAAAAATAAAATCTTCGTAACAATTTTAAATTTAGACATAATATCATAAGATAAAATAATTAAATTGTATCATTGTCATTTATATAAAACTTGAAAAAGTAATTAAAGCTTTAATCTTTCTCTGCCTTTTATTAAAAATTGCATAATGACTCCAAGACAAATAAATTCTCAGCAAATTAAGTTGTTTTTTCAATCTAAAGATTCTAAAAATATAACTTAAAATCGTCTATGTCAATAAATTATTCAATATAAAATCACGTTCAACTTTAAGGTTGAGTTTTTATCAGATCTAATAAAATGTTAATAAAATATTCCGTAATTAGACTATGTCATTTCCTATAGTTTATAACTGCTAAAAATTTAATATAAATTATAATTATCTATCATATATTATTGTTTAAATAATAATTAACTGATTTAACAAGTCAATATCTTATAATTGTTTAGAGACGCATTAATTGATCATATTTGATATGTTTAATCTTTTCAATATTTCTTTTAGAAATAGAATTTAAATGCACAATTATGAAAAAAAAATATAAATTTAAAATATGAAACAATTTTAAAGAATAGATATATATGAATCAGTTTGTAATTAAGATTTTTTATTAAATAAAATAACACCATTTTTTTTATAATGAATTTTATAGATATCAATTGTCACAGAGTTAAAGTATTTCTAAGTTCTAACAAGAGTGTTTGATGATAATGATAGTGATGATAGTGATAGTGAAGAATGAAATTATTTAATAATCTAATAATATTGAAAATTAAATTATTTATCAATTTATTAACTTTATTAACTTTCTTGAATGTATCATAATAACGCAATACAAATATAATAGATTATTATTTACCATAAAAAATAATATTTTACACTTTCTTTTTGTCAGCGTTGGCAACTGTTTTCTGTTAAGTGTGACAAGAATTCTAGTGTCATCTACAAACAACAAGTTAGTAAAGCAGAGGCGTGAGTACCTTTCTGTTGCGCCAAGCGCATTTTCATGTGTTATCTACAATAAGTTAGCAGAGACACGGATACATTGCCTTATTGTTCTAATATCTTTGTTTAATGGAACAAAATTTGATACAAAATATATAAAAAATTAATCTCAGCGGTAGTAGCAACCTAGCCTTAATTAGAGTTTAATAATCATTTTGGTAAATAACAATAAAGTTAAGGAGAGACATCGGACAAAAGACTAAAAAGGTTCCCTTTTCGCTCAAAAATGTTTTTCTCACTTTCTTCGCTTTCTCCACTTTCTCTGAATGTACACATTACATTTATTTAAAAAAAAAACCACTCTTATTAATGAGTAGAAATAACACGACAAAGTTCTACTATTAATAGATATATTATGAACACTTGATTGTAAAAATTTTACAGTTCTTAATTTCATATAATCCAAAAACATTATAAAGGCTTCTTTTTATTCAAAAAAATTTTCTTTCTCTGTATAAATACAGAAGAAAAATTACTTTTCTTAAAAAAACAAACTTATCTTTGAATAGAAACAATTAAGTTCTACCATCAATGAGTTTATGAAACCTTGATGGTATGGCTCTTAATCTTCATAGTTCCTTTAAAGTACACTGGTCACTTCGGAGGTACAAATTGACAAGGACTCTACAAGAAAATATCGAGGGTACCATTGATATAATCTATAAGGACATTGTTCAAGGTCTGGAAGTTGTTTCTTCCAAAGCATCCAACATGATTAAAGTTTTAATTATCAAAGTCTTCGAAATGATGATTGGATGTTTAATCTGTATACCTGTACAAATATTTGTACGAATATTTGCTTTCCCACTGATAAAAAGTCATCAGTTTTTCTCATCAAAAAATTGAGGTATTCAATATAATATATGGGAATTGTCGATCTTCTCTAAGTGATTAAAAGGACATGAAAAGTGTAAATATTATTATAAATATTGTAAATATAGTAAATAGTTTTGTATATTATTGTAATATTGTAAATAATTTGTATATATAGATTCATGGGTGGAAGGAGGGATTGTATATTGCATTATTCATTTGTATTATAGATTTAGATTTCATTAGCATTATAGATTTTATTTGTATTATATATAGAATAGTTTTATTTATTTAGTACAGAGATTTATCATAATAACGAACGATGGAAAAATGAAAGGATAGAAATTCGTGAGTAATTTTGAAGGTACTCGAATTATACAATATTGATGGGTCATTGATATCATTTTTAAGGTGGATCACTAACCTTCAATAGTTATTTTGGAGGTAGAATTCTTATCTTAAGGAGGTTTACCGATTTATGTAGATAATATTTTTACTAGCCTGTTCATCTGTAGGAGGATTTTTATCATTGATCTTTCTCTTCTTACTCTAGTGCTACCGAATTCAGCTTCAGCTTTCAAAAAATATAGAAGAGAACATAAAAAGAATTGAGTTGAAATGATTCATCTTATTATTGGTTTACTAGTTTCAGTTTCGAATTGAAAATGCCGCTGATAATCAAATAGCATTTAAATTCTCTTTAATTTAATTGTCAAATTAGATGGTTTAGATCTCTTCTATTCTAATTATGAAGAAATTTTTAATAATTATACCAATGGTCATGTGGTAAGATTTTTTTTAAAAAAATGGTTATATAAAAAAAAATAGAATTTATATTTATTTGTTTTATATAGGGAAAAGTTATTTGTCATAGACAACTTTGATGGATCTGCGCTTGTAAAATTTTTACTGGATTTTTTTCAAAACCCTAGCATTTTTCAGAAGGAGTCTAATCATAAATTATTTATGCAAATTTTTAAAGAATTTTCAGATAATAATTTAGTGAAATTTTATTATAAGTGACCTTAATAGTCATATTTTAGAAGTAAACACCAACTTTATCAACTCACGGATTGAAGGATTTATACAAGAAATTTTCAAAATATTTATATGTTGGCTGGATAATGATGACCGAACTTATTAGAAAGCTGAAGAGGATCTCAGTAGATAATTACCATATAAAATTCCTAGATATTTGAATTTTTTTTTTTATGAATTACTTAAACAAATTTATTTTCAGTGAATATGGAAAGGATATTCATCTTATTTATATTTCATGTTTGATTAATTCACTCCGATAAATAAATAAATAAATGAATGAATATAGGTATTTTCTAAAATCTGATGGGTTCAATGAATTGAAGTTGATAAAGATTTTTATGCGAAGTTCATAGTTACAGTAAAGTTAATATATATTATTTTTTATTTTTTATTATTATTTAGAATATTATCTATTTGCTGTTATTTCCATTATTATTATAGATATAATATAAACAGTAAAATATTCTCATTAAGAAAAATCGGAGAATATTATTATCTTTTGAATCTCATGTCGTGCTGTCTGTCATACAATTTTGAAAACAATTACAGAAATGAAATGATTGGGTGGACTATCATTTTTATTCGACCCAATAATGATGAATGTAAAAGTGGAATTGTAAGTTTTTAAAAAATGTCTGAATTAAATTTTCATAATATTCATTATTTTGTATATACATATTTTAGGTTTTTTAACAATGAATTAATTCTATTAGGTTGGTTAGATTATGAAAAATAATGAAGAATATCTACACTAAGAATTTAAAATAAAAAATAAACAGATAAAAGTTGTAACTGTTAATAATAATATATAACAAGATTTTCTCCATTCCGTCGAAAACTTTGAAAATGGCGACGTGAATCGGATGCCTTTTTTTCGAATTCAATCATTTTCTGTGAATGATGTATAAAGAATAAAATAAATGTGCTTGTGCTAATATAAATATAAAAATTTACCCCATTTTTGATATTTTAAAATATTTTCTTGGTATGGTTAAATTTCATATAATGATTAATATTTTTTTTTATTTTATTTATAAACAGCACATTTTTTTTCTGCCCATGGTATCTTAGTATATTATCGTATTTTCTTGTTAATCTTAAAAAAAAATTTATCGAAAATTGTTAGCGATCCAATTTTTATACACCGCATTTATTTATTAATCAACGAAATAAATAGCATGCCGCATTTATTTATAAGTCGCGTGAAAAAAAATGAACATTTTATTTATTTATTGCATAAATTAAAGATTAGTTAATTAAATTAAAAAAAATGTATTAAAAATTGTTAGCGATCCATTTTCTATATGCCGCATTTATTCATTAATCGCGCAAAAAAAAAATAAACGTTTTATTTATTTATTGCATAAATAAATTATTAGCTAATTAAATTAATTTAAATTTAATTTATTATTATCTTAATTAATTTTAAAAAAAATTTATTGAAAATTGTTAGCGAAAATATAAATGATTTATTTTATTAAAATTATTTATTGAAAAATTAAAACAAGTAATCTTGTTGAATTTAAAAATAATTTTTAAAAAAATTAAATACAAAAAAAGATTTTATCAGAAAAGTTTATTGTTCTCGTATTTAATTATTTGAAGAATTATCTATATGCACATCGACAATAAATAATTTAGAATCATCATTAATTATTTAATCAATATTTTTTTATTTTTTTCTTTAAAAGATTTGAACCTATAACAATGCAATTGCACTTCACAGTTACTTATTAAAAGTGATGATGTTGTAATGTTTTTATGAACAATACAGTTGAAGTATTATTATTTGTTACAAAAATTGAAATTCGCAATTCTCTGAATACAACAATTTACTATGCGGAAATTTCGTTTTTTTAAAACTAACTGACGGGACCTTGGCTAATCAGTTTCTCAGGTTTACTGAGCAACGATGGGCCGTGCCATAGATTAGACTTTATAATTATTTGCTTGATAAATTGTATATTTATTTTTAAGATTTCAATAAACATCTTGGAACGAGGCTCCGTTGGTTAAAAAAAATATTAATATTATTGAAATCTATTATTAATAAAATCAAAAATAAATCAAGAAGAGAAGGAGGAATATGTAGCTTAAAGATTATATATGAGTAAATGGATTACGTGTTCATGTGTGTATATTATATTTAATTCATTCATCATCAATCATTAAAAAATAAACTAGAGTGGCGAATAACAGATCAATAACCACCACTATTTTCAATGCAACAAAAAATATATTGTATAAATGATGACTCATTTTATAGTTAAGAAATAATTTTGTTTTAATTATATGTTTAATTCATTTTTTTAAATAATTTTTTTTTCAGAATTCAAGAAAAAATGATGGATATTTATATTTTGTATGCACATTTTTTTGTTTATTTGCTAAAATCAGTTTTATTAATATAAAAATTTGGTTAAAAAATTAAAAAAAGAAAAAAATTACAGATTTTTTAAATAATTAAAATATAATATATTATTTAGAATAATAAATAATAATATGTATATATAATTTGAATAAAAATATAAATTTTGATCTATTTTTTTTTAGAAAAAAACGAATAATAATCTTGTTACCTATTTTGGGGGATGGTTGGTTAAAGCGGAGAGTTACCTTTTTTTTTACATATATATATAAATACAATTACATATGTATCACGGGCAATTTTTTATTAGTTTTTTTTAATTAAACTAGTATGTGACCCGTCGCTTTGCTGACGGATTAATTTTATAATTAAATATTATTTTTATTACTATTTTAAATTTAGTTATAAGTAAATTTATTTTATTATTTATTTTATTAAGTTTAATTTATTAATTTATTAATTATATATGTAATATTAAATTAATAGCTTAGCTAGAATCAAATTCATGTTATGGGAATTTTATTAAATTAATAGTGTTAGCCAAAATTAAATTTGTATTTTGAGAATTTTATTAAATTGATAGTGTTAGCCGGAATTAAAATTGTGTTACAGGAACAGGTGACCTGAAAGATTTTAAATAGAGTGTCCTTATCCTAGACCCCCGGTTCATGATATTATCCTAGACCCAAGAATTTCAAATTTTATTGGTCCATAGTTAAGCAGGTGATCAGAAATATTTCACGTGTAAGGGCAGGTGATCAAAAATATTTCACGTGTGAAGTTCACATGATGAAAGTGGGTGTGATGAATATTAGGTGACAAATATAGTTTCCGCATGTAAAAAAATTCTAAGTCCCTAGGATATTTAATAAAAATCGATATTCGAAAGGTGTGACACATGGTGATAAATAAACCTACCCCTGATAAACCCTAACCTATCCCATGCATTAAGATTTACCCCAGTATCACCAGAAATTTTTCTACCCCCTCACGTGGAGATGATTTTTTCTGAATTTAATTGGTTCATAATTGACGGGTGATCTCATATGTTATATTCACGTGAAGAAAATAGGGTGATGAATGTTGGGTGACAAATATGGTTTCCGCATGTAAAAAAATTCTAAGTCCCCAGGATATTTAATAAAAATCGATATTCGAAGGATGTGACACATGGTGATAAATATATTACCCCTGACAAACCTTAACCCTAACCCCCCGAAATTTACATAAAATATCATGTGGGGGGTAGAAAAATTTCTGGTGATACTGGGGAACATAGGATAAAATCCTGGACCTCGGGGTCTAGGTTAAGATTATCCTTTTAAATAGAATGGTTAGCAGATCGTATAAGTCACCTGATAACATATTAGATGAGCAAAAGTTTCATTTTTGATAGATCAGGGGTTATTTTTTTGATATATTAAATTTTCATGTGACAAAATAGTTATCTTTTTGATGCATCTATAAATAAATAATTATAGGTATATCAAAAAAATAACCACTTTTTTCACGCGTATCTTGATATATCAAAAAACTAACCATAAGTCTATCAAAAATGAACCTTTTGCATTAGATGATATTAAATCAATAGTGTTAACCAGAATTAAATTCGTAAATTGATAGTGTTAGCTGGAATTAAATTTGTGTTACGGGAACAGGTGATCTGAAAGATTTTAAATAGAATGGGGGTCGTCTAAAGCAGAGTCCATCACGAGATTTTCCGTTGGCTATGGCCAATGAGAATCGTGAATTTTTTGTTTATACAGATCAGCCCGACGAAGAAAAAAAGTGAAAAACACGAAAAATAAAAGAAACTAATGTCTAAACTTATCTTGGTGCATTAATAAAAAATGTCGGGGAGGCAATTTTACATATAATAGCTACCAATAATTACTCAAACCCTAACCCTAACCCAGCACTTACTCTAATATTAATTAATTTCGGTAATCATGTGATGGACTCTGCTTTAGACATCCCCATAGAATGGTTAGCAGATCGCATGAGTCACCTGATCGCGATATGAATTAAATATTAGATGATTCGCAGATCGTTATCACCTGATTGTTATTTGATGCTTTAATTATATAGATTAATCTAAGAGAAAACTTAACCTAGACCGGGGGGTTTAGATAATTTATCCTAGACCCCGGGGGTTCAGGTCATTAGATCTAGACCCTTTCCTAATTTAGGAATACCGAAGTTGGTTTCCAATCAAAATAAATAATTCTTGTATTTTTGTTTATAATCTTTTTTTAAAAAAANAAAAAAATATCTCAGCTAATGTGGACAACGTGGGTGAAAAAATAATATACAGTTATATCTGTGTATTTTAAATTCTAACAAATCTAATTTATTTATTTTTAAGCTATATATTCGGGAACAGGACAAAATGTAGGCTATATAGTTTGGTTGAGCGAAATCGTGACAATATTAAATTAATAAAAATAGAATAAGTATTTCGAGGCTCAGAAAAGGTTAATATAGTTTCAAATAAATTTATTTTATTGTTTCTTTAGGTATTCAGGACACTAATTATTGTTTCCAGTCACTATTTTTATAATTTAATTAAGCATATTGGGTGGCGCAGTACCGTTTTGTAGATTTATACTAAGAGGAAAGGTAATTTCACAGTTCAAGAAAGAGCTAATATGGTTTTAGATAAGTAATATTAAATTTTTTTTATTGTTTCTTTGGGTATATAGGGCACTAAATACTGTTTTTGGTCACTTTTAGGACTAGTTTTATTATTTACTTGAGTACATCAGTACTGTTTTATAGATCTATACTAAGAGATTAGGTGCTTTCACAATTCAAGAAAGGTCTACGAATCTAAGAGTAGGTATTACTTCATTTATTTTAATGGTTAAACTATTTTGGAAGTATCTTTGGTTGGTTGTTTTTATTAACTTTGGAAAACTTAAGTCAATAGATTGATGTTTTTAAGTAAAAATAGGAATATTTAATGTAATAATTAATAATAATTAAAAAAATAATGTAGATATTTATCTACTCTTTGAAATCAGATTCATGGGGTTTGTAGAATTTGAGAATTTATAAGATGTATAATGGGAACATTTTTTTTAAAAAAAAAAATAATATACTTTTCTTTGTGGTATTTACAATTATCTTGAGCATTAATTATTTTTATAATTGTCTAAATTATATTTCTTGTATTGATTTATTAAACATTAAATAAAATTGTGAATATATATACTAGTAAATTGTATTAATTTATATGAAAATAACTATTATATTACTTTAATATTGATTTTTGCTAAGCTGACTTACAAATATACTAAAAAATAAATGATTTTCAATTACATATCTAAGTTTTTTTTTTTCTNTTGGAAGTATCTTTGGTTGGTTGTTTTTATTAACTTTGGAAAACTTAAGTCAATAGATTGATGTTTTTAAGTAAAAATAGGAATATTTAATGTAATAATTAATAATAATTAAAAAAATAATGTAGATATTTATCTACTCTTTGAAATCAGATTCATGGGGTTTGTAGAATTTGAGAATTTATAAGATGTATAATGGGAACATTTTTTTTAAAAAAAAAAATAATATACTTTTCTTTGTGGTATTTACAATTATCTTGAGCATTAATTATTTTTATAATTGTCTAAATTATATTTCTTGTATTGATTTATTAAACATTAAATAAAATTGTGAATATATATACTAGTAAATTGTATTAATTTATATGAAAATAACTATTATATTACTTTAATATTGATTTTTGCTAAGCTAACTTATAAATATACTAAAAAATAAATGATTTTTAATTACATATCTAAGTTTTTTTTTTCTTTTGGCTTAGATATTATTTTTTCCACAGTATATTAGAACTATGTATTTATTTAAGTATTGATTTATTAGAATATTTTTTTTAATCTAAAAATTTAAAGTTATAATAAAAATTATATTAAAAACATTTAAGACTTTATAAAAATGAAAATAAAAATTAAACTATAGGACTCCCAAGTAATACCAAGTAATACTAATAAATATCATAAATAATTTGAACGAAATGTGCAAACGCGATTCCAATATGTCATATATCAAATCTTAGTTTCCTAATTTTGGAAATTTTTATTACTAAAAAAAGGCAGGGTCTAGGATAATTTGCCTGAACCTAGGGGGTTCATAATTTTCACCCTGAACTGGGGGTCCAGGATAAGGACGCTCTTAATCTAAACGTTAGCATCAGGTGACCCCAGTGTTTTTAAATAGAGAAAACTTAACCTAGACTGGGGGGTTTAGATAATTTATCCTAGACCCCGGGGGTTCAGGTCATTAGATCTAGACCCTTTCCTAATTTAGGAATACCGAAGTTAGTTTCCAATCAAAATAAATAATTCTTGTATTTTTGTTTATAATCTTTTTTTAAAAAAATATCTCAGCTAATGTGAACAACGTGGGTGAAAAAATAATATACAGTTATATCTGTGTATTTTAAATACTAACAAATCTAATTTATTTATTTTTAAGCTATATATTCAGGAACAGGACAAAATGTAGACTATATAGTTTGGTTGAGCGAAATCGTGACAATATTAAATTAATAAAAATAGAATAAGTATTTCGAGGCTCAGAAAAGGTTAGTATAGTTTCAAATAAATTTATTTTATTGTTTCCAGTTACTATTTTTATAATTTAATTTAATTAATTTAATTAAGCATATCGGGTGGCGCAGTACTGTTTTGTAGATCTATACTAAGAGGAAAGGTAATTTCACAGTTCAAGAAAGAGCTAATATGGTTTTAGATAAGTAATATTAAATTTTTTTTATTGTTTCTTCGGGTATATAGGGCACTAAATACTGTTTTTGGTTACTTTTAGGACTAGTTTTATTATTTACTTGAGTGCATCAGTACTGCTTTATAGATCTATACTAAGAGATTAGGTGCTTTCACAATTCAAGAAAGGTCTACGAATCTAAGAGTAGGTGATACTTCATTTATTTTAATAGGTTAAACTATTTTGGAAGTATCTTTGGTTGGTTGTTTTTATTAACTTTGGAAAGCTTAAGTCAATAGATTGATGTTTTTAAGTAAAAATAGGAATATTTAATGTAATAATTAATAATAATTAAAAAAATAATGTAGATATTTATCTACTCTTTGAAATCAGATTCATGGGGTTTGTAGAATTTGAGAATTTATAAGATGTATAATGGGAACATTTTTTTTAAAAAAAAAAATAATATACTTTTCTTTGTGGTATTTACAATTATCTTGAGCATTAATTATTTTTATAATTGTCTAAATTATATTTCTTGTATTGATTTATTAAACATTAAATAAAATTGTGAATATATATACTAGTAAATTGTATTAATTTATATGAAAATAACTATTATATTACTTTAATATTGATTTTTGCTAAGCTGACTTACAAATATACTAAAAAATAAATGATTTTTAATTACATATCTAAGTTTTTTTTTTCTTTTGGCTTAGATATTATTTTTTCCACAGTATATTAGAACTATGTATTTATTTAAGTATTGNTTTTAATGGTTAAACTATTTTGGAAGTATCTTTGGTTGGTTGTTTTTATTAACTTTGGAAAACTTAAGTCAATAGATTGATGTTTTTAAGTAAAAATAGGAATATTTAATGTAATAATTAATAATAATTAAAAAAATAATGTAGATATTTATCTACTCTTTGAAATCAGATTCATGGGGTTTGTAGAATTTGAGAATTTATAAGATGTATAATGGGAACATTTTTTTTAAAAAAAAAAATAATATACTTTTCTTTGTGGTATTTACAATTATCTTGAGCATTAATTATTTTTATAATTGTCTAAATTATATTTCTTGTATTGATTTATTAAACATTAAATAAAATTGTGAATATATATACTAGTAAATTGTATTAATTTATATGAAAATAACTATTATATTACTTTAATATTGATTTTTGCTAAGCTGACTTACAAATATACTAAAAAATAAATGATTTTTAATTACATATCTAAGTTTTTTCTTTTTTCTTTTAGCTTACAAATACAAGATATTATTTTTTCTACAGTATATTAGAACTATGTATTTATTTAAGTATTGATTTATTAGAATATTTTTTTTAATCTAAAAATTTAAAGTTATATTTATTTTTAGAAAATAAATAATAAAAATTATATTAAAAACATTTAAGACCTTTATAAAAATGAAAATAAAAAATTAAACTATAGGACTCCCAAGTAATACCAAGTAATACTAATAAATATCATAAATAATTTGAACAAAATGTGCAAATGCGATTCCAATATGTCATATATCAAATCTTGGTTTCCTAATTTTGGAAATTTTTATTACTAAAAAAAGGCGGGGTCTAGGATAATTTGCCTGAACCTGGGGGGTTCATAATTTTCACCCTGAACTGGGAGTCCAGGATAAGGACGCTCTTTTAAATAATAGATTAATCTAAACGTTAGCATCAGGTGACCCCAGTGTTTTTAAATAATAGATTTAATTATTTAATTATATAGATTAATCTAAACGTTAGCATCAGGTGACCCCAGTGTTTTTAAATAATAGATAATCTAAACGTTAGCATCAAGTGACCCCAGTGTTTTTAAATAATAGATAATAGATGGTTAGCAGATCGCATGAGTCACCTGATCACGATATGAATTAAATATTAGATGATTCGCAGATTGTTATCACCTGATTGTTATTTGATGCTATTTAATTATTTAATTATATAGATTAATCTAAACGTTAGCATCAGGTGACCCCAGTGTTTTTAAATAATAGATTTAAAAGTATATTAATAATTAATTAATAATAATTAATAATATTATTTTTAATATTGTTTTTAACTTTTAATATACCTGCAGGTCCATCAACAAAAATTACAGCTGGTTTATTTTTTTTGATATTATTCATGACAGTATTAAATATCAACTTTTGGCTTTCATTTAATAGTTCTATTTTTGTTAAATCTTCAGTAGTTATAGAAATATTTATTTCATTTAATATTAATTTTGGTAATTGATCTTGGAAATTATTGTTAGGTAAAATAAGCGAAGGAAGATTATATTCATTTAGTGATTTATGATGTTGTTCTAAAAGAGAGCCTATTTGAAGAAGAACAGCATTAACTCGGAGATAATTATTGGGAATTCTTTTTTTTGTAAAATCTTCGAACATAGCATTAAAATTTTCATTCTATAAAGTTTGAACATCATTTGGCTCTCCAAATATCAATATTGTGACAAATAGTTGTCTTAAAGCAGATGGCATTTTGAATTGAGTTGCTTCTTGCATGGTTTTGTGATATATTTCTTCTATTTCTATAAGTTTTCGTTTTATAACACTTTCTTTAAATGTTGCATATTAATAACCATTAACAATTTTTAAATCAGTAAATGATGTGGCTCCTTTAATATTGTTTAAAAGTATTCGTAAATAGTAACGTTCTCCTTCACCTGGATCAACTGCATATATCCTTCCAATTATATTTCCTTTGTCACGTTTTGTCCATCTTTTAAATACTTTGTTCCAAACATAGTATTGAAATTCACGATATAAATAATTTTTAGCATCTGAATTAATTTGATTCATTATAAAATATTCAGTTAACATTGTTTTTTGATTTTGTTCATTAGTGAGAATGCTATTTAAATTAGTTGTTTCGAGAAACATTACACTTTGTTGATTAGGGAGATGAATTTGCAGACGAAATACCGAAGGATTAATATTTGAAATATTAAAGCCAAAAATTCTCCAACATGCTTCCGAAGCTGAAACTCATCGAGTATCCAGATATTGATTGATTTCATCTTTATTAGTAACTTGCAGAGCAGCACAATCATGACCTTTATATATATATTTATATAAATATTTAATTGACTTGATACTCGAACATATTTCAACATTGATATGACAATTAAATTTAAGAGAGAGATAAGGATTGTACGGAACTACCCAGCGGTTATCGAACTTTGCACCTCTAATCAATACATATTGTCCATTTTCACATTGATGATATAATGGATATGAGTCACTTCCTTCTTTTGTTTCTTGAACAAATTCTTTTGGATAACATTTACTGCATAAATTTTCTTTCATACATGAAACATTTTTATTAAAAGGTCCACATGAACCATGAATCATAAAAGATATAACTGTTTGATATATATAACCTAGGTTGTTCTATTGGATCAGGTAATTCTGCAGATACAAATGTATCATAATCATCAGCACCACGAAGTTTGTCATCAAGATGAAATATCAATAACATATGTGCATGCAGAAGATCACGTTTTTGGAATTTTACTACATATATGTGTGCTATTATTCGACCAAAAATATTTCTTTCAAAAAAATCTTTTTTAAGTTCTTGTAGTTTTGCACGGAAAACTCGAGCTTTAAAAATTATTTAATAATATATTTTATTAGAAAATATAAAATTTTTAGAAATATAAAATATAGAAATAAATTTAATAAATAAATGTTTAAAATATAAAAATGAATTTAACAAATAATAATAATAATATAAAATTTAGTAAGTTAGTAAATAATAATATAAAATTTAGTAAATTAATAAATAAATATAAATTTAAATAAATGAAATAAAAATTTTACCCGTAAGATCAGGTCTATCTTGTGGTTTCTGCATTGGTAAAAGTTCTGATGTAATCTCAGACCACCAAGGATTACATGTAATAGTGACAAATATATCTGGTTTTCCGTAAGTTTGTACTAACGTCATTGCATCTTGATAACGTTGATACATATCTCTAGGACCACCCATAAAAGATGAAGGTAAAATAACACGATGTCCTACTTTAGATGCATTAACAAATCCCGATTTAATTGAATCTTGTAATCCTTGATAATACTCTTTACGAATTTTATCTTGGTTAAAACGCAAGTAATTAAGATGTGAAGATTTCATTTTAATGTAATTGTCAACAATATGCTGTTGAAAAAGTCTACCACCAAGAAAAAGCAATATTGAGGAAGATTCTCGAAAGTGTAATCTATAGGAATAATATTGCTTAATAGTAGGGTTCCGCAAAAAAGATCCGAATCACAGATCGGATCCGGATTGCACTGTACGGATCCGGATAGGATCTTAAGGTTTCGAATCGCGGATCGATTCGAATCCAGAAAAAATGAGATTCGACGAATCCGGATATTGTTTTTTTGGATTCGAATCGATTCGTGATCCGAGGATTCTATAGCTGTGAAAAGGATAAAAGAATTCTAGGGGAAGGAGAGGAAAAAAAAGCGAGATAGAAGAATTCTAGAGGGGGGGGAGGAGAAAAAATCTTTTATTCATCAAAATTTTTAATGGATTCGAATATTTTTTTAATGGATTCGAATATTTTTTTAACGGATTCGAATATTTTTTAACGGATTCAAATATTTTTTAACAGATTCAAATATTTTTTAATGGATTCGAATATTCGGATTGGATTCGGATCGATCCGAATATAATCAAAATTGGATTCGGATTTTAAAAAGTTGGATCCGTATATGACGAATCTGGATCCGGATTAAGAATTAGAATATCGGATTCGATCCGAATATTGATAAAATCCGATCCGATCCAACTTTGCGGAACCCTACTTAATAGTAACTTTCTTTTGCGATGTGTTTTGTAATATTTCTGGGTGCCAGCCATAATCTCCTCTAGGAAAAAGAAGTGGATATTGCATTGGATCATAGTAACCACTTAGTTCGGATACTCGTTGTAATTCCCGAGATTGTGATTGCACCACTATATCATGTTTAGTATGTTCTATTGGTTCATTTCCTTCTATCCATACAGCAGCAACTTGTGAAGCTGTTGGCATATTGTAAACACGTTGATCTAAACCATGGTCAGCTCTGATAGAAAGGCAAAGTTCTGTTATATTGTTAGCAGAAGAAATTGAACGAAAATTTGCTACAAAAGGATTTAAATTATTTAATAAAGATTTAATTGTTTTTAAAATATCTTGACAAAGTCGAAGCATTATAGTTAGCCTATTTGTTGTTTCGAATTCGGTGTCATAAATATACAATTGAAGAAATCTTGGTATTCTATCAACCAGAAGAAGTGATCCTATGGAATGATAAATTCCTCCTTGTATTCGGAATGTATAAATTCTATCTTTACCTATTTTACAAATTAATCGAAAGATAAATAGTTATATAATATACAGTTTAATATAATTTTTTTAAAAGTTTCTTACCATTTGCAAGATTTTCATCTAATTTAACACCCATAGAAGTAAATGCAAAAATACTATTGTAAGCTCTAATATTATTACGAAAATCTTTTTCAATATTATCGTTTCTAGTAAGTAAGTTTTTTAAAACCGTAGTGTCACTTGCTGAAGTCAACCTGTTATTAGCAAATAAAATTAACATCGTATATAGAAAAATTTTGATATTACTCCAATAGCTTACTTGATTTTTCCAAATCCACAACATGCTCCTTGCGTTTCAGAAGAAAAAAGTCTGGCATTACAGTAAGAACATATACGTATGTTATCAAAATTATGACGAATAAAAGTAGTAGTTTCACTAAAACCACGACCAATATTACGGGTTCTAAACCAATTTCTTGTTGAAGAATGCAACTGTTGTGCTTTTCGCATTCGAGAAGTATTTGCAATCCAACGTTCTTTATCAGTTTGTGAACTGAATGTACGAAGACGTGGCATTTATTAAACAAATTTAATTTTCAGAAATTCATGATAAATTTAAAATTGACAAATTTCTAATAATTCATAATGATATATCAAATTAAAATTAAAAAAGGATTTTTATTTTTTATTTTTTATTAAACAAATTTAATTTTCAGAAATTCACCGATAAATTCAAAATTGACAAATTTCTAATAATTCATAATGATATATCAAATTAAAATTAAAAAAGGATTTTTATTTTTTATTTCTAATAACTCATAATGACATCAAATTATAAATAAAAAAATAAAAAATAAAAAAGGAAAAAAAAATAACAGATGAAATCAAATTTGACAAATATTCTCATTCACGAATAGTTATAAATTATAAATTTTCTAATAATTCATAATGATATCAAATTATTATCTATTATAAATTTTCTAATAATTCATAATGATATCAAATTAAAATTAAAAAGGATTTTATTTCTAACTCATAATGATATCAAATAAAAAAAGAAAAATAATATAGATTAGTAAGTCTGTGAATAATTATTATTATCTAATTTAACGTTGATCATGATCTAAACCAAAAAGAAACAAATTTTCGTTTCATTACACCAATTTTTACCATTTGTAAATCTTTCGGAAATCCTTTGATACAGGAAGACAATATTATGCTAAAGACCGCTTTTAGTTACTCTTGAAGCTACTTGGTCCAATTGTAACACTTGCTTCATTGTTAGTCACCATTTTAATCACGTTTAGATGAATCTCACGGCAACGTGCCATGGTCAATACAACCAATCAAAAACGTTTAGATTTATCTCACAGTAACGTGCCATGGTCAATACAACTAATCAAAAACGTTAAAGTGCACAAATTCAGATCCAGAATTAATAATATAGATGATCATAAATAGAGATATTCTTATTTTTTTCCCTTTTTAAATAATTTTAAAAATAATATATATATAATACATACATATAAGAAAGGTTCATAATTTTTTATGCTAACAATTTCCTTATTTGTGATTCTTTTGTCAAGAGTTTTTATGATAAACTGGGCACAAACAAGTCTTTTCATCCATTCTTAACTAATCGTTAAACTTAGAAAAAAGTGAACAATAATTTCTTAAAATAAAAAAAAAACCAATTTCCATTTTTTTTTTTAGAAATTAGAAAAAATGAATAATTTCCAAAAATAAATAACAATATTAAGCAGCATTCAATTTTTTTTAGAAATTAAAAATTCGGATATATTTATTTTTTATTATAAACTAAAAAAATAAAATAATTTTTTTTTAATAAATAAAAAAAAACTAAAAATAATAATTATTTTTTTATAAATAAAAAAAACCAAAAAAAGATGATAGTTTTTTATGCAAAAAAATTTCCTTATTTGTATTTCTTTAGTCAAGATTGACAAGAATTTTCATGATAAACTGAATACAAGCAAGACTTTTCATTATAAAAACCGAACACAGACTTTTCATAACTTAACGTTAATTATCACAAAATAAATCAATCGAAAAAATAATATAAATTATATTTTTAAATATATTAAAATATATTTAAGAATAATTAACCATTTCTGCAACTATGAAATTCACTTCAACTTCAAAAAATATTTATCAACTTTAATACATTATACATTCTCATCTAAATGTATAAAGTGCTTATGTCATTTGAAAAATAGTTGGCATTGTTAGTATTATAATTAGTTTAATGACCGATTTTTAAATATTCTGCTGTTTATTGCTTTGCCTTTCAAAATAAAAAAAAATCTCAAAAAAAAAAAGCAATTATAAAATGCCTTATTATTTGCCAGCGATATTAAAGTTTTACAATATTTTGTTTCAATTCGTCATCAATTGCAAAATAAGATTTAGGTTCATAACAATTAAAAGGTTCCATTAAATCTTTACATATTTGTGTGGTCCTTTGGATAACATGTTATTTTTTTTTTGTTTTCTTGAAATTTTACCCAAATACCATGATAATGACTACAGATAAAACTTGATTTTAAATTTATAATATTTTATTAATAATTTTCTATTCAATAATTTTTCATCATAGAATATTAATTATTAATATTCTTTTTTATATACTTTTAAACTGATCATAAATGAAAAAATTTAAAAAAAAAAAACAATTATATATATTTATTTTAATTAAACCTAAAATTATTTACTTATAATGAATAATAATTTAAAAAAATTATTAATAACATATAACCAAACGAGATATCATGAAGACCTCTTGTTTTATAACGGGATGTGTATTATAAAAATCTGAGCCTTTGAAGGCTGTAAATTTCCAAGTAACAACAACACAACATTACTATGAAACATAAAAGAAGTATCATTAGAACTTGTAAATGAGTTATGGATTTTCGTTTTTCTGTTACTGGCCTGAACTTTCTGTGAACCCAATATTTTCATCTTCCTCCATTTTAAATTTTAATAATCTACAACTACTACAAAGTTATATTCTCGCCAGAGTGAACAGCTTTGTTATCCATATCATCCAAATATGGCACCTGGTTCCCATGTCAAAGTAGACCTGACACAAAGAAAGGCTCTGTACAAAACACGAGTGTTTTTTACTATATGTTCAAAGACTTACTTCCGTAATGACCATTTTGAAAGTCTCAAAAGTTAGATATATCAATGATGTATATTACTGTTTTTCTAATATTAGAATCATTCCTTGGCTCAATATACCACTAATAAGTCAAATAAGATCTCTTTCTCCATCGCCAATAGGCGGTATGTTAGTACAAGAATGTTGTTTAGGTTTGAGTGTTCAGCACAATATTCGAGAGATAAGAAATCTTTTTAAATTAATATTTCTTCAATAAATGACTCAGAATTTATTTAAACGAAATGATTTTTTTTTCATTTATTCTTCATTCTTATAATTCTTTGTATAAAAAAATGAATTATAAAATCAACTTCTTGAAAGTGAAGTTGATTATTTGATATTCAGTGTTGCAATATGTTCCAATTATCTCAATTAGACAATTCGATAAAGCATAAATAATTAAATAAATAAACTATTTATTAATTAAATTAATTTATCATAATCTTAATTACTCTTTTTAAAAAAGATTGAAGGCAAATAACCATATTAAATTTATATAATAATTTATTTTATTAATGAAAATTATTTTTTAAAAAATCATTTAGTAGTTTTTTAAAATTATAGAATTTAACATTCGGAAGGTAATTCTTGATTAAGTGGTCTTTTGTAAATAATTAATATTATAAATAATAAACTAATATAATAAAGTTGTTCTACAATCTAACCATTAAATAATGAGAAAACCATATGAATGAAGTATGGTAAGTAAGTTCTTTATAATTTGAATTGTTTCTTATTTTCTATTTACTTATTTATTTTATTTTTTTCTAATTTTTCTTGTTCGATTTAATTAAATCAAGTATTATTAAATGAATATGACATTCAGTATTTCTAAATTGTAAAATTCACAAAAATTCAAGCTCTATTTGTATATAGACAATATGTGTATATTTATAACAATTAAAATATTTCGAAAAACTATTATATAATATAAACCATTATAATGTTGTTAAAAAAGAGAATTCATCATTGCAAAATTTTTGATAATAATCTTTTTTTTTATTTTTTTAGAAAAATTATGTTTGTGTATGAATTTAAATCTAGTTAATGAGACAATTATAAGATTACTTATTCATTCAGCATCATTGATATCATTCATTATTCTTGATCAAAAGAAAATTTGGGCATAAATAATCGTTTTTTAGAATCATAATTCTTAGATAATTAATGAAAGAAAAAGGCCTTAATAAATGCGTAAAGATTTTCCAAAAAGAAATTCCACTTGAAATATCAGTAATGTATTTTTATTATTAGGTTTCCAATTTTATATGATTGTATCATACATCAGTGTCATTAACGATTCAAAAGAAAAAATCCATCACTAAAAAAAACAAAAAAAACTATCTTGAAACAAGAAAAAATTAAATTTAAAACAATTAGCGAAAAAAAGTTAGATAAAATTTTTAATTATTGGTCTATATTTAGAAGTCGCATTTATCATTTGTACAATTATATTATTTTTACAAACAACCAAAATTCATTTTCGGTTATTTATAACTTGTGATTAAACAAAGGAAGTAAGATTTCCAAAAAAGATTTCCTACAATGATTAAATGACGATCAGAAATTTCTAATTTTTTAAAGAGAACAACGTAAATACAGATCGTTTATACATATACAGAAGTCAATATTAATTTCTAAATATTACTCCGATATTTCTAAGGAGAATTTTGAAAATAATAAAATTAAAACGAAATCCTGAAAGGTTAGGTTATTCCGAATGAATTTTCCAATTTGAAATAATAGAAATCAGCAAATAGGATATTCTAAGACGAGATGAACCAATTTTAGAAATTAGCAACCTGTGATCGACATGAATTATGTATAATGTTTATAAACAACTACGATTAGCGCGCGAAACTTCAACTTTATGCACTTACAATTACATCTATAAATTATTTATTTGAATAATATTTAATTATTCTCTTATAACCAAGTAAATTCATCGATTTATATTAAATTCTTTTAAAAACTTTCGTTCTCTGCATAAATGGAGCGTGTGTGGAGTAATGAAAATGGAACTATAAAAGATGAAGAGAATACATTTCATTGGTACTTGAAATCAGCTGAAGGAGGGAATAGTCTTTGCCAGTGTTATCCTGAAGTCTGTTATTGGAATGGAATTGGAACCACAAAGGGTGAAAAGAAAGCATTTCAATGGTACTTGAAATCAGCTGAAGGATGGAATGGAAACGGACAGTATATTCTTGATTATTGTTACAAAAATGGAATCGGAACTACAAGAGATGAAAAGAAATCATTTCATTGGTACTTGAAATCAGTGATGGACAGAGTATTGTTATCAGAATGGAATTGGAACTACATAAGATTAAAATGGTACTTGAAATTAGCTGAAGGTAGAAATAGTATTGGACAGTATATTCTTGGAAATTGTTATCTGAAAGGAATCGGAACAACAAAAGATGAGATAAAAGGATGGATGTGGATCTCATTGTCAGCTGAAGGGGGAAATGATCATAGCCAACAATTAATTGAATTTCTCCACAGAAATGAATTGGAAATATCAATGAATAAGAACTTTCAAAATAAATTAAAGCAAAATACAAATAGAAAGGATAATAGTTTTAGTTTAACACTTTCAAAATCATTCATTGAAAATTTAAACAGTGTTGAATATTCAAAAATTAAAAATCGCAACTGTTTCATTTGTTGGAAAACAAATAGTTGCATTGAAATATGCAATAAATATTTTCAAGACTTTGGTAGATGTCATATTTCGCCATAAATTTAAGAACTCAGGTCCGTTTCCAAGGCATATTGTCAGAAATGTTTGGTAATCCAATGTGCTTTTCAAATCATTTATATTGATAGTATAATTACTTCTCACAGTTATCTGAAAGAGTTTATTAGAAGCAATAATTGTATAATAGATGAAAAATTCATTTGTTTCGGTCGACAGTACATGCCCTCTTTAATCTCGCTAATGTCATTAAACATTAACTTGGTATGACCTTCAAACACCAACTCAATATGTTTGGAAATTTAAATTGTAGAATTTGTGAAATCTGATTTTAAAAGACGAATTCGCTTTGAGTAAAAAATATAATCACACGAAAATAAAAATAAAAAGGGGATCATCAAAGAAACAAATCGATCATACCGCAAAGTGCATCTCATAACTTTTAGGCGACTTCACACTATGGTTGCTTCTTCCAAAAAAGGAACGATTTTCCAAAAACTATTATTTATGTCAGATCAGATATAAATAAATTTTAATGTATATAAAATTAGTAGCACACAGTGTAACTTTACTATTTTAATGCAGATTGCATTAATATTTATTGTATCAAATTATTATTTTTTGAATTATAACAATAATTTCAAAAATAAAAATTGCTAATACAAATAAAAAAACATATACTGACCCTTTCATGTACAAAACAAAATGCATTATTAAATTAACAATCATACAGCAATTGTAAATTAAAATAAACAAACCTCTTTTTTACACCTGTAATAAAATAAATAAATCTACAAATTTATTTATATGAATCATTTCAAGAGAGAGTATAAGCAACTTATAAAACCAAAAATTTTCTTCTTTTATTAATTAAACTTTCACTGTCACTTTTGAAATATTAAAGCTTTACTAGCGATTAAAATTTCAGTACATCTAGGTGAAATATAATTCAATAAATAACAATGACACACCAGATCCAAATAATGTAACTTGATATTTAGGAAATGAACTTGAATCTTTAAAAATTTCCAATCAGGTCATACAACATTTAATCAAGAGATCATGGGACAATTCAATCCAAAAGTTCAAAATAGTATGGCAAATTCATTATCATTAAATTCATGTGCACAATGGTAAGTTAAAAATTCAAGCCCTTGCCCAGAACCCTTGTTTTGTTATGATGCAAATCATTTATAGTATAATTAGTATAATCCAATATTTTTTTTATTTCAGATATATATGTCGAAAATTGCTAAAGCTCACCAGTGAGCTTTAGCAATACACGTATATATGTCGATCTTTTTTGATACATGAAAATTAAAAAAAAATTAAAATATAAAATTATGAAAACATATAAAATGATTATAAAAATATATTTAAAAATATTTAAAATATTAAATTTTCCAACCAACTGGTTCAGATGCAACTAAACAAATTGTAAAATAAATTAATATTTTTTAATTATAAAAAAAATCAAAATAAAATATAATTGATACTTACCAACACTTAAAGCAGATTTTGTTAATTCTTTGAGTTCATTTTCAAAATTTTTAGTATTCTTTGGCTTTGGAAGACACGAATAATTGAGAAGTCGACTAGTATAAATTGCTTCTGGATGTGGTTCATAGTTCATTGGAGTTGGAGTTGTTGAATTTGTTAATCCTAGATTTTTGGATAAATTTTCATAATACCGGTAATTTGACAATTCTAATTTCAATTCTTTGAAAGTGGGTCGATGAGAAACTCGAGCATCCCAACATCTCATAATTAACCTTGCAATTAATTTTGGAACATGAAATGGAATTTTTGGACGTAATCCGTTACAAATTTGTATAGCTAAATCTTTATCATGAGGGATATTATAGTATGGTGCGAAGCCCGTAACTATCTCATAAGCTATAATTCCAAAAGAATAAACATCTGCTGCTTTCGTATATTTTTCTCCACATAATACTTCTGGAGCCATGTAGGGCAATACACCAAAAATTTTTCTCTTTTTGGGATTCTTTACATCACACTTTATTAATTTACTTATACCAAAATCTGAAATATATAAAGAAGAAGAATATTTAAAATCCCAAGATAAAATATTTCCAGGATGAAAATCCTGATGTATTATATCTAATTTATGAATATTTTTGAAATCACTGACTAATTCTTGTAAATAGCCTAATTTAAGTTTCCAATTAATTTTATTGAAATTCTTTCTCAAATAATTTCTAAGATTTCCATCATCCATAAATTCTAAAACCATAATATATCCGTTTGTTTCCGGATCTTGTGTAATTCCATAAAATTGGATTGGACAACTTTTACTCATTGCTTTCGAGTGAATTGCTATCTAAATAATATTTATTTTTAATTTATAATTATTGTTAATACATTATATAATGAAAAAATCAAATATACATATCTGATATTAATTAATATTCTACCTCATTTAAGAAATCTTCATTTAAACTTGTATCATACTTTTTTAGTGCTACATATTCTTCACCCCATCTTTCCCACTGTTGATTTTCAATATTCCATCTCTTAATTGATCCGTCAATCCGCTTGGCCCGATATATTGTTCCGAATCCACCCTTATCTTTTTTTTCAATTTCTTTAAATCTATCATAAGGTATCCATTCTATTACCATATTCTCGCTAATTGCATTTATTTGAGCCTCTTGAATAAACTTATCAATTGTATCATTTCCACTTGTCCAGTTATTAAAATCATTTCGGAAACGTCTCGAGTTACATCGTTTGCACCACCTCCGGACATGATATTGATTGCATTCTGGGCATTTATAATCAGATGACAATTTTTTGTTTACTAACCGTGTGTAAAGTAAAAATTTGTTCATTGAAAAAAAGTAATAATAAATAAATTTTTATATTCGCGCTTAGATGATGAAGATTGCTTTGAAATTTAGGTATGCAAAAAATCACATTTTGATATTTTATTGTTTATTGCTTAATTTATAAAATTAAGAACAACAATGCAATGATGTTTGTACTCAAATTCTAAAAAGGAAATTTTCTCGGACTTCGCCTCGGAGATAAGTTGAAATTTATTATTATCACTGCTAATTTTAAGTTTTGCATCTATATTTCGGATTATATTCCATGTACTCTACAAGTATATATACAATTATATTACTATCGTTTATAATTCTTTTTACATAAAGGTGACTACTATATTACAGTAATACTAAAGAATTTATCGAATTAACATGAATTCATTACTAAGAAAAACTTTCGTTATACTTTCCAATTGTTTTCGATTATTCGTGGGTTTAAATAATTGTTACTGATAAATATAAGATAATAAATTTTATTATAATTTCTTAATAACCTTTCACATGTAATTTAATATTATGCCATAATGCATCAACAAAATTATTATTAAAATTAAATAGTTTAAATGAATAATTATAAACTTAATAAATAGTAAAGTAGTAATGAACGATAATTGAATAAATATGCTGTACAGATTGTAACTATCTAGAAAAAATCCATCCTAAATAACAACTGACGATAGAGGAAGAGTACCTATTTGTCCTATTTGATCAGGGATGAAATCGTGTCTAAACTTTGAAATTGATGGAATTTTACTCACTTGATAATGACAACAAATTATTTAACCATTTTATAATCATAAAATTTGACAATTGACATTTTTTTTATACAATTAATTATAAGAATAAGAATAAATAGTAATAATAATAAACGGAAAACGTAAATAGTTTAGACATAATTTTATGTATAAAATAAGAATTGTATATAGTACAATTTAATTATTTGCAGGTCTAAAAACAAATAATAAAAAAAATAATCGGAAATAATGGTCGGACAATTTATGAATGATAAATTCTCCAAATACTATTGTTTAAATTAAATATAGTAATAGTTGTTTAGTATTAGTAGTGATTAAAATGGAGCGGAAAATCTTTTATTGGTGTTACAAAAATTAAAGTTTATTTTAAATGTGATTTGATGATAAAAAAGGGTTAATAATAATTAATTAATTAAAAAACAAAAATAAATAAATGCATTTATTCTATTATCCTTTTTTCGAGGATTAAAGCGAGGTGTCTCTTAATATTATGCGTTTATTAAATAATGTCACATGTTTAATATCTTTTAAGTATACGATTAAAATTGTCATACCTGCAAATATAAAACAAGTAATTCCTTAAAATTTATTTTATTTTTAACTCAGCTTCGCTGCATGTACTGTATATATATGTATATGTAGAGCGTAAACTTATTGCTATCACGATTAATTAATATTTTAACTAGAAAAATTAGCTTCAACGATTTATTTATTGGGTACTATCTCCGTGATCGAGAAAATTGTCATTTACATCATTTGTATCCGTGTAAAATATATTTATATTTTATTGCAACAAGAGATAATGATATTAATAATTTATTTAAATATAAATTTGGTGGCTCAAATCTATACGTAGCATTTAAGAGATAAATATAATATATCAAATGTAATTTTTCTTGTACTTTAATTTGATTTTTATCTGAATTCACGTTAAATGCGATTCTCTGAAATTTAAGTTCTTACTTACCACTATAGAATCTGATAAGAATCTGATAAGAGCCTGGGTAGGTGGTGCAACTAGCATCTGATAAAAATCTGGGGTAGTGCAAATCGTGTAACTCGAAACATTTCCAAATTTATTTTGATAAATGAGTACACAACATAGTAGATAAGCTTATTCAAGGATGCAATTTTAAATCTATTAATAAGATATCCATTCAAATAATTGAGCGTTTGCTAAACTTTATCAATTAAAATTTTTTTGGTAGTTGTGTACGACATTAGGGCGTAAGAAACCTAAAGATGAAGAATTAGAATATTATCATGATTTAGTGGAAGAATTTTATGAAGAAAATGAATAAAATAAAGCATGCATGCAAGTATGCTTCTATAAATGGAACTGCATATACAGAAATAACTAATTACAAAACATCCACAGCCAAGATCTGTAAATGAACCAAATTTTGAAAGAGTTTGAAGAATTAAAAGTTTCAATTTTATTATATTCATTTTTTATTTCATGATTAATTATATTTAAATATTGATGATTTTAAATAATAAATATATTAAATGATTTTTATATATTTTCTTATAAATATTTGTATAAATTCTATAAATTTAATTTGTATTCAAGAAATAATTTATATTTTATAAAATCTTAACACTGAATTCAAGTATTTATCGAATAAAATTTTAGTTAACTGTATTAACTGTAAATAAATTTAATATTCATTAAATTATCAAAAATGGGTTTCCAACTCAAATGAAATTTTCTACTTATTTGCTGTTTTTCAAATACTCAATATGGATATTGATATATATTTAATGATTTATGTTTCTAATATTTTTAAAAATATAAAAGATTTCTTTAAATATAATCTTTTAAAAGAAGGATATTAGAAGAAATGGTTTTGTACATATTTTAAAAAATATAATAAGCATAAAGTGCCCTTAACCTCTTGTTTTAATCTTTTCATTTAATAGTGGAAAAGAGTTTGATGCTTATGAATTATCATGCCAAATGATCGATAATGTGCCGGAATCACTTGAAACAGTTAAATTAGAACGAATCATAGGATGTTTATTGTTATAAGATTTTTGAAGGGTGGCGTAAATAAAAAACTTAAAATTTGTAGCAATATAGTTATCAATTTCCCTCATATTTACAAATTCCAATACAATAAAGGATCATCAATCCTTTCCATCTTCACAAACTCCAATACAATCGAACAGTCATCAATCTCCCTTACTTTCCAAACTCTCATAAGAAGACCAAATAGTCATCAATTTCCTTCATAATTTAAACTTTAATACAATCTAATAGTCAGCAATTATCTTTATCATCACAAACTTCAATACAATCAAATACTTATCAATAAAATTTGTCTTAACAACAAATAATAATACAATTCAAATTATTCTTCTACCCAAGCAGCAACAATAGCAGAAGACTATCAACATATTCAACAGCCATCACCTCATAACAGAATATCAAATCATTATCTCAATATGAATAATCAGAATTCAAGTTATTTGACTTCCGGACAACAACAACAACAAAATACTAGCAGGGATGATAAAAATTAAAAAATATTTTAGGTCACAAAGAAAGAAAGTGGATATATTGGTAAAGAAACGGGAAGCGAAATTTAGAGTAGGTTACAAAAAAAAATTGTAATTTTTGTAATTGTCTATTAATTTGCTAATGTAAACAATACTCGGTACAATAATGATATTTTCTGAATTGTCATAGAAATATTTCATTTGTGTAAATGTAAATAAACAAATATATAATTTTCTAGTTTCATGAGGTGTCTATTGAAATATTTGAGCCTTATTGATCCAGAATATAATATTTGTAAAAAATAATAATAATTAAAATTCCATATTGATATACTTTTGTCTAAAAGAATAAAAAAAAATTGAATGGAACGAACGAAATAGAAAAAAAATACTAGAGAGAAAAAAAATTGCTACGTTAAAATGAGAATTTACAATTTTTTTTCTTTACATCAGTATTACACAGGTATAGATAATCATAACAAACAATTTATAAATTTCCCTTTATCGAATCCATAAAGCAAAAATGATGATTTCGCTTATATCAATTAATAAAAATATTTAGTAAATTATTTCTCAAGTAATAATAGTAGTATTATAACTCGTTATTCAATTTTCCTCAATTAGAAAAAAAGCTATTTACGATAATTCAATAAATTCTCAAATGTAAATTATGATGGTTTTTAACTCAAAGGCGGAACAATATATTCGCGAAAGATCGAATTTCTTTAAAATATTTCTTTCTTATATTAAAAAAAATATATAATAATATTACTCGAGAAATTCTAATTTTCAATATTTGGATTTTATTTTTCCTTGTTATAACAGGAAACTTTATAGTTATAAACATTTAACTCCTATTTCTAATCTGCAGTAATAATATCACCAGCAAGGATCGGTCCAACTCCTGAAGGTGCATCGAAATTCAATTTATTTTATTAATAAAATAAATAAAATAAATAAAATAAATTAACAAATTAGAAGTACTGTAAAATAAATAGATTTAAATACTGGTTAATATCAAATTTCCATTTAAAAGTTTCAAGATTGAACTAACATAAATAACATATCTTTTTTATTGCCTTTTTGTTTAATATCTCCGTTGACCTAGTTAGAAGAATAAAAATTATATATATATTATTATTAACATATTGATATTATTAAATTTTCCAAATATTGGAATAAAAAAAAATATACCTTTAACCATAAATTAATATATGTTGAATCATTAATTTTCCCTTTAGAAATAAATTCAATAAAAAATAAAAAATATAGATATGAAAATTTTGATGGTGATTTGGAAAAAAGAATAACATACCCAACTGGAGTAAATGTATAAAATCTTTTCTGACTCCAAGGAAGCCTTGTTTCTTAACTTTTTCACTTATTCATTTATTTATTTTTTACTTTTTTTTTTAAGAGAAATTGAATGATTTATTTCAATATATCAATAATCCAAGCCCATATCCTAAATACATATATTATTATTTTGTAAATTTTCTTTCAATAAAAGAATTATATTATTATCGTATTTTTATATCTACAAACTAACCAGCAATATGATTGAAAGAATTCTTTTTGCTTAATCTAGATTTCCAATAATTACTCATAATTCAACTATACAAAAAAAAAAATACAATATTTTTATTTCTTTTTTCAATTTTTTTCATTTTCATTTATTTTTTAACATTTGTTTATTTATTTACTTCAAGATGTTTGTTATATTTCCACTACCTTGTAAATATGAAGTTGGCTTAATAGAAAAGAATGGTTCTTTTGGTACTTCATTTCCTAATTCTTTAGCATGTTATCTTTTTGTGTATTTTAATCATTATAATAATATTTAAGAACAAGTCAAATTAAACATCATAAATACAAAACTCCCCTGACCCAAACCTCTTGTCGCATTTAACAATAATTTAAAATAACCAATTTTTACATAAATCATAATAAATGTATGTTAAATTCACTCATACTATTGTTATATTTTTCTTTTATTTCCAAGTTGTCGATCTCTATCCTTTATTTTATTACTACTAAAAAATAATTTATTTTTACTACATGACCATTTTATTTTTTTTTGTTCGTTCCTTTTTCCTTAAAAAGCCCAAACTATTTAATATTTATCATTAATAAAAATAATAATAAAATAATGTTCTTGATTTTTGTATTTTCATTTGAAAATAATAACAATAAAAAATGTTTTATTAAACCTGAATTTTTATGATTTATTTTCGATCACATTAAAATAAAGTTTCAATAAGAATAACTGAATTTATTATGTAAATTGTTAATAAATTCTGATTGTTAATTATAAATACATAAATAAATAGATGAATACATAATAAATTAAAATTTCATAAGACGAAAATTAACAAAAAAAATGAGTGAATAATATAGAGATTTTCCAAACACATCTAAACATCACATCATTATTTGGGATTATTTAGGTTATTTAAAGTTCTCAATATAGTTTTTAAATTTTGGTCTAATTCATCAAATCTTGTCTCCTGGTTATTAAATCTTGTCTTAAATTCATTTTCCAGGTTATTAAATCTTGTCTCAAATTCATTTTCCATGTTATTAAATCTAGACTTCAATTCATTTTCCAGGTTATTAAATCTTTTTTGCATTGATAATTGATCATCAACGTTTGCAGTAGGACCCGGATGATCTTCAGATAAAGATTCATTACTTGATCCATTATAACTGACATTCTTTAATAATTTGTTGTTTGATTTCAATTTAGAAGAAGCTTTTAATAGAACAATTTCTTCATCAATAAATGAAATTTTGTCAATTATATCATTATATTTGGTTATACTAGGTTCAATAGAATCCAAATCTATAGTACTTGAAGAACCTTCATTTTGTATATACTTTTTCGAATAAGATGAATTATCTAAAATTTAATTATAAAGTAAACATAATTCATGTTAGAATTAAGATTGAAAGCGTTTTTTCAAGAGAATTCAAGTGCAAATTCTTATTATTGGTTACTACCTTGATTATTATCATCCGCGTCATCATCATCGCTATAATCAAAATCTGTTAATTCAGCCAAATTCTCACCCATAAGACGTAATTTTTGTTTCTCTTCCTTTTTAGTTTCCTTAAGCCAGGTATCAATCACATCAGGATCAGGTATATAATAAATGTATTGAGGATTACCTCTTTTACTTTCAAGTGGTTTTTCTAAAGCTTCATATTCAGCAACAAGTTCAGCACGATATCGATGAGCTGCTATACGACTTTCTTTATTTGCTTTATCAAAGGCACCACTAAAGAATTAAGAGAAATCAAAAGAATTAGAAATTATAATAAAACTTTTACAACTTTCAGAGAATTTTTATAACACATATAATATACTTACTTCATAAATGCAATCAACATATTTTGGAAAAATAATACTAATATTATACTTCTCAGTATAGTTATTACATTTGAAAAATGTTTGGGCCAATTTTTCCATCGCGTCTCATCCCAAATGAATATAGTTCCTATTGCTGAGAAGTAATCTGAATAGTAATTATCTAGTTGGGAAGACCTATCAGTATCCTGATAAATTGTTATATTTGAGTATAAAAATGGATGAAAACGGTCTACTATTTTATAAGTAGGAGTTGTTGAGGAAGGATAATAAACAGAGGGAGCCGGATCTTCAAGAAGAAGAATGGACCTGAAGATGATCGTGATAATAAATATAACAAAATGCCATAAATAAATTAGTAAAGTTTAAAATAAGGAAAATAAAATTCATTACAATAATTATAATTACATAGCGTGACCAAATGCAAGTATGACAATCATCATGAATGCAAAGAATGGCCAAATAGTCCCCAAAATACTCTTAATGATATAAATAAAACGTCCCGGACCCTCAAAATATCTCAATAATAATAACTATAATAAATAAAATAATATTAATATGATCGAGAATTAATAATAAATATGTAGAGAAGAGAGAGAGAGAGAAAGCGAGGGAAAGTGAGAACAATACAAAAAAGACCTACCCCTTCAAACCACATAACTAAAGCCACTAAAGCCGTAATCGCTTTAAAAGAATATTGATAAAATAGAAGATTTGCAAGCGGCAATAATACTGATCCTAGATCAAACATATTATAAATATTTAGATATCGATACCATCCAACTCTTTTTAATTGCACAATCTCCGTAACAATTAAATACCATCCAGTACAAAAAAATACAAATAAGAAAATAGACATTTTACGATCGTAATGATAAGGTGAAAATAAAACAAATATTATAGTATATGAAACAGCATAGAATATATATACAAAGATATGACGAATAAAATATTGACGGGCAGCTGGCCATTTAAAATCTAATACAGCCATCATTGTAGGTGTCTGATAGATTTCATAACCTTTCTCTTTCTCTTCATGGATAACACGAAGAAAAGGACTCATTTTTTTACGATTATTAATAATTTTTCTACGTGGCCAAAAAAATATTCGAAAAAATGTAAATAGAAACAAAAAATATTTTGAATAATTTTCACTATCTTCAAGATCTTTGGGGTCCTTGGAGTTGGGGTATACTGTAAAATCAAGTAAAGGAACTATATAAACTTTACGATCATTACGTGAAGTTTCAATCCTATCATAACATTTCATACAATTTTTTTTAAAATAGAGAATTAGTATAAGCAAAAGTTACCAACGCTATTTATGATTAATAATTATAATTACCTTGTAAATGGTTTTTTTATGGAAGACCATCGAGTATTATGGAACTTTGATGCAAGATGCGGTTTTACTACCAAAGAATGTACTACAGCTGTGTTATTTCCTTTCTTTTGATCATAAGGATTAATATGTAATGGTGGAGTGTAAGCTTCAGTAATTCCAAAACATGGTTTTTTAAATAAATAAAGAACAAATTCCCCTTTTTAAAAAATTATATAAGTTTAATTCAATTTTAAAATGATTAATTAAATTAATATAATTAATCAATCAGTATAATTAATCATGTAAGTAAAGATTTCGACTTACTTAATTGAGAATCATATAGTAAGGGTATTGCCTTGCTTACAGTAAACATCCAACCATAATTATTATATTCTTTAGTATTATCTGCATAATAATCTATTAAATATTTTAAAATTGCTGTAGAATCTCCTCTTTTTTGAATACACGAAATAGCATGATGTAAATCTGACTTTGATATTTCGGTTGTTGATCTATTATTATTTTCATCTGCCGTCCATTTATATAATCTCGGTATATATATATTACAATTTTTACTATTAATTTTCTTCTTTAATATATGTTTTATTAAACTTTCTTGATTACTTTTAATAAGATATTTCATAATTGGATATCTAATACTTGTTAATCTAAATATTCCATATTTTGTAATATATTTTCGTACTAATTTTTGTGTACATTCAACTAAATATTTAATTTTATTGACATTTTCATGACCTGTTATAATATGTTTCTTCTCTCCTAACACATAAAGTGCTCGACATGCCCCTTCAAGGACATTTACGTTATTTGGCCAATGTATTGTTATTAATTTTGGTGGTGTGAAACATTTAGTAGAAGGTACTGAAACTTTTAACACAAATTCTCGTTCTCCAATTCTTAATTCGCGAACATCTATCACATTATTCCGAGCCCAAATGTATTCTAGTACTTGATCATGTTTACCTGGTTTTTCTATAGTATTCTTATTACTTTTCTTCCATACTTGCACAGTGTTACTTGAAATAATTAGTTGAGTACTTTCAGTAGAATCCAAGTAAACTGATATTCGAAAATAATTTTTGTTTGGATGCCATGGTTCAATATCATTTATAATTATTCGATTTTTTGCTAATTTTGATGTGTCAGATCTTTCCCCATCCATATTATAAATTGCATGATAAACGTGATCTTTCGTAGTAATATCAATTTTTGTTATTGCCTTCGTTGGAGGATTTCTAATCAAAGCCATATCTTTATGATGCAGAACTGAAAAAACTTCTCCACTATCTCTAACCGCAAACATCTTTCCGGGTGAATTCATTAATCTATGTGTGACATCCATTTTTAGGGGGTTCAGATTTTCGGAATAATCAATTTGACGTATGGAATTTTCAAATGTGGTAAATAAATCCCATACTACAAAAATTTGATGTTTAGAAATTTCACGATGTTGATCTTTTTCTTCAAGAACTATTAAAAGTTTACTATCATCATCGATAAAATTTATAGCAACAATTTTATAAACTCCTCTTTGACCTTCTAATTGTTTAGTGGTAATTTCTAAACCATTTTCCATAAAGTATAACGTAATGCTGGGGGTTCCCCGACAAAATGCTAAAATTTTTTCATTTTGAGAGATGGCAAAGATAGGAGGGCCACAAATTATGTTAGAAGATTCATGACGTTTAAATAACATCTCTAGATCACCAGTAATTAAACTATACATTTCAATGATTTGTTTTCGATTTTGAAAAGAATGTACTATAAAATGATTTTTAATAATACTTGTGTTTAAGAGTTCTAATGAATTTTGCCAATGATCACGTGAAAAACGAATTGAAAGTTGTTGGGGTAATTCGAATTGCGTAAACTTGGCTGATCGTTTTCTTTTTTTTTTTTTTT
>PQFF01000167.1:420145-445001 GCA_003547095.1 Diversispora epigaea
TTTTTTTTTTTTTTTGTAGTTTCTTTATAAATTCCCGATGCATTGACTATAATGATTACTGGTTTGTTTCTTGATTTTAATGGTTGATTACTATCATCTATATCAACACTATCGCTTTCATCGCTATCATCATTATCATCCCTATCAAGAAATCTTATCACACCGCCAATTGATTCTGAAGAAATATATATTTCACTTCCATCTTTAGTAGAGATAACCCATATTTGAGGTCGAAGACAATTATCACCATATTTTAAGGCACGTTCGTCAATAAGATATTGGTTATTGGCTTTATCACCAGATTCTAAGTCATTTTTGTTTTTAACTTTATCGCCAGATTCTAAGTTATCATATTGGTCGCTAACTTTATCGCCAGATTCTAATCCATTTTCGTTATCATCATTATGGTTAACTTTATCACCATAGTCTAAGTCATTTTCGTCATCACCATACATTATATCATGACGGAGTTCTCTTGCATCAAAACAAGATAATGCAATAAGACGTTCTTTTTCATTATCTTCTATACAATTAGATATAGCTATAGACCAACAACGATGTTTATCATTAACTCCATGTTCAAGTGTAAAAATACGTTTGCTTGAACTTAAATCATCAGTATTATATAATTTCAATTGGTGCGTCTCTATTTTATGAATTATTAAAGATTTATTAAAAAAAATTATTAAAAAATTATTAAAGGTAAAAGAAATAGGCATGATAATTAATAAATGATTAATACTAATTAACATTACCTGGACTAAAAGCAACAATTTGTTGGCCGTCTGGACTTATCGCTATGCAGCCACCGAAAAACAGAGAATCTGTGGAGATAGTTATTGATTTACCCGAGAAAACTTTGTCATTTTCGTCAAGAAAACTTGAATGATATTTTTTTGACATGTTTGTGAACATGACAACATATCATTAAATCTATGTTATAAAAGCCAGAATAAATTACAAAACACTTCTACCATTATCATACTAAAAATGGCATTTGTTATATTCGCACAAAATGCCTTAAGAAAAATAAATGTTCATCATATTACTTCAAAAAAAACATTTCTACGATTGTCATACTTAAAATGGCATCTTTTTTTTTAAAGTTTCAGCCCGAAAAGAAAATAAAATGCATGTTACAATCTATCTTACATGTAGCATGCATGCCTATAAATACAAGCAAATCATTGAAAATAATATAACCAAAATAAATGAGAATAAATATAAACACAAACACAGAGAATAAATACCCATAATGGTAGCATTTTATGAAAATCTTGTCTCTATCACATCCTTTAAAATTATCCTAAGTCATAAATTTCGATAATATATCATCATGCGTAATTCCATAAAAATGAGATTAAATTTATAACTCCAATACCATTAATCTTTTTTAACACCACTTTAGGTCGAAAACGTTTTTTCCATTGTTGAATTTTCAATATTCCAATTTTCATTATATCCATCGATCCACTCAATATAATAAACCACCCTTTTTGCTATTTCTTTAATTTTAAATTTTTTAGAAGGTATCCATTCTATTATAATATTTTTACAAACTGTATTTAATTGGCATCTTGAATAAATTTATCAATTGTATTATTTTTTTATCATTTTTGAAATGCGTTGAGCTGCACCATCGCATATATCAGAAGATCATAAGGTGTCATTTTTTCACTTATAGTATGTAAGCTAAAAAATTCACTTTTAACTATCCATCATTTACTCATAAATAATCGGTTCGGTAAAAACCGAAACCAAACCGCCGGTTTCGGTTCGGTCACGGTTATAAACAGAATTTGAACCGAATATTTCGGTTTACATATATACATAATCAAATTTGGTTATGATAAAATTTTATAATAAATTATCCTGCTATATTAATATTTACTGCTATGTCATTTTATTTTAATTAAATTAAATAATAACTTACGTTATTATAGTCAGAAAAAATGATTTACAAATCGAACAGGCGCAGCTGCACATATTAATATTGATTTTGAAGGATTTTGGTAATTACTGAACATATTGAGGGTGCACGAATTCCACATGGGATGTGCACGGGATTTCGAAATGTTGCGAAGGTCACGGGAGATGACATTGAGATGACAGTGTAACCGGATGAGTGTGTTACCATCTAGATGACAGATTATTCATCTTTGTACGAAGTATTTCATCCTTGTGTGTCATCTTTAAAAATAGAAAAGAACGTGTTTAGACGCGACAACACAGGATGAAGGAAAATAAGTTCGAAAGTGTATAAAATAGACTGGTAATTTAGGATGTGAAAAGGATCGGCTCATTTTACAATTTTTATAAATTTTAATTTTCTTTTGGTACATTTCGAATAATTACGAAAATCTTTCACCTAATTTGTAATAATAAAATTAATAATCTTTTGGTACGCATTTTATAATAAAAATAAATAATAAAGATAGAAACATATTGTTTTGATTTAGCAGCAGAGATAAGACACGCCAAAGCAGTGTTATATTTTTGTTGTTACATCTTTGCAATAAGTTTAAAAGATTCGATATACACCGTAATAATTTGATACATTTTTAATATTTTTATCTCGTGATAACGGTAATATTGGTGAGAAACGGTTAACAGCCCGTAATACTTCTATTACTAATTTTGTAATTTCTTGAATAAAGTTACTGAATAAAGTCTGAAGCTAAGATTCGGAAGTTTGCGTAGTGAGCTGTAAAAAGATACTTTTACTCCACTTACTCACGTACCTTCAGATCGCACCTGTGTGTACTGTGTTAAGAGTTTATTTTATATATCTATTCGTTACGAGTAGGCAAGTGACTGCTTGATCCTACTGGCGGATAGTGGGCGTTACGAAATATTGCGTACAAGAGTACGTTGAGTTAGTACGAAAAGGGGTGTGACGAGAGTTCGATTTAGTGGGACTGATTGACGTAACTTTACTCCTTGTTCTGGGCAGACCGCCACAATATAAAAACCGAATAAAACCGGTTTAAATCGATTTCGGTTTTGAATAACAAATTTTTTTTTTCCAACGGAGCCATGCTCCAATAAACTTTATTAATAATATTATTCGTGAGATATGGAAATTAATAATAAATTGGTGCAAATTTTGGATTATTTTAAATGGGTGGTAGTTCCCAAAAATTTTTTTAAAAATTTTTGTATTTAATTGTTTCAATTCTCGATTTACCTGGTGCCCCCAAAAGTATTTAAAAATTAGAAAGTTTTACTTTGATAAAAGGAAATTATGAACTGATTTGCATCATTAAAGCCAATTTATGATAATATTTTAAGTATGGATTTATCTTTGGAATCGGTTCCTCAAGAACATTATTAGCAAAACTTAAAACGTTTAGAAAAATCTATCAGTTTTATTTATTATTTTGGGCTATCATTAGACAAAATGAAACATTAAAGAGTTATCGCTTAAAATCAGTATTTTTTTTATGATTTAGAAGGAAAATCATACTAATTGGGCAATTTACTTTACTTCAAGAACTTTATATTGAAGATTGTCGGGGAGGGGATTATATGTTTATCCTTGGCTTCATAATTTGCCCAATTAATTAGTTTTCATTATTTTCAATCGAGTTATACATTTAAGAATTTATTGCAAAGATTCTCAAAACGGTCAACACAAATTTAAGGAATATTTGTCAGAATTACATTTCAAAATTACATTTTATATACTTTCAGCAATTTTAAATTATTGTACAAAGAAAATAAAAGAAATATTTAATAATAATTTGAATGAATTAAAAATATTTCCATTTGATTGATTTTATGATAATGAATTATTTTCCATGGATATTTTGGGCTGATGGTTTAAGAAGATTTTTGAGAAATAATAAACTTAGGAGATTATGTCAATTACCGGAAGATTTATTATCGCCATTCGAATTTGCAGAAATAAGTAGTGACCTTTTTAAAATTATTATTGGAATTAAATTTTGATGCGAAATAATATTCTGAATATTCCAAATATTAATAAATTTACATCAGACACTGAATCATAAATATTACAATTTTTTTTTTGATTTTTTTTCTTAAAATTTCTATTTCTTAGAGAAAAATGGCAAATAAAATTTCCACAGAGATATTAATTATGATTTTAAATAATGTTCAATCATCTCGTTCAATTCAAGATTTATATTCATCATCATTAGTTAATCGAATCTGGTGTAAAGTTACTATACCTTTACTTTGAAAATTAACTTTGAGTCAAAAATGTTGTACCGACGATGAGAAGGAAAGCACGTGTATTCGAACTTATATTTCATGTATGGATACTCAAGCTACTCAAAATGGAATTGATTTATCATCATCATATCTCAAGCTACTTTCGATTATCAATCATTCACTCATAAATTTAGAACGGATAATTTAGTTTATTTTCTTTCTACAACAAATTATCGGTTCGGATCAAGATAACAACGGAATATTATTTCGTGAGATATGTAAATTAATAATGAATCGTTGCTCATTTCTGGATGATTTTATATTGGCGGGAGTTCCCGAAATTTTTTCTAAAAATTTTCGTAATTATTATGATTCAAGTTACCTGGTGCCCGAAAGTATTTAAGAAATTAGAAAGTTTTATAGTAGAAGATTATTATGGATTAATTCATCAATTATGATTCATTAACGATAATTTGCGATAATATTTTAAATATGAATTTGTCTTTGAAATATACTAAATATTCTCATATTAATATGCGTTGATTAACAAAACTTATAAGTGCTCAAAAACGGATAGAAAATCTATCAATTATTGATAATAGTCATATAAATTGTATTGTAATTAATTATTTTGGGCTATAATCAGTTCAGTCAAAAAGAAACATTAAAGAGTCTTCGTTTAAAAACTTTATATCGAAGATAGAAGCGGATTTTATAAAACGGATTTCTTATTCTTTACTTCATCATTTATTCAATTAAGTAGTTTCTATTATTGTTATAGGAGTTATCCATTTGAAAGGCCTCAAGAATTTAGAAGTAGCAGCAAATACAAATTTAAAAAAGTTTGTCTCCTACAATTACATTTGATATACGTCCAGCTCTTTTAAATTATTGTACAAAGATTACCAAATTATGTTTACATGATTTGTATCAAGATCAAGTAATAGCAATATTTAATAGTAATTTTAATGAATTAAGAAAATTTTCATTTGAGTGCATGGGAAATGGATTTGATGCTAATGAATTATTTTATAAAATGGCTGAAAATGTGCCAGAATCACTTGGAACTATCGAAATTAAGCTTTATTAGATTCCATGGATATTTAGTGCTGATAGTTTAAGAAAAATTTTTAAAGTCTGGTGTTGTAAAGGAGAAGGAGGAAATATAAAGATTATGTAAAATGAGCAGAACAAGAAGGGGAACTATTTATATTAAGTGATGAACATTTAAAAATTATTGAAGAATATGGAGTTCAATTTGATATAGAAGAAAAATATTCCAAATAATATTTCAGGTAATATCTCAAATAATACTAAATAAGAAAATATGTTTAGTTATAGTATTATTTCATTGTATCGATTACGATTATTATTCTGTTGCGGCAGATAATTAAAATATCTTGTTGATTTTATCGTTAAAATTAAAATCTTAAAGGTAGCTAATTATAATTCGTTGCTACATGGTTGCTTTCGTAATTAATTTAATTTTGATTCAACATATGTAATCTAAATAGGATAAACAAGAATTCATGGTTAGAGCATTTTATTAGCTTGAATTTTTAGTTCGCCATGGTATATTTTACAATTTAGAAATACTTAATATTGATATTAAGAAAAATAAAAAAATCAAAAAAGAAGAAAAATAAATAAATAAAATAAAAAAAAATAAATAAAAATAATTCAAATTACAAATTATAATCAATTGCTTACTCATTATCTACCTCTCTAATAATCCAATGATTGGAATGTAGAAAAAATTTATTGTGAAATAATCAATAGTTATTAATTATACGATTCTTGAAGGTTTGATGTTAAATTCTATGATTCAAAAAACTGACCAAATATTTTTTTTTTGAGTTTTTTAATAAATAATTTTCATTTCATGAATTATTATATTTAAAGAGAAAGAATTAGGAAATATAAATTTGATCTTGTTTTCACTTATAATTTTAAATCCATTTTTAATGAAGATTAATAAGATTATAATAAATTTAATTTTAAAATATTTGAACTTGAACATTTAATTTAATTGTTATTAGATCTCTAAGTGATGTAATTGTACATTTAATGTAACAACAATATTTCTTGTTTGAAATAAAGTTACTTTAAACTTCACTCGGTCATTTTCTTATCTAAAAATAATTTAATTTAATTAATAAATAAATTAATTAATTAAATTTAACATATTTCGTTAATTATTAAAATTCATTTGAAATGTTCAAATTAAGTTAATTAAAACTCTATATTCTCGACATATTCTTCTCTAAATAATTTAGCTTAATTGTAAAGGCATAAATTAATATATTAAATAAGCAAGAGGTTTAGTGGCGGGGGCGCTTTCTCATGGTATTTAATTTCAATAAACATTGAATTTTTAAATATGAATCTTCTAATATTATTCTTTTGAAAGATTATATGTTAAAAATAAATAATAAATAATAAATATAATAATAAAACAAGGACGGTGAAACAGCAGACCATAATAAGGAATTATTTTTTATAAAAGAAAACTGTTTACATTGTTTAATCAACCACACAAATAAAAATATATCGGATATAAAACAAAGTTTATTTAAATTTCCTCACGTACTAAAACATGTGTTTTTCCTGATTGTGATTTTTAACATTTAATATTAAATAAATATATATGCATTCTATAATACAAAATTATAACCAAAAAAATTCCATATAATAAATAAAAAATATTTTTCTATCACTTATCATTTTGTTTTTATTAAAATTATCACGGTATAATTAAAATTAATATTTATATAAATATAGATTCTTTGAATGAAATTTAATAAAATTTTGTGAGTTTGGTTTTACGGATTTTTCTTATATCTTTGAAATAGGCTTTTCTTGATGAATTATTTATTATCATGGGACAAATTTTTAGATTGCATTATCCTATTATATAATCAAATTTTTATTACCGGAATATTTCTTATCTTAAAGAAATACTTACGGAAATATAAAACTTCAATTGAACTTCTATGGAATTTCATTTAACTTTGCAGGAAATCTAAATGTGCCCTTCTAGAGCAAAGTACAGCTATTAAGTTCGGTGTTTCGTCCTTCTAGACTAATTCAATAATTAATGGTTATAAGTCACAATCATTATTAATAAATATTTTTTAAATATTATTTAGTTGTCTTACCAGCTTATTGTAATCCATAAAATATAAAAGGTTATTTACAATGATCTTTGATTACTTTTAATGTAAATTCAGAGTGTGTCTACTCTAAATTATTTTCAGTGTCAATATTCTCAAATCGGTTTTTTGGTTTAATGTTAGTTCTCACTATCTATTTATAAATTATATCAACAACAAATGTAGTTTTTTATGCATATTTATTTTTTACTTTAAATGAGATCTTTCTTCTCTACTTTATTTTTAAAAAGTATTAACCAAATTAAAAATTTATTTAATTATTTAAATCATTTATTGACAAAATTAAATTTTGATGTAAATGTTTTTTAGTTCATTTAAATAAGTTTTAGAGAAATGTTTAACTTTGTTTCAAGTTCAAAATTAAATATTTTTTATTATTATTTTGACTCTGAGACTTTTTAGGAATAGAGTTAGAGTCTTTTCAATGTGCCTCACTTCAATGGAGCAATGTTTCCAGGTTTAAATTTTTTATACTATGAAATATTCATGTACCTATTTTAATTAATTTAATTTAATCAATTGTATATATTATGTGTGCCTCAAATTGGTTAAATTTTAAAATATTTATCAAAATTTCTGATCCGTCTCTTTATTTATTTATTTATTTTTTAACTTTTTATAATAAATAATTGCTTTTCTATAAGAATAAGTGAAGTAAACGATTTTTTAATAAAAGATAATTTATTGAATCTGATGTACACAATTTTGTTTTTTGTTGCAAATATCTATATTTTATTATGCCAAACAACTATGTGTTGTGATTGAATTAGTTTTAAATTATATAATCTTTAATCATTCTTTTTATTTTAATTATTTTAACTATTATTATTTATTTTTATTTTTATTGACAAAATATCAATTTTTTTTAAGAATTAACTAAATTAAAAAAGAAGAAATGAATTCAAAAAAACCAAAATATTTATATGGATGAGATTTCTTTACATATAATCATCGGATAATCAACTTTTATTACATCGTATTAGTTTGTGTCATTAATGAGCAAATGAAGCATCATGACATGATTGAGTAACAATTTTAAAATTATATAAGTTCAGAAAATTATAATTATTAGATTTATTTAATGTCAAAGAATAAGCAAATTCCTTATAGTTCAATTAACTATAAGGTAAAGGAGGTATTATGACGCGGGTGGGTAATGTGACGCAGCAAAAAATTTTAAAGATATTGCTTAATAAAGCGACTGGAATTAAACAATTTTTGTACCATTCGATTTGTCTCACCAAGATGAATCATATGGTACATAAATCACCTGTCATGTCGCGTAATAAATACTACTATTATTTAAATTTATTAAAGTTTTATAGTTCACCGATATTATACTTCAAAAAATTGGTATCCACATTTTGTATCACGCCGCGTGTCATGTAAAATTATTATTAACAAATAATAGTAAATTTTTATTCAATTAATTATCGTCACGCTGTGCGTCGCGTAATATTTACTATCAAATTTACGTTTTTGCGACCTAGTTTATTTACAACTTTTACGTTTTCGCGACTTAGTTTATTTACAACTTTTCTATAAATAATTCAAAATTTACAGTATAAAGTTTGATTGATTATTTTTTCACATAATTTTAATAAATAAAAAATCATCTAATCATTGATTAAGAAATGTTAGCTAAAACCTCTATAAAAACCAAAGGTGATAAACCTGTGAAAGCAAAAAATAAAAATAATAAACCCAAAACTAAGACCACATCAAAAATTTGGAAATTTGACCAAACAAGCCATCTAAATGCTATTCAAAATGCACTCAACGTACTTGCTAACCCTGAACATCCTAGTGTACGTGCAACTGCTTGAAGATTTAATATTGCAGAGGCAACTCTTAGACGTGCAGTTAAAAATAATAGTTTGCCCAAACGTCCTGGTTCTGAAACTGTCCTGAGTACATATGAAGAAACACAACTAGTAGGTTATTGCAAGAATATGCAAAAATTGGGATTTGGATTGACAAGATCGGGAATAAATCATTGTGTAATGGAGATCGTGCGCAGTGATAAACGTGATCATCCATTTACTAACAAAGGGCCGGGAAAAGCTTGGTGGTCACGTTTTATGAAAGACCATCCAGATTTATCTTTTCGCGTACCTCAGGCTTTATCAGAAGCACGTGCACAAAGAGGAAACCCGATTATTATAAATGATTATTTTAAAAAACTTCAAATAATAATTCAAGAGCACTCACTTACTGCAGATCGTATTTGGAACATGGATGAGACCGGATTTGTCCTTTCCCCCAAAATCCAGAAGGTTCTTTCTAAAAAAGGTGCTCGGCAAGTTCATAAAATCTCACATGGCAACGTAAACGATCATATCTCCGTTGCTCCAACAATTTCGGCTGCCGGTGAATATGTTCCTTCATTAATTATCTACAAAGGTATCCGTATGATTCCAGGTTTATTGACTGGAGCTCCAGCTGGTAGTGTCATGGGATTTACTGACTCCGGGTACATGAAAGAGAATCTCTTTCAAATGTATATCAACCACTTTATTAATTCGATTCCACCTGTTCGCCCAGTTCTTCTAATACTTGATGGCCACAAGAGTCACGTTAATTATTTAAGTGTTAACTTTTGTCATGAAAATGGAATTTTATTATTCACACTTCCGCCCCACACTACGCACATTCTTCAGCCATCTGAAATTCCATTTGCTAAACTTAAAAAAGAGTATAGTAAGAGATGTGATGAGCTTTATAGTAGTAGTGGCGAACTAGTAACAAAACGTACATTTGCTAAAGTACTTGGAAAAGCTTTTAATATAACCTACACTCCTACGGCAATTACCAACGCTTATAAAGCTACGGGAATCTGGCCTTTTAATCCCGCTGCAATTAGTGAAGATCGTTTTGATCCTTCATTAGTAACTGAACGACCTCAAGAAATCAACGATATACCTCCGGAAACTGACGAAGAAGCTCCAAAAACTGACGAAGAAGCTCCAGAAACTGACGAAGAAACTCCAGAAACTGATGATGAAATATCTCAGCTAACCCATACATATTCCACTAGAGCTAGTATTGTTGAAAAGACGGAACTACTAGAAGAAAAAATCGTGACTCTTAAAGAAAAAATCGTAACTCTTAAAGAAGAAATCGTAACTCTTAAAGAAGAAAATAAATCGTTAAAAGAGGAAAATTTATTATTAAAAAGGAGCAATTCATCAATTCAAGAAGAACTACAAACCTTTAAGAGTCCTGGTACTTGCCCATTGAAGTTTGTGCTGAAATATCCTACTCCTCGACTTCCACAATTCACTAATGAATTAGAGACTAGCGATGGCGATGCTTTAGTCCGACCACAAAAGAGAAGGAAAACCTTGCCGTTTGCTCAGCTTATTACCAATGAAGAATCGTTGCAAGCATTAAGGGAAACAGAAGAATTAGCACAACAGAAAAAAGAAGCAGCTCAGCGAAAAAAAGAGGAAGCTCAAAGGAAAAAGGAGGAAACTCAAAGGAAAAAGGAGGAAGCGCAAAGGAAACGAGCCGAAAGAGAACTGGAGAAGACACAAAAACAAAATAATGTTCCTAAAAGACGATAAAAAAAAATATTTTTTTTTTTTAAAAAAAAAAAAATTATCAATCTGCGTCAAATTACCATCTTAAAATTGAAATTATTTAGTACTAGTAGAGGTTACACAAACTACAAGTTACTCGTTATTTTTTTTATTAAGATATAAAATATAATAAAAATTATGTAATATTAAATAGAATTTACAACCAATTAATTTTTTTTGATGAACTTATGAATAAAAAAAATTTTTAACTGCGCCATAATACCCCTTTACCTTATATAGTAAATTATTATTTATTTTTATTTAAATATATAATAATGCCCATTAGGTAGAGATATTGTCATTATAGAATTAATCTATACAGAATTCATTTTTTGCATCTAGTGATTTATTTACAAAATCTATACAGAGATAATATTTATAGCATTATAAAGTTTATATAAAACTAAATAAGAATTATACCTATTAGTTAAAATTCGAAAGCCATAATTCGCTAAAGGTTTAAAGATATGTTGGACCTGCTATCAAAAAAAGTTAATATTCGCCATATATTAAATATTCTCATCAGTTATCATAATTCACATAACTTTAGGATGTCGCAAAGTCATTAAAATTAAATAAATAATAAACAGAAAAAATAAAGTAATTTATTATTTGACTTTTTAAAAATATGAGGAAAATTATAAACAAACATAGATATATTATTGTTATTTAAAAGTGTTTGAAAAGCAAAAAAAACCAATACAAAATATTATTAGTTAGATAAATCAACATTATTTGAATAAACATCACTATCTAAAATATAAAAGCTACAGATTCAAAAAAAAAAAAAGATTAATTAGAATTCCATAGAATAAATAAAATAAATAAATTTAATTCTAGAAGTTGGAAAAATTGTCATACCTCAAACTAATTATTATTTAAAAATAACGACTCTAAAAAAGAAGAGATTTGTTAGAATTTCAAAAATAAATAAAATGAGAAGTTCTACCGATCACATAAATGTAACGCACATGGATCTGGTCTGAAATATTAACTAAAATAATCTAAATAAATCTCATTTTATTGGAGTATATTACATATTATTTTATTAATTCAATTAATTCATTAGATATTATATTATCTTCATTTCTTGAGTTGTTAGAAATAATCACATTTAATTTTTCACGATGAAACCTGATTTTTTTTATTTATAAATTATTTTTAATAACTAGCCAGTTTTTTTTTTATCAAGTACCCACATGTGTTGTTTGTAACAAGAGTAATTAAAATAATAGTTGTTGTGAATCAATTTACTTTATTTCTTTAAAAAAAAAAATAACAAAAGAAATTCTAGCTAATATTAGATTGCTGAAATTTTTTTTTTGATTCTGATCATTGAAAATTGGAATCAATAATCAATTTTTACTTTGTTGATCCAATTACTCTAAATAATTAACTTTTAAGATAAAAAAAATTCAAAAAAAAACTTTCCTATTGTGTTTTATATTGTTATATCATTATATCGTAACAATTTTTATCAGTTCCCGGAGAAATAAAATATAAAATTTTTTTTTTGATCCATTTTATATTTTAATAAATATCATTTCAGTTTTTTTTTTCATTTTCTCTGAATTATTAAATAAAAAGCCATGAATTTAATAAAATTCTTGGTTCAAATATTTATTATTTGTTATATTAATAAATTATACAATCAATCATTTGTATAAATCTTAATCTCTTAATCAATATATTTAAACATTACTATTTCATTAAAGATTATTTACAACCTTTTATTTTAATTTAATTGTATTAGTATGCATAAATTTTAATTACACGGTAACATATCCAAAAGCATCTAGTTACCTTATAAGAAAGAGATTTACGAGAAAATTTTATTTTTGGAAATTACAAAAACAATTGGTGGCTTAATGTCACACAATAGTTGCATTAGCTTTTTTTTTAAATTGTATTTAATACTATCCCTTTAAGTTTATTTGTATAAATTTCTTATTTCGAATTTTCATTGTAAAAGTGATCAGATATCGGTAAATTTTAAAAAATTCATATTTAAGGGGAGGTCAATTAACATTATTTATATTACAATATGTGAGTATTAAATTCAATAATTATTGAAATCAAAACTTTCAAACCAATTCACCAATTGACTATTTTTTAATTTATATTATAGGTCGTGAGTATTCAGATCCATAATAATTAAAATCGAAGTTTCAGGCTTATCTAACATCTAACAATACTTCTTTCATTAATTATCTTATTACAGGAAGTGAGTATTATTTAAATTTATAGTTATTTAGATCGAAATTTAAGCAATTTAATATCTAATAATACTTCTTTAATTAATTATCTTATTATAGTTCGTGAGTATTATTTAAATTTATAATTATTTAGATCGAAATTTCAAGCTAATTTAATATCTAATAATACTTCTTTAATTAATTATCTTACTATAGTTGGTAAGTATTATTTAAATTCATAATTATTTAGATCAAAGTTTCAAGCTAATTTAATATCTAATAATACTTTAATTAATTATCATGCAATTGAATCACAGGGAGTGAGTATTATTTAAATTTATAATTATTTAGATCGAAATTTCAAGCTAATTTAATATCTAATAATTAATTATCTTACTATAGTTGGTAAGTATTATTTAAATTTATAATTATTTAGATCGAAATTTCAAGCTAATTTAATATCTAATACTACTTCTTTAATTAATTATCCTGCAATTGAATTACAGGGAGTGAGTATTATTTAAATTTATAATTATTTAGATCTAAATTTTAATATCTAATAATACTTCTTTAATTAATTATCTTATTATAGTTCGTGAGTATTATTTAAATTCATAATTATTTAGATTGAAATTTCAAGCCAATTTAATATCTAATAATACTTCTTTAATTAATTATCATGCAATTGGATCACAGTTTGTGAGTATGAATTAAATTCATAATTATTTAGATCGAAATTTCAAGCTAATTTAATATCTAATAATACTTCTTTAATTAATTATCTTACTATAGTTGGTAAGTATTATTTAAATTCATAATCATTTCAATCGAAATTTCAAGCTAATTTAATATCTAATAATAATACTTCTTTAATTAATTATCATGCAATTGAATTATAGGGCGTGAGTATTATTTAAATTCATAATTATTTCAATCGAAATTTCAAGCTAATTTAATATCTAATAATACTTCTTTAATTAATTATCATGCAATTGAATCACAGGAAGTGAGTATTATTTAAATTCATAATTATTTAGATTGAAATTTCAAGCCAATTTAATATCTAATAATACTTCTTTAATTAATTATCATGCAATTGAATCACAGGAGGTGAGTATTATTTAAATTTGTAATTATTTAGATCTAAATTTTAAGCCAATTTAATATCTAATAATACTTCTTTAATAAATTATCATGCAATTGAATCACAGGGAGTGAGTATTATTTAAATTCATAATTATTTAGATCGAAATTTCAAGCTAATTCAATATCTAATAATACTTTAATTAATTATCATGCAATTGAATCACAGGAAGTGAGTATTATTTAAATTCATAATTATTTAGATCTAAATTTTAAGCCAATTTAATATCTAATAATACTTCTTTAATAAATTATCATGCAATTGAATCACAGAAAGTGAGTATTATTTAAATTCATAATTATTTAGATCGAAATTTTAATATCTAATAATACTTCTTTAATTAATTATCATGCAATTGAATCACAGGGAGTGAGTATTATTTAAATTCATAATTATTTAGATCGAAATTTCAAGCTAATTTAATATCTAATAATACTCCTTTAATAAATTTTCATGCAATTGAATCACAGAAAGCGAGTATTATTTAAATTCATAATCATTTCAATCGAAATTTCAAGCTAATTCAATATCTAATAATACTTCTTGAATTAATTATCATGCAATTGAATTACAGGGCGTGAGTATTATTTAAATTCATAATCATTTCAATCGAAATTTCAAGCTAATTCAATATCTAATAATACTTCTTGAATTAATTATCATGCAATTGAATTACAGGGCGTGAGTATTATTTAAATTTATAATTATTTAGATCGAAATTTCAAGCTAATTTAATATCTAATAATACTTCTTTAATTAATTATCATGCAATTGAATCACAGGGAGTGAGTGTTATTTAAATTCATAATTATTTCGATCGAAATTTCAAGCTAATTTAATATCTAATAATACTTCTTTAATTAATTATCATGCAATTGAATCACAGGAGGTGAGTATTATTTAAATTTGTAATTATTTAGATCTAAATTTTAAGCCAATTTAATATCTAATAATACTTCTTTAATAAATTATCATGCAATTGAATCACAGGGTGTGAGTATTATTTAAATTCATAATTATTTAGATCGAAATTTCAAGCTAATTCAATATCTAATAATACTTCTTTAATTAATTATCATGCAATTGAATCACAGGAGGTGAGTATTATTTAAATTCATAATTATTTAGATCGAAATTTCAAGCTAATTTAATATCTAATAATACTTCTTTAATTAATTATCATGCAATTGAATCACAGGAGGTGAGTATTATTTAAATTTATAATTATTTAGATTGAAATTTCAAGCTAATTTAATATCTAATAATACTTCTTTAATGTATCATGCAATTGAATCACAGGAGGTGAGTATTATTTAAATTCATAATTATTTAGATTGAAATTTCAAGCTAATTTAATATCTAATAATACTTCTTGAATTAATTATCATGCAATTGAATACAGGAGGTGAATATTGTTTAAATTCATAATTATTTAGATTGAAATTTCAAGCTAATTTAATATCTAATAATACTTCTTTAATAAATTATCATGCAATTGAATCACAGGGAGTGAGTATTATTTAAATTCATAATTATTTAGATCAAAATTTCAAGCTAATTTAATATCTAATAATACTTCTTGAATTAATTATCATGCAATTGATACAGGAGGTGAGTATTATTTAAATTTATTTTGATCGAAATTTCAAGCTAATTTAATTTCTAATAATGCTTCTTTAATTAATTATCATGCAATTGAATCACAGGCTGTGAGTATTATTAAATTCATAATTATTTAGATCGAAATTTCAAGCCAATTTAATATCTAATAATACTTCTTTAATTAATTCTTATGCAATTGAATCACAGGGCGTGAGTATTATTTAAATTTATAAAAGTTTCAAGCTTATTTAATATCTAATAATACTTCTTGAATTAATTATCATGCAATTGAATCACAGGAGGTGAGTATTATTTAAATTTATAATTATTTAGATCGAAATTTCAAGCTAATTTAATATCTAATAATACTTTAATTAATTATCATGCAATTAAATCACAGAGAGTGAGTATTATTTAAATTCATAATTATTTCGATCAAAATTTCAAGCTAATTTAATATCTAATAATACTTTAATTATTTATCGTGCAATTGAATCACAGGGAGTGAGTATTATTTAAATTCATAATTATTTCAATTGAAATTTCAAGCTAATTTAATATCTAATAATACTTCTTTAATTAATTATCATGCAATTGAATCAGTTTGTGAGTATTATTTAAATTTATAATTATTTAGATCGAAATTTCAAGCTAATTTAATATCTAACAATACTTCTTTAATTAATTATCATGCAATTGAATCACAGGAGGTGAGTATTATTTAAATTTATAATTATTTAGATTTAAATTTTAAACTAATTTAATATCTAATAATACTTCTTTAATTAATTATCATACAATTGAATCACAGTTTGTGAGTATGAATTAAATTTATAATTATTTAGATCGAAATTTCAAGCTAATTTAATATCTAATAATACTTCTTTAATTAATTATCATGCAATTGAATTACAGGGCGTGAGTATTATTTAAATTTATAATTATTTAGATCGAAATTTCAAGCTAATTTAATATCTAATAATACTTCTTTAATTAATTATCCTGCAATTGAATTACAGGGAGTGAGTATTATTTAAATTTATAATTATTTAGATCGAAATTTCAAGCTAATTTAATATCTAATAATACTTCTTTAATTAATTATCATGCAATTGAATCACAGGAAGTGAGCATTATTTAAATTTATAATTATTTAGATCGAAATTTCAAGCTAATTTAATATCTAATAATACTTCTTTAATTAATTATCATGTAATTGAAGGGCGTGGGTATTATTTAAAATTATAATTATTTAGATCGAAATTTCAAGCTAATTTAATATCTAATAATACTTCTTTAATTAATTATCATGCAATTGAATCACAGGAGGTGAGTACTATTTAAATTCATAATTATTTAGATCGAAATTTCAAGCTAATTTAATATCTAATAATACTTCTTGAATTAATTATCATGCAATTGAATCACAGTTTGTGAGTATGAATTAAATTCATAATTATTTAGATCGAAATTTCAAGCTAATTTAATATCTAATAATACTTCTTTAATTAATTATCCTGCAATTGAATTACAGGGAGTGAGTATTATTTAAATTTATAATTATTTTTAACTAAATTTCAAGCTAATTTAATATCTAATAATACTTCTTTAATTAATTATCATGCAATTGAATCAAAGGGAGTGAGTATTATTTAAATTCATAATTATTTAGATTGAAATTTCAAGCCAATTTAATATCTAATAATACTTCTTTAATTAATTCTTATGCAATTGAATCACAGGGCGTGAGTATTATTTAAATTTATAAAAGTTTCAAGCTTATTTAATATCTAATAATACTTCTTTAATTAATTATCATGCAATTGAATCACAGGAGGTGAGTATTATTTAAATTCATAATTATTTGGATCGAAATTTCAAGCTAATTTAATATCTAATAATACTTCTTGAATTAATTATCATGCAATTAAATCACAGGAGGTGAGTATTATTTAAATTCATAATTATTTAGATTGAAATTTCAAGCTAATTTAATATCTAATAATACTTCTTTAATTAATTATCATGCAATTGAATCACAGGAGGTGAGTATTATTTAAATTTATAATTATTTAGATCGAAATTTCAAGCTAATTTAATATCTAATAAAACTTTAATTAATTATCATGCAATTAAATCACAGAGAGTGAGTATTATTTAAATTCATAATTATTTCGATCAAAATTTCAAGCTAATTTAATATCTAATAATACTTTAATTATTTATCATGCAATTGAATCACAGGGAGTGAGTATTATTTAAATTCATAATTATTTCAATTGAAATTTCAAGCTAATTTAATATCTAATAATACTTCTTTAATTAATTATCATGCAATTGAATCAGTTTGTGAGTATTATTTAAATTTATAATTATTTAGATCGAAATTTCAAGCTAATTTAATATCTAATAATACTTTAATTAATTATCATGCAATTGAATCACAGTTTGTGAGTATTATTTAAATTTATAATTATTTAGATTTAAATTTTAAACTAATTTAATATCTAATAATACTTCTTTAATTAATTATCATACAATTGAATCACAGTTTGTGAGTATGAATTAAATTTATAATTATTTAGATCGAAATTTCAAGCTAATTTAATATCTAATAATACTTCTTTAATTAATTATCATGCAATTGAATCACAGTTTGTGAGTATTATTTAAATTTATAATTATTTTTATCTAAATTTCAAGCTAATTTAATATCTAATAATTCTTCTTTAATTAATTATCATGCAATTGAATTACAGGGAGTGAGTATTATTTAAATTCATAATTATTTAGATCAAAATTTCAAGCTAATTTAATATGTAATAATATTTCCTTAATTAATTATTATGCAATTTAATCACAGGGAGTGAGTATTATTTAAATTCATAATTATTTCAATCAAAATTTCAAGCTAATTTAATATCTAATAATACTTTAATTAATTATCATGCAATTGAATCACAGGAAGTGAGTATTATTTAAATTCATAATTATTTAGATTGAAATTTCAAGCTAATTTAATATCTAATAATACTTTAATTATTTATCGTGCAATTGAATCACAGGGAGTGAGTATTATTTAAATTCATAATTATTTCAATTGAAATTTCAAGCTAATTTAATATCTAATAATACTTTAATTATTTATCGTGCAATTGAATCACAGGGAGTGAGTATTATTTAAATTCATAATTATTTCAATTGAAATTTCAAGCTAATTTAATATCTAATAATACTTCTTTAATTAATTATCATGCAATTGAATCAGTTTGTGAGTATTATTATAGGAAGTGAGCATTATTTAAATTCATAATTATTTTGATCAATGTTTCAAGCTAATTGGACATTGAATAATGCTTCTTTAATTAATTATCAATTATATTAAAGACTTGTAATTAATGAAATCATAGTTTTTAATTAATTTAATATCTACTAATACTTTTTCAATCCATATGTAGGGGGTAAATATTCATATTTAGAACTATTTCAATATAAAGTTTTCAGAATTTCTTATTTTAAATAATACATTTTAGTAAATATGGAAAATGTGAAGACTGTCAGCAAGATAATACAGGGCTACAATGGTGCAATACATGTAATAGCAAAAGATTTCAAAGTGAATTTAATGAATGGACAAGTGAAAATACAGAAATTGATGAATTTATTCAAAAAACTCAACTAATGGCAACTAAATATGAAGAAGTTATTGAATGGATTCCATTTGATAGATTTAATAATATTAAATATCTTGATAAAGGTGGTTTTGGCAAAGTTTTCATTGCAGAATGGTCTGATGGATATATTACAGATTGGGATTCTCAAGGCAAAATTTGGAAAAGATCACAACAAAATGTTTGCTTAAAAAGTCTCAATACTTCTACAAATAAAGTTAGATTTTTACAAGAGGTGAAATACTTTATATTATCATTAATTGAATAAACAATAATCATTTTTATTAATACTGAACTGATTAATATTTAGATAAAACATCAACACAAATTTCGAGGTATATGGGCGATTGCAATATATGGAATAACTAAAAATCCAACAGAAAATGAATATATGATAGTTATGCAATATGCAATATATGGTAGTTTACGAAAAATGTTGAATAGTAACTTTGAAAAATTAACTTGGCATAATAAAATAAAAAATTTATTTTACATAGCTTTCGGACTTGCTAAAATTCATGAAATTGGATTAATGCACAAAGATTTTCACTCTGGCAATATAGTCAATGAAACTGAAACTAGCTCTTATATCACTGATTTTGGGTTGTGTCAGCCAGTTACAGAAAATGATCCAGAAAAAATTTATGGAGTAATTCCATATATGGCACCTGAGATATTAAATAAAGGAGAATATACTCAAGCATCTGATATTTACTCATTTGGTATGATTATGTACGAAGTTTTTACAAGTTATCCACCTTATTATAATATACCACACAATGAAGAACTTGTAATTTCAATTTGTAATGGTCATAAACCTGAAATTATGTGTGAGATTCCACAATTGCTTAAAGATTTAATGGAAAAATGTTGGGATACTGATCCTTCCAATCGTCCAAAAGCTATAGAATTGAAATCTCAACTTAAAAAATATTCCAATTATAATTATAATAATGAGATAAAAAAACAGATTGATAAAGCTAATGAGGCTAATAAGTTAAATAAGAATTTCATTCAATATAATCCAAAAATAACACATCCTCAAGCAATATACACAAGTAGACATTTACCTTTTCTGAAATCAAAAAAAGTTGAACATGGTAAGTTTATTTTTTAGAGTAACAAATAATTGTTTTTATAAAATATTTATGTAAATTATTATTCTAGATACGACACAATGGGATTTTGAAATTCCTGAAGATATAAGTAAGCAATATTCCTTGAATTATTTTTTAGTATTTTTAATTTAAAAACGTAATTAACAGTATTTAAATTTGAATAGTTTAAGAAAATGAAATTAATCTTTAATTTATTTTGTGTTCTGTTTAGCTTTGAGTCAACTTTAATATTTTAATATAATGATACTTATTTTTATCATTTATATTTCTCATTTTATTTATTTATTTGATCACTGGAATTATAGAGTATAGCTTTTTTTTTTTTAATTTAGTATGTAATCAATTAAAATAAATTGTTATTATTATTTTATTTATGCATGATATACACATTATATGCTTTTGATTTAATTGTATCTGGTCTATACATGTTCCCAAAATTGATTTTGGATNATGGTAGTTTACGAAAAATGTTGAATAGTAACTTTGAAAAATTAACTTGGCATAATAAAATAAAAAATTTATTTTACATAGCTTTCGGACTTGCTAAAATTCATGAAATTGGATTAATGCACAAAGATTTTCACTCTGGCAATATAGTCAATGAAACTGAAACTAGCTCTTATATCACTGATTTTGGGTTGTGTCAGCCAGTTACAGAAAATGATCCAGAAAAAATTTATGGAGTAATTCCATATATGGCACCTGAGATATTAAATAAAGGAGAATATACTCAAGCATCTGATATTTACTCATTTGGTATGATTATGTACGAAGTTTTTACAAGTTATCCACCTTATTATAATATACCACACAATGAAGAACTTGTAATTTCAATTTGTAATGGTCATAAACCTGAAATTATGTGTGAGATTCCACAATTGCTTAAAGATTTAATGGAAAAATGTTGGGATACTGATCCTTCCAATCGTCCAAAAGCTATAGAATTGAAATCTCAACTTAAAAAATATTCCAATTATAATTATAATAATGAGATAAAAAAACAGATTGATAAAGCTAATGAGGCTAATAAGTTAAATAAGAATTTCATTCAATATAATCCAAAAATAACACATCCTCAAGCAATATACACAAGTAGACATTTACCTTTTCTGAAATCAAAAAAAGTTGAACATGGTAAGTTTATTTTTTAGAGTAACAAATAATTGTTTTTATAAAATATTTATGTAAATTATTATTCTAGATACGACACAATGGGATTTTGAAATTCCTGAAGATATAAGTAAGCAATATTCCTTGAATTATTTTTTAGTATTTTTAATTTAAAAACGTAATTAACAGTATTTAAATTTGAATAGTTTAAGAAAATGAAATTAATCTTTAATTTATTTTGTGTTCTGTTTAGCTTTGAGTCAACTTTAATATTTTAATATAATGATACTTATTTTTATCATTTATATTTCTCATTTTATTTATTTATTTGATCACTGGAATTATAGAGTATAGCTTTTTTTTTTTTAATTTAGTATGTAATCAATTAAAATAAATTGTTATTATTATTTTATTTATGCATGATATACACATTATATGCTTTTGATTTAATTGTATCTGGTCTATACATGTTCCCAAAATTGATTTTGGATTTTTGAGATATTTCGTCTTTTTGAGATTTATGCAGAATCTATTCTATATATGGAAGTAAAAAAAGTATCCAGTTATATGTATCTTTGATCAAGGAATTTATCTAGGTAGTCAAAAAATTTCGGGTTTTAAGTAAAATAATTTCGTCTTCTATGAAAAACTATTTCGACTTTTTTCCCCAAAATTGTAATTTCGGGGCCCCAAAATAATTTAGCGTGCAAGTATAATCTGGTCTGGTTCATCTAACTAAATTTGTAATTAAATTTAGACACATTACTGGAATAATATATTGAAATAACCTTTTTCTAGTATATTTTATAAAAAAAAATTTATATCATATCATTATTGATCTCATTATTATTGTAGTCTAACAATTCTAGTTATTATTAAAAAAGAAAGAGAAAAAAATCTTGTGCACCATAATTAAATATTCCTGAATCGATGCATGTTAGTGATCTTTTTTTTAATATCCATAGTACTTTAATTAAATAGAATAAAATAAAGTTATAAATAAGAATAAATTATTCAAACAACAAAAAAATATTGATGTCAACACAAATAAAAATCAATCAATAATCAAGTTATTTTATCATAAAATTCATTAAACATATAATTATAAAATTATTTCAACTTTCAGCATTTTTAAATAATCAAAAAGTGAAAAAGTAATTATCAACTATTTACTTATATATTTATCTTTAACAGTTAATTTACTATTATTAACGAATAGTAAAGTTAAAAGAAGGATGTTAAAGTGTTAAACAATTGTTCCAATGGTCATGTTGTTTTATTTTATACTTTATTTAATCTACTTTTCAACAAAAAAAAAGAATAAAACACGAAAAGAATTTTATTTTTAATAATTTCTATTTTTATATCTGTAATTTTATATGACAATAATGATAATAATTGAAATTTAATATTATCTAATTTGTATAATTTCTATTTTCGTTTTTAAAATAATATGTCTTATATATTTTTAGTACAAGAATTGAAGATGCTGATGATATTTTCTTGAAAACTAGCTTTGTTACAATTAATTTTTGTAGATTATTATATTGGCTTCTTATACTATATCATACCAATTAACAGTAGAACTCTTTCCGACGATCATTTTACCAAAAAATTTGTTAAAGAAAAATTTGCTAAATAATCCAGTTAATAAAGTTTTACTTATAATCGGTTTATTAAAGTTCATATTATGGCGTGGTTACTAGGCTCGCGATCAAAAAAAGAAGATGAAGGTTATATTTTTATAGGCGCAAAAGTTCTTGAACTTAACAAGAAAAATGAAATCGATGTTGACTTATATTTAAGGAAAGTCGATGGAGGAAATGTTGTTATTGTCAAGGGACAAACAAAGAATGTAATAGATTTGCCAAAAATGAAAACTTTCCCTCAGAAGTATGTAGTTTCAAAAGATTATTATGATTCAGACACAGAAATGGAATCAGACTTATTGAACAAACCGACAGAGTTTATTACACTTATTTTTATGCACTTAACAAGTAAAGGTACATACAAAGTTAGAATAAGTACAATGGCAGGACATTCTAAAAGCTTAAGACATGAAAAATTTGAAGAATATAAAACAATAAGTGATCAATATCCTTTATCTTTTGAAGATTATACAGCTTTTGAAGAAGCAGTTAATTCAATAGACATACCAATATGGTACAATGATAAAATAATAACAGAAAAAAGGGAAAATAATAATATTCAGCATGACCCCGAATTTGATCAACAAGGGGAAATTGGTACAACATCTAAAACAAGAAAAAATAGTGATACACAAGAAATAGGGGGAGACTTTCCAATGATGGTAATGGAGGTTCCACAACAAAAAAGGGGATGCATATCTGAGGTTACACTACCTAAAAATGTGGAAGAATTTGGAAGGTTAATGATAGGAGTAGAAGAACAAACAATAAATAGTAATATAACAAGTCAATCAGATACAACAATAGAGAACACAACTACAAATATGGAAATAGAGGATTTAACAACAGAAAGTGTACCAACTACCAGCACAAGTGAAATAAATTTGGAGGATTATAAAATATTGCATGAGGTGTTTAGCAAAACAGAGAATACAATTAAATATTTGGAGGCATTATGGGGGACTAATAAAAAATTAAAGGTTAATACAGAAGAAATTTTATTTAGGGCAATTGATAAAAAAGTAAGGGATGCACATTTTTTTAGAAGATATTATGGAGATAGAGCACGAAAACCAAATTATATTGAATATTTTGAAGACATGGTAGGTCATTATATAGAAGAATATAAAATAAAGAATAAGGTAGATTATAGTATTGGTAAAGAAAATATAAAAAGAATTAGAAAAAATACAAGAATGATTTTAGCATGGAAATATTTACGAAGTAAAGATTTAAAAAAAATGGATGCACATAATTTGGCTAGTATTATTATACATATAGAATGGTTTATTTTTGAAAGAGAAGAGAGACCAAAGAGAGAAGATTTTTCATTTCAACAAATTAGAGAATATTGTAAAAATAAAGTAATTGTAAAAAAAAAAGAATTGCCAACAAATTTTATGAAATTACCAGAGGATATAGTTAATAAATTACCAT
>PQFF01000167.1:465285-499814 GCA_003547095.1 Diversispora epigaea
TAAGATTACGAAAAACAAAAACGAAGCTAAAATATTATTATCTTTTAAAAAAGAACAAGATGAAAAGAAATATCAAGAAAATATAATATTACAGAAAATAGGAACCTGCATCATATTGAGGAATTGTTGTAGACGTATTAGATATATAGAAAATGATTACCTCGCGTCATTGTACGAAAACGTTGTGGAATTTTATAGGAAAATAGAAAAAAAAAGAAAAATTTTAAGAACGTTATAAAATGTTTATTATCATCTTTTAATAATAAAATCAATAATAAATTATATAAAAATTCAGAAAGTAATAAAATATTACAAAATAAAATTTCTACAATTATATCGAAGTATAATGAAAACGATTAAATTCGAAGTAATCCGAAAGCAATAAACTTAAAACAAAATATGTCAAAATACTAATCGTTGAGTTTCGAAAGCTTACACAAATATCAAAAAACGTAACATTAAACTTCGAAGGTTTTCGATTTCGCAATATACGTATCGAAATTTAATTGTAAATTTCGATTTCGGAGGTTTGCGACACAATCGAAGATCTTCGAAATCTAACGTTAACGATATAACTTCGAAAACCTTCGAATTAATATAATTACTGATGTCCCTTTATTAAAGCGTTGGTTCCGCTTTCTTCGGTGCTGCGACTCATTCCTCTAGTTATTCTTTTATTCGTCACGGTGGCTATTGTTTCATAGGGATACGGATTCTTGTTGTCTTGTTACACAAATTTCAAGACATTTGTCTTCGTCGTTGATCGTTTGATTTGTAAGAACTTTATTATGTTAACGACTGTTTTGTACTCAAAAATCTTGTTGGGAACGGAAATTTCTGTCGTTTTTAGGAATATTTCGTATCGTTACGCTTTCTTTTGGCGGGAATAATCTTTTGAATTTTTAAAGAGGATATCTCAAACAATATAAACTCTAACTATATTTATCAAAATCTGTGAAACACTACTTTTCTTAAGAATACTTTATGCCACACCTCACAGGAGGCACCAAAATCTGTGGCGGTCTGCCCAGAACAAAGAGTAAAGTTACGTCAATCAGTCCCACTAAATCGAACTCTCGTCACACCCCTTTTCGTACTAACTCAACGTACTCTTGTACGCACTATTTCGTAACGCCCACTATCCGCCAGTAGGATCAAGCAGTCACTTGCCTACTCGCAATGAATAGATATATAAAATAAACTCTTAACACAGTACACACAGGTGTGATCTGAAGGTACGTGAGTAAGTGGAGTAAAAGTATCTTTTTACAGCTCATTACGCAAACTTCCGAATCTTAGCTTCAGACTTTATTCAGTAACTTTATTCAAGAAATTACAAAATTAGCAATAGAGGTATTACGGGCTGTTAACCGTTTCTCACCAATATTACCGTTATCACGAAATAAAAATATCAAAAATGTATCAAATTATTACGGGGTATATCGAAACTTTTAAACTTATTGCAAAGATGTAACAACAAAAATATATCACTGCTTTGGCGTGTCTTATCTCTGCTGCTAAATCAAAACAATATGTTTCTATCTTTATTATTTATTTTTATTATAAAATGCGTACCAAAAGATTATTTTATTATTTTATTACAAATTAGGTGAAAGATTTTTGTAATTATCCGAAATGTACCAAAAGAAATTAAAATCATGAAAATTGTAAGAATGAGCCGATCCTTTTCACATCCTAAATTACCAGTCTATTTTATACACTTTCGAACTTATTTTCCTTCATCCTGTGTTGTCGCGTCTAAACACGTTCTTTTCTATTTTTAAAGATGACACACAAGGATGAAATACTTCGTACAAAGATGAATAATCTGTCATCTAGATGGTAACACACTCATCCGGTTACACTGTCATCTCAATGTCATCTCCCGTGACCTTCGCAACATTTCGAAATCCCGTGCACATCCCATGTGGAATTCGTGCACCCTCAATAGTATAAGCATGTTCTATTGAAGATATAAGAAGAATAATAATAATTCTAATAACAGCAATGATGANGTCTTATCTCTGCTGCTAAATCAAAACAATATGTTTCTATCTTTATTATTTATTTTTATTATAAAATGCGTACCAAAAGATTATTTTATTATTTTATTACAAATTAGGTGAAAGATTTTTGTAATTATCCGAAATGTACCAAAAGAAATTAAAATCATGAAAATTGTAAGAATGAGCCGATCCTTTTCACATCCTAAATTACCAGTCTATTTTATACACTTTCGAACTTATTTTCCTTCATCCTGTGTTGTCGCGTCTAAACACGTTCTTTTCTATTTTTAAAGATGACACACAAGGATGAAATACTTCGTACAAAGATGAATAATCTGTCATCTAGATGGTAACACACTCATCCGGTTACACTGTCATCTCAATGTCATCTCCCGTGACCTTCGCAACATTTCGAAATCCCGTGCACATCCCATGTGGAATTCGTGCACCCTCAATAGTATAAGCATGTTCTATTGAAGATATAAGAAGAATAATAATAATTCTAATAACAGCAATGATGATAATAAGAATAAAATTACTATTTGGCTAGTTTTAATATTTGTTGTGAGAAAATGATTGTCTCGATCATATAGATCAACAGGTCATCTCTGATATTTTTAAAATTTGTGTGGCTGATTTTTTAACATGTCAAATTTTATTTTTAGATCAATGACATCTGAAGTCATCAATCTATATTTGTCAAAAATGATCCTGAAGATATATGTTTTTTACATATTTTAGTTCTAAATAATAAATTAATATTTAATAAGAAATAAAATAATAAAAATCAATATAGTTTTCAAAAGAAAGATAAAATGTTTAAAAAATTATACAATGGCCACACGAATTTAATGGTGTATCATTATTAAATATTTAATTAGCTACAGTAGCAGAAATTTGTTTTTTAATAATATCAAAGTTCTGAAAATAATGTTTTACCAAAATTATTTAAAATTATAATTAAATAATATATATCAATATAATTGTTTAGTTTTTATTTTTTTATGCATTAAAACTTCTACTCATATATTCGAACTTTAAAAATTACATTTTCTAAATATTGGAAGTTTGTTATCTTGGAAAGAAATTCCCGTCCCGCTTTAAAATAAAATAAAAAATATCGGATAGCTAGTCAGTCAATTATTATCACTTGCGAAATTCAATAATTTAAATAATTTAAAATAGTATATTACAACTTCTCAAATCCATGACCACAAATTAACTAACAATGACAGCGACGACAGTAACTGAATCACCTAAATCAATATACTGAACGAATCTAATGTTGTAAGGTTTCAATCTACATAATTAATAATTATCATAGAAAGAGACACGATTCAAGTATATTTATGGAATCAAATAAAGAGATATTTTCACATGAGAACCATGGAATTGAGTGCGTAGTTTTTAATTTCAAAATTAAATGATTTTGTGACTCGGGAGGTTAGTAAAATTTAATTTATTATATCATTTGATATCTTTTAATTTATTAATTCGCGATTATCCAATTCTAATTACAATTTATCGTAGAGATTTAAATGTCACCAATCCTTGATTTGGTATCAAGTAAAATATTTTTTAAATCATATCATATTTCTAAAAGATATAGTATTAAGACATAGTGCGTTTGATGAATTTCAAGGTGAAAGTAATTTTATGCATGAATTTAATATTATAATTTATATATAATATTAATATTTGTTCTATTTTGGGAGGTTGAGAATGGTTATTTTAATTATTTTAATCATAATTTCCATTAGGGATTTAAAGGTCATGTTATTTAAATTAATATAAAATCAAATAATTCGGTTTTCTTTTAAAAGAACATTTACATTTATAAAAATAATAATGTTTATTCAATTTAGTCTTGTCAGATTCAGAATTGAAACCTCTTTTTCATTACAATTATCACTATCACTACTATCCTTGTCATCATAGACTTTTGCAATATCATTTTTATTTGGATCCTGAAATGATGCATGTTGGCGATCTTTTTCAACATCTGAAGTTATTTCATTATTATGTAATGGTTACCTCACTTATGATTTTCTTGAGATTTTCTTAAATACAATAAAATTTTTCGATCATACACAATAAACAATTATTTTATAATTGAATGTAGTGGTTAGGCAAAAAAGTTGTATGAAATTTTGTGTCAAAAATATTTTCAATAATTTATATTATTCTATTTTGATTTTATAATGAAAATCTGGATTTTTCCTTTGATGCGCAGGTAATTAATGAAATAAATTTAATAAAAACAAGAAAACAATGATTACGGAAAAAAATCTAAAATTAAAACTATCCCCGGAATTTCAAAATATTTTTATTGGGAATAGCCTATTAAAGCATCTTTAGCAGGTTATATTCAAGCAAAATCATTTCCATATATTGGTTCTTGGATCCAATTTTCTCTGGCTATGATTTCTAATTTATGTAATAATTCAATTGAACAATACAACCCATGGTATCGACACATACGCAAGTATTTTCAAAATGGACAATGCCTATGCCTCATTCGAATGGTATATACAATATTATACTGTTATATTGTTTTATTATTTTATTATTTTACAATACCTTTTGTTTACTAATATTTTATAAATTATAGTTGATATTAATATGTTAAGTAACAATTATTTATTACAATAATTATATAATTAGTTTCGAAAAATATTTTTATTATTTTTATTTATAAATATACAATATATAAAAAGGAAAATTTTTGTAAGAAATATGAACCCCTTGAATCAAGAAAATCCATTTTATCCATCCAAAGTTAAAAATGCAAAATAAAAATTATTTTTATTTCTCAATAGTTCACAAAAATCATTTCCTTTTTTCACAAAAAGGAGCGATTTCCTCAAAAAACTCCAAACCAATTTATTATTTATATTAAATAATGGAAATAACAGAAAGGTGGGTAATGTGTGATGTTTGATCAGATCAAAATGATTAATTAATTAATTAAAAATTATTTGTTTAAAAAAAAATTGTCATGTTTAAATTTAAATCAAACGGACGGATTGAAAAAGATATAAAAGAATGTTTTTTTTAAGACTGAAAAAAAATATCAAGGGGTATGGTAGTGGTGGCTTCCAATTTTAAGATATTTTTCGATAGTGTCACATACTGGAAACTGGTTTTTTTCAAAAAAAACATTTTAACCTTATTACTTCTCAAATATAATGATGTATTAAAAGAAAACCATAACACAAAGAAAGTTACAAATGTTATTACCTGTTTTCATCATAAAAAAAATTTTGGGTTAGTTATTTTTTTTTCAAAATATAAAATTCAAAACCAATTTTTTTTTTTTGAGGCGGGGAAGGCACAGTGATAAAATTTAAGGCGCATGATAATGAAAAAATAAAATTGATCACAAATAATCGTAGAAAGTGAGCAGTGGATGTTTTATTTATTTATTTTTTCAAAAATAATATAAATGCCACCCATTCCTTGGGTACTATTCTTCTGAATAGTATATTCAATTGCGCAGCCGATTATGTAATCGATTATGATTCACATTATATTAAATTCTTGACCTTCTTTTTTCAATTTCGGGTCACAAAAATCTTTCCAAAAAAGAGTATCTAGTTAGCTCGCGCCGTGACCTCAACGTGATATTGCTGAAACAGAAATAATATAAGGCCTGAATTCTAAATAAAAAAGGAACTCATTTGTTGAAGTTAGTAAATAGTGGATATTTTTGTCTAAGATTTTGTTTCGGGACATTGTTACACATTTGTATAAAACGTGATTTGCATTTATACACATCTGCAAATTCCGAAACAATTTATTTATTAGATTTTTTTTAACAAAATTAACTTCTACCTTACATACTATAATTCAAACAGAAAATGCCTAAAGTATTCCCAGAATGCAATCAGGAATATAATGATTGCAAACCGTGCAACTCAACACGTTTCAAAAATAATTTTGATAAATGGACAAGTGGAAATGCCACAATAGATAAATTTATTCAAGATGCTTAAATAAATGCTGATATCTATTATAAATTAAATTTTATAAAGAATAAAATGGTAATCATCAAAGGAACAAAATGCAAAGAACATCTCATAACTTTCAGGCTTTATGGACCCTTTTACCAAAACGAAAATAAAAATAAAAAAATAATTATTTTTTATTTTATAATGTTATTCCAGAATCTACATAATTTACTTTACCTGGGAAATTGGAGAAATTGAGATTTTATTACTTTAAAACACTCTTTATAATTAATAAATATTTACCTGTTCTGTTAATTTTATTATTTTGTAACCATATACGCTAAATCATAAATATTATATAAATGTGATAAGGTTTTTTTTTTTTACTTTTCTTTAAATACAACTTGGCAGCTCAAAGTTAGACCAACCAATTAGAGATCATAATTTTTGGCCAAAATTTATAGATTTTGGTCTAAAACATCAAAAGATGGAGTTTTTTAAAACTCGGCAGCTCAAAAATTGGGCAATTTAAAGATCATAAAATTATGCGCAAATTTTTGCCTGCCATTGGACATTGAGAATTTGAAATCAAATTATAAATAAATTCAGGGCCAACACGTTTGAAGCCTCAAAAAAACTTTTTTTATTAATAATCATATGTAAAATCTAATAATAATTTATGAAAATAGAATGNATTAAATTTTATAAAGAATAAAATGGTAATCATCAAAGGAACAAAATGCAAAGAACATCTCATAACTTTCAGGCTTTATGGACCCTTTTACCAAAACGAAAATAAAAATAAAAAAATAATTATTTTTTATTTTATAATGTTATTCCAGAATCTACATAATTTACTTTACCTGGGAAATTGGAGAAATTGAGATTTTATTACTTTAAAACACTCTTTATAATTAATAAATATTTACCTGTTCTGTTAATTTTATTATTTTGTAACCATATACGCTAAATCATAAATATTATATAAATGTGATAAGGTTTTTTTTTTTTACTTTTCTTTAAATACAACTTGGCAGCTCAAAGTTAGACCAACCAATTAGAGATCATAATTTTTGGCCAAAATTTATAGATTTTGGTCTAAAACATCAAAAGATGGAGTTTTTTAAAACTCGGCAGCTCAAAAATTGGGCAATTTAAAGATCATAAAATTATGCGCAAATTTTTGCCTGCCATTGGACATTGAGAATTTGAAATCAAATTATAAATAAATTCAGGGCCAACACGTTTGAAGCCTCAAAAAAACTTTTTTTATTAATAATCATATGTAAAATCTAATAATAATTTATGAAAATAGAATGTCTAATAAAATAAGAATGTGTTCTCAACCCATACATGTTGTCCAAATTGCTCGGAATTTGGGATTTGGGATTTGGCATTTGGGATTTGGGATTTGGGATTTCGGCACTATTTAAATAATTTGGGATTTGGGATTTGGGTTTTTGAAAAATAATTTGGGCAACATGTATATCTCAACCAGAAGCCTTTAGTTTCATAAGAAGAGTTTCTAATTTGTTGGTTGATTTCTCAAGTTCAAATTCATCTGTAATTAACATTAAATCAAAAGAAATTAATAATTCCTCCATAGATGTATCTAAAAAAATAATAAATAAATAAAGAATCCTTAAATAAAATTCAATATTAGCAATAGTATTTATATTATTTTTAATAATGTAACATTATAAATTTGAGTGGAAATGCTTGACTTGATAATTATTTTAATATTATTTTCATTCAGCCGAATATTTTCTGATTCTCTTTGAAAATAAAATGATCGGGATTTCAATACGTTGGAATATGCAGTGAAAGATTTTCGACTTCAATGATTACATTATAATCTTCTTTATCATTAAAAAATTCAATAAAATTTTGTCAAAAAATTTAAAGACATTTTTCTTTTTGTAAATTTTGTAAATTGAATGACAAAAAAAAAAGACACTGAGAACTGATAATCGCATACGTATTGTCAATTTGTAGTTCATAATACAATAATCATGTCATAAAATAACACCTGGTAGTAGTAATTATAATAATATCGGTAGTAATAATAATAGCAATAGTAAAAAAATGGTAGCATGATTATAGATAGAGAAGATTTTAATTCATTTCAAATCTTATTCCTTGTTTAAATTAAAAAAAAAACTAAAAATTGAATTTTTTAAAATAAGTACAAAACGAATTTCTGAAATTGATGAATATATATTTTGGAGATTTTTTAATGACTATTTATTTTTGTGTTTTGATAATAAAGTAAAAATAAAAATAAAAATAATTATTTATTTTATTCTTACATCATTGAAGCTTATAATAATAAATACGTAACATACTCAAGTGAATTGCAAAAAAAGATAAAATAAATAAATAAAAATAAATATAAAGAGGTCTCAAATATCAATACTTATTAAAAAGCTATCTTGATATTTGCTCTACGAAATAAGATAAATCAATCAGATAAAAAATAAATTATTTTCGTTAGAGGGAGTTAAGATGCTCTGATCACCATTTCGTTTTTTTTATTGGATTTTAAATAAAATAAATAGCTCATTGGCAAAAAAATGAATTTGGAGGCGTAACTTCGAGATAAAGAATTTCTTTCCGATTAATTGGATAGCATACAAGAATTATAATATTAAAAAATAAAGTTGGATTTAAAATGGATTATGTATCAACTTTCGCTGGCTTGTCACTACAAATTTAAAGATTTCCAAGCATTAAATGAAAAATATAAATCTATTCAATACGGTGTACATAATATTTTTTCATTAAAAATTAATTAAGAAAAATAAAATAGATCTCGCCTGAAACTCATGTTCTGATGAAGGATCGAAAGAAGTAATATATTAAAAATATCTTTTAATATTACCTAAAATATCCAATAGAAGTCTAAGCCAAGCCGGTGGAAAAGGTCAACAACACAGAAAATTTAGAAAATAATATTTATAACTCGTTTCGAAAAGCATCTTTTTAATGCGCCCAATAATATTAAATATAAAAACACAGATATAGATGTAAAGTCAAGAATATCTGAAAAGTATATTCACATTTTTATTTTTATTAATTTTCTGTCGAAGGATTATAAAAGAATTATTTTAATTAAACTTTATTTTCAAAAATATTAATTATTTAAAAATTCAATTAATTAAATGAAAAAAGAAAAACTATTTATTATTAAAAAATTTAAAATATCTTGTTTACTCAAAAAGATAAAGAAAATTGATTTATTTATTTTTTAATAAATAAAATAAATAATAATGTTTTTAATAAAAATCAATAAAAAAATTATTTGATATTTTAAAAAAACATGAATTTTTTAAAACAAAATAATAAAAATAAATTATTTTAAAAGATTTAAATTTTTTTTAAAGAATATTAATTATTTTGTGTTCTGGTTGTTCTGGTTTTTCTGGTTGTTTTTGTTGGAGGTTTGGATTGTTCTGATTGTTCTGGTTGTTCTTGTTGGGAATTTAAAACATTCATATTTGGAAGAGGATTAGAATTTAAAGCTGTTGTAAGAGTATTAGTTAATCTNCAAGATGGCAGTTGTAGATCTTGAATTTTGATTAATTGAGCTGGTTTTATTTATGAGGTATCGATTATTGGCTTTATGTTTTACTTCTAGCCAAAAGTTTTTTGGTTCTAAATCACCTAAATACTCATCAATGTTAAAATCTAAAACAGAATAATCATTTTCATTTCTTACTGTTTGTGTTGTAACTCCAGTTAACACTGCATTGATTCCAATTGCAGGCATTGTATTAAAATTCATTTCATGAAGTACTTTAATTGAAGTAGCAGTAACCTTTAAAATAATAAAAAATCATGAACTAATTATATTATTTAATTTTTTAATTGAATAAAAAAAGAATAAGAGGACAAGTGAGAAATAAGAAGAATAAAAGAAAGAAAGATAAAAGGAGAAAGGTAAAAGAGAAAGTGACAAGAAAAAAATAAGAAATAATCAAAGAGAAAAAAGACAAGACAAAAAAGAAACTTACTGAATACCAGCCTTCATGGGCAATGAATTTACCCTTCAGAAATATTACTTGCTCATTCTCAAAGTCTTCTATATTGTTTTCAACTTCTTGGTTTAGTGGAATAAAAACTTTTATTCATAAATAAATAATTTCAGCAGGATCCATATCATTTAATCTTGAGATTGCAGTTATTTCTTTTAAAATAAATTCATTTGTATTTCATTCACTACAGCTATGTAAATAGCAAATAGTCTGTAATTTTGCTGGCATTCTAGAATAATAATAAATTGTAANATTATTCCAACCAAGATGGCAGTTGTGGATCTTGAATTTTGATTAATTGAGCTGGTTTTATTTATGAGGTATCGATTATTGGCTTTATGTTTTACTTCTAGCCAAAAGTTTTTTGGTTCTAAATCACCTAAATACTCATCAATGTTAAAATCTAAAACAGAATAATCATTTTCATTTCTTACTGTTTGTGTTGTAACTCCAGTTAACACTGCATTGATTCCAATTGCAGGCATTGTATCAAAATTCATTTCATGAAGTACTTTAATTGAAGTAGCAGTAACCTTTAAAATAATAAAAAATCATGAACTAATTATATTATTTAATTTTTTAATTGAATAAAAAAAGAATAAGAGGACAAGTGAGAAATAAGAAGAATAAAAGAAAGAAAGATAAAAGGAGAAAGGTAAAAGAGAAAGTGACAAGAAAAAAATAAGAAATAATCAAAGAGAAAAAAGACAAGACAAAAAAGAAACTTACTGAATACCAGCCTTCATGGGCAATGAATTTACCCTTCAGAAATATTACTTGCTCATTCTCAAAGTCTTCTATATTGTTTTCAACTTCTTGGTTTAGTGGAATAAAAACTTTTATTCATAAATAAATAATTTCAGCAGGATCCATATCATTTAATCTTGAGATTGCAGTTATTTCTTTTAAAATAAATTCATTTGTATTTCATTCACTACAGCTATGTAAATAGCAAATAGTCTGTAATTTTGCTGGCATTCTAGAATAATAATAAAATAATAATAATAAATTGTAATAATAAATAAAAATAGAAAAGTAAATGATATTAATTTATTAATTATTTAAAAAAATAAAAAAATATATATATTTTTTAATTAAAATAATGGACTTGATTTCTATACTATAATTATGTAGGTTGAAAAAAAAATAATAAAACATTTATTAAAAAAGATATTGCAACATTTTATTTATCCTTTTTTTTGAAAAAGGATTGAAGATCAATATATATATAAATAATTTAACTTGTAAACATGAGAAATAATATATATTTAATTTAAATATATTAAAATAGTTATTATGAAAAAAAATTATTTTTATTTATTTTTAAGTGGTAAAAAGATATTAATTGTGATGATAATCACTTATAGTAATAATAATTTTAATAAAATAATCACTTATATTAATTTTTATAAGTGATAAAAAAAACGATTTTTTTTATTTATTTTTATTTATTATAAGATTACTGAAAATGATTTTCGATAATCACTATAAAAATAAAAAATAAATTTTTTTTTAATAAAAAATCGCTTGTATTTATTTATTTTTAAGCGATAAAAAAAAATTAAAAATTTATTTTTATTTTATAGCAATTATCGAAAATCATTTGCGATAATCGCTAAAAATAAAAATTAAGTGATAAAAATAGTAATAAAAATTAATTATTTTACTATTTTCGATAAGGGATAGTAAAATTTTACTATTTTTAAATTTTTTATAAAAATAAATTTATTAATAGTAAAAAAAAAATTATTTTTTTACTATCATTTATTGAAAATAGTAAATTTAATTTTTTTATTTTTATAAAAAATCGCTTATATTTATTTTTAAGCGATAAAAATAGTAAAAAAAATTAATTATTTACTATTTTCAATATGTGATAGTAAAAAAATAATTTTTTTTTACTATTTTTAAAAATTTCAGAAATTATATAAACACCCGCTATTCTTTGGGTGGGTGGTGGGTGGAGGTTATTCTTCTTATCATGTATCATGTACCATGTACCATGTACCATGTATATAAATTCTTGACCTTTTTTTTCCATTTCGGGTCATGAAAATCTTTCCAAAAAAGAGTATTGTTGGCAAGTGATTGAACTTAAGAACTTACCAATACTCACCAATTGGGTGAAAGTATTTTGTGCCGTGACTTCACCGAAAAAGGAATAATAATAGGGTAAAATCTATATTATGATAATTACAAAAAAGATTTATTTTTCCCTACCCACATCACTTGATTATAAACTACTATAAACAAGCCCTAATGATGTATATAATCTTTTATAATTATTTATAACATTTGTAAAAAATTACTTATTCTAAATTATAATTGAATGCAATTTAGAAGAAAAATAAGAAAAATATCAGAAACTAAGATATTTATTCTTCCATTCACAATTTTCCCATATCCAACTAATCTATTTGATAATTCTAGTCGAAAAACATATTTTGGAAATCGAAAAAACGANAGCGATAAAAAAAAATTAAAAATTTATTTTTATTTTATAGCAATTATCGAAAATCATTTGCGATAATCGCTAAAAATAAAAATTAAGTGATAAAAATAGTAATAAAAATTAATTATTTTACTATTTTCGATAAGGGATAGTAAAATTTTACTATTTTTAAATTTTTTATAAAAATAAATTTATTAATAGTAAAAAAAAAATTATTTTTTTACTATCATTTATTGAAAATAGTAAATTTAATTTTTTTATTTTTATAAAAAATCGCTTATATTTATTTTTAAGCGATAAAAATAGTAAAAAAAATTAATTATTTACTATTTTCAATATGTGATAGTAAAAAAATAATTTTTTTTTACTATTTTTAAAAATTTCAGAAATTATATAAACACCCGCTATTCTTTGGGTGGGTGGTGGGTGGAGGTTATTCTTCTTATCATGTATCATGTACCATGTACCATGTACCATGTATATAAATTCTTGACCTTTTTTTTCCATTTCGGGTCATGAAAATCTTTCCAAAAAAGAGTATTGTTGGCAAGTGATTGAACTTAAGAACTTACCAATACTCACCAATTGGGTGAAAGTATTTTGTGCCGTGACTTCACCGAAAAAGGAATAATAATAGGGTAAAATCTATATTATGATAATTACAAAAAAGATTTATTTTTCCCTACCCACATCACTTGATTATAAACTACTATAAACAAGCCCTAATGATGTATATAATCTTTTATAATTATTTATAACATTTGTAAAAAATTACTTATTCTAAATTATAATTGAATGCAATTTAGAAGAAAAATAAGAAAAATATCAGAAACTAAGATATTTATTCTTCCATTCACAATTTTCCCATATCCAACTAATCTATTTGATAATTCTAGTCGAAAAACATATTTTGGAAATCGAAAAAACGAACAGAACAGATAAAGTATCCATCATCAAATTGCGGTTGTTGGAAATAAGGCACTCCTTCTTGGAAATAAAAAAAAATATAAGATTAGCAACAAGATTAGAAAACAAAGATATAAAAGAAAACAACGCAAACAAAGAAAATATGAAATCCCTAAAAAAATTTGAGATGTTGTATTTTTTTTTTTATTACTTTAAAAAATTTAATATTAATTTATATGTATCTAACAAATAATTGAACGATGTAAAAATTTATTTATTTTACAAATGAAATATTTATAATAATAATAATAACTGTAAAATAAACTTATGACTTTATAGTATATATACAAAATAAAAAACTGAAAACACGTTTTCTTTAGTCCACCAAACTGATTTTGACAAACAAAACTTTAAATATTTTAATTTTGCATGAAATTGTAGCCATTGTAGCAAGAGAATTATTAAATATCACCGCAGATGAGGCAAAATTTCATAATTGCTGATCAGCCCTACCCAATCTTATTTTTAATAAACAAACAGCACCTTCTGGTTATGATTTTATTTTTAATCAATAACAAAAAAAAACCAGTTGCCAATTTCTTTCTCAGATTCAAATATTGCTGTCTTATTATTTTCCGATTTTTTCCTTTTGAAAGACATTAATTCCATTTACATCAATTTTGGCATCACCATCAATCCCGTTATCCTACTCCTCCACATTATCGTCAACGATTCTCCATCATCCATTTCACTCTCACTAAAATTAATTCACAATGGGAAGATATATAAAATTAAATTTACATGTTTATATTCTCGTTTTAGATATCGATTATCAGAAAATAACTACAAATCATAAACATAATTTATTATTGATAACGAAGCCCATATATACTGTACGATGTATGTTCAAGATGAGTTATGAGTTGTTGGCTTTTTCAAGGAGATTGAAGTTAAATTAATGAAATACTGCAAATTTTTTTGCCTTTATTTTTTATCACATTTTTATCTTGATATTTTTATACAAATATTCTGATAAATAAACCGGTACAATTATAGAAATTAATTAATATTCATAAACCTAAATTTATTGAGTCGCTTTTGAAAAAAAAACTTTGAGCAAATAAATAACTAAAATTTTAAATAGATTTACGGCAAAAAAAAATTATTTGAATTTTGCATGTCCAACTAAATAAATAATAAGTTGAATTAAAAATGTCAAAAAATATTCTAATATCAAAAGCTATTTACTTTATAAAGAAATACATTTTACTTTAAATTATTTCTTGGTAAAATTTTGAAAACCTCATACTCTTCAACTGAAAAAAATTCTTCTTCAGAAATTATACTACATTTACTAATAAATTCATCAGAACGAATTGGTTTAGTATATACCAAACTATCCCTGCAATAACATCTTTTCTCGGTTTTCAAATTGCCAATTAAACGTAAAGCACTGTCAAAAAATAAATTTGAATCCCTTGGGCAATTATAAATGGCCCAATCAAAATTTATTACCGCTCTACTTAAAATAGAATTTTTCAGATTTGCAGTTTTCAATGAAAATATAAAACTATCTTGTGCAATCATATGTTGATTCTTATTGTTATCCCACTTAAGAGGATTATACCCTCCCAGAATTTCTCCCGTACCTTCAACTTTTAAGACAATAACTGTATTAGCTACTTTATCACAAATATTGTAGATAGTTTTGACATCAAATCCGTCTCTAGATCCTCTAACAAGTAATTTAAATTCATATGGATTATTTTCAATATAAGGGGTTTCTTTTTTATCAATCCAGAATTAAATTTCTAGTGCATGTTCATTAGTGATAATATTAGAAGATAGAGGAATTGGAGTAATTCTAATTGGAAGCTTTGTATTTAAGATGTTTTTTCGAGGTGGTAAAATAATCGAAGAGATTGGTGTGTCAGGGATCATTATTTTAGAATTGATGTCCAAAAAAAGTTTAGGTTCAAGTATTTGCTGATATGGAAAAAGCTTTTTTATCACATCTTCATTGGAAAAACTGAAATATCTAACGTGTGGGAGACATTCTTTCTAAGTTTCTTTTAAAGTTAAAAAATTATCGCTTGTCCATTGATCGAGATTAGTTGGTAAAGTAGAATTTTTTGCTCTTCCCCATTTAATTACATATTCCCAAATTTTACCTTCTAATTGTAAGTCATCCTGTTTAAGGATACAAATTAATGCATTTTCGGGGAGAGAATGAAAATTTTCAGATTCGAAAATAGTATTAGGATGTTTAGCAATAATATCGTTATAGAAGTCTCGAATAATTTCAAGATTTTTGACTTGATAACTTGTTCGATAAATTTGAGCAAATTTTAGTCTTAACCAAGAAGCACCATTGTTGACAAGATAAGTTTGGAGATATTCAACTAATTCATCCAATTCAAGTTCATTAGATGCAATTACTAGGTCAAAAATAGTAGAATTTTCTAATTTTTCTAACGAAATTATTCCACCGTAAATATATCTACATAAGAATTATTATTATTATTTTATTTAAAGATACATTGGCTTTCAAAAAAAAACTATGATAAATTTATGAGATTATGCATACTTGATAATGACATTAAATAATTTAATAGAAATATTAGTGTTAGGTATCGTTAATACTTTGATATGATCATCATTGAAAGGAGTTTCGTTGAGTTTATTTTTAAAGTAAGGACAACGGGATTGTAAAATANGGAAAAAGCTTTTTTATCACATCTTCATTGGAAAAACTGAAATATCTAACGTGTGGGAGACATTCTTTCTAAGTTTCTTTTAAAGTTAAAAAATTATCGCTTGTCCATTGATCGAGATTAGTTGGTAAAGTAGAATTTTTTGCTCTTCCCCATTTAATTACATATTCCCAAATTTTACCTTCTAATTGTAAGTCATCCTGTTTAAGGATACAAATTAATGCATTTTCGGGGAGAGAATGAAAATTTTCAGATTCGAAAATAGTATTAGGATGTTTAGCAATAATATCGTTATAGAAGTCTCGAATAATTTCAAGATTTTTGACTTGATAACTTGTTCGATAAATTTGAGCAAATTTTAGTCTTAACCAAGAAGCACCATTGTTGACAAGATAAGTTTGGAGATATTCAACTAATTCATCCAATTCAAGTTCATTAGATGCAATTACTAGGTCAAAAATAGTAGAATTTTCTAATTTTTCTAACGAAATTATTCCACCGTAAATATATCTACATAAGAATTATTATTATTATTTTATTTAAAGATACATTGGCTTTCAAAAAAAAACTATGATAAATTTATGAGATTATGCATACTTGATAATGACATTAAATAATTTAATAGAAATATTAGTGTTAGGTATCGTTAATACTTTGATATGATCATCATTGAAAGGAGTTTCGTTGAGTTTATTTTTAAAGTAAGGACAACGGGATTGTAAAATATAAGAATGAACTTTAAAATTTTGATTATTAGGAGCTTCACCAATTTCAATTGAAACATTATAATCAGTAGTGTCTTCAAGAAGTTGAGTAAGGTCGTTTGATAAGCGGTCAAAAAATTTGGCAGTCATTTTTTTTCGTGAATTAAATAATTATTAAAAATTGAGAAACAATAGAAACAATAATAATAGTTTTTTAAATTTGTTTTATTTTGGTTGGATTATCACAAAAAATCAGGTGATCATAATTTATTTATTTTGTGATCTGTTAAAATCAATTGTTGTTATTAATTTTCCTATTACTTTGTGCCTTGTTAATGTTTTTTTATTGCATTATTTCTTTAACTTCGCTATATTAATTTTGCTATTAGATTATATTAATGAACTCTTTATATTTTATCATTATAATTTGCTGTGTCTTTGTATTCTATTGCTTTTCTGTGTCTATTCTATTTTGAAATCTATTTAATGTTCAATCAAGAAACTTTACTACTAACAGTATTGATTTAATGAGATCTTTGCATAGAAACTATTTAATACTGATATTAATTGTACTAAACTATCATTGAAGTGAACATTCTAATTAAAAGGCAATTAGATTTAGATTCTTATAATTAATGCAAATAGTATTCTATTATTTTGATAAAATGATATTTATGATTATTTTCTAATTAGAGTAAGAGTATTATGTTCATTTAAAGAGTCTTGATCATCTTACAAACGGAATGTTCTTTTGTAAATTAATATCATTATCCATGCTCTTTCCTTTCTCTAATATAAGAAAGAAAACTCTCTTTGAATCCATCAAAGTAAGTTCAGGAGGAAATCTAGCATTTAGACTGACTAATGCACGATTACACCACTATGCGAGAACTTTTAGAGATTTGGTTAAAACTTGAGTATAATAATTCCAAGCAGATACGTAAGCACACTTATCAATAGCACCCTTTGATGATAATTAATATTCTTATTATATTATTTATTATAATTATAACGATGTGTTATAATGTGATGTGAAAATGAATAAAGATTGAAATCTAGGTTCTTTTTATTGAATATCAAGGTTCTGTGACCTTATTTATTCCTAGTTTACGTTGAACATATATTATTTTTAGACTATGTTTGGAAGCCTTTGTCACGTTTCTAACAATTATTTCATATATAAATTGTGATATCATCCGAGGACAAGATAAACTCAGAATAATCTCTAATATTTCACGTTTGAATACAACACAAATACAATATTAAAGAATTACGTGTATATTGATAAATGTATAAAAATATTTGATTTACAACAATGATTGCAACAATTAGATATTCGTGAAATAATAATAAAAAGATTAAAAAACTTTCGACTTCTAGATCTTGACACTATAAAAATTACCTTTATTCTACTTTTATTACTTTATTATTTTTATTTCTTTTATTTACTTTGTGATTTTGAAAAAATTAATACATTTGATAATAACATCTTTCAAAATATATCCATTTAACAAATTTGTTGTTTTCAAATTAAAAATATTAATAAAGATATCCTTGTCTGAAGCAGATTATTTAAAATGTATAACCTTTAGCAATGCACCTTGTCATATTACTAATGGAATAGACCTTTAAAATACAATGAAATATAAATATAATACAAAATAAATGTTTCATAATATATTCATTGCTATATAATTTATTTAATAAATTATGAATGCTTGAAATAAATTTTACATTTTAAATTATACAGAAATTCTTTCTTTCTTTAACTATTGAAGAAAATATATAATTTAATAACTGAATGAATTGAATAATTAGAGAAGTATTGGAATTCCGTGTTGTGTTCTGAGTCTATTAATGATTATACACGTCATTATTACTTTATTATAATTCTATAAATATTATAATCTGTGAAAAAATTGTAAGACTATTATATTATTAGTCCGTATCTATGTGTTTAACAACATTTCACAACTGATTGTGCCCCTCTATTTTTACATATAAAAAGGTTGATTTTTCTCAACTCTCAAATTCTAAATTCGAAACAAAAATGTATTTTCTTACTATTTTACTTACACTCTTATTCCCATTTTAATATCTTCTTTACATTATGTTTAATTATTCTTATATTGTTACTCCATTACTCGCCCTTATCTTCTATAAAATTATTATCAAGAGAGAACAAAGAGTAACTGTTGAAAACAAAACGCTTCCGATGACGAAAGTAATTCTGATGAAAGTAGTTCTGATGAGGGACGTAGTTCCGAGAATGAAAATATTAATGAAGTCGTGCCTTATTGGTTCAAAAATATGCCCGTGTAAATTATAATAATCTAAATTGTATGGTGCCGGCACCATATATAATGTTTTTTTTTTAAAAAAAAAAAAATATGATAAACTAATAAATATTTATTAACTTTTTTTTAATTATTTACATATATTTAGATGACTTGGGTGGGTGGCGGGCTTTATATATTCATAATTTTCTTACTAACTTTGTACTTTGTTCTCGTTTTTCTTATTGCATTATTGTTTCTTTATCATTTACTGTGTATATTTAGCTATATTAATTTTGCTGCTATATTATATTAATAAACTCTTATATTTTATCTTTATGATTTCATGTGTCTGTGCATTCTGTTGCTTCTTCATGTTTATTCTATTTTGCAATCTATTTAATGATCTTAAGATTTAATTTATTATTTATTGATTTTTTTACGATTTTAACTTCAGATTTANTTGAAAACAAAACGCTTCCGATGACGAAAGTAATTCTGATGAAAGTAGTTCTGATGAGGGACGTAGTTCCGAGAATGAAAATATTAATGAAGTCGTGCCTTATTGGTTCAAAAATATGCCCGTGTAAATTATAATAATCTAAATTGTATGGTGCCGGCACCATATATAATGTTTTTTTTTTAAAAAAAAAAAAATATGATAAACTAATAAATATTTATTAACTTTTTTTTAATTATTTACATATATTTAGATGACTTGGGTGGGTGGCGGGCTTTATATATTCATAATTTTCTTACTAACTTTGTACTTTGTTCTCGTTTTTCTTATTGCATTATTGTTTCTTTATCATTTACTGTGTATATTTAGCTATATTAATTTTGCTGCTATATTATATTAATAAACTCTTATATTTTATCTTTATGATTTCATGTGTCTGTGCATTCTGTTGCTTCTTCATGTTTATTCTATTTTGCAATCTATTTAATGATCTTAAGATTTAATTTATTATTTATTGATTTTTTTACGATTTTAACTTCAGATTTACCATTATTAAAGACTAAATATTAATTTTCTATTACCTTTTCATTTTAAGATCTTTTGAGAGAAAGAGTAAGAGAGAATAGATTATCAATTTACACAATGTCTTACCATGTAAGTCCAAATGGTAATCAGGTATTTGCTGTACTAATAATTATTCAACTATGATTCAATTGTGATTAGTGAACAAAGTAAAGATCAAATAATAAAATCATTATGATATAATTAATGAATTTATAAAGAAAAAAGAAATTAAGATTTGAATCAAAGTTATGATTTTTAAGTAAAGTTTATTTATTATGAATTAGACTTTCGATCATTTTCATTCAATCTTATTGATTATATTTTCCTAGTAATTATGACATAGTCTTACAAGATTTATTATTTTATAATAAAAATACTGCTTCAATAATGATATAATTTTATTGAAAATTCAAATGACTAAAAATTCATTATTACAATTAATAATAATTATTGATCATAAAAAAAATTGTTTTAAAGTCTCATGGTTAAAGATTATGATTAATCAAATTTGAAACGTATGTTTGTGGTCAGCGCCATTAACTGAAAATTTTGATTTTTCTTTGTTATTTTTTATTATCATTTTACTGCAATATTTGATTTAATATTTTAATATTTTTTTTCAAGGTCTTACCAAAACAATCACCAGTTTCTCATCTTGGATCCTTTGTTGAATGGTATATCAATCATCTCACACTACACTGGTCAAATAGAAAAAATAGGACAGTTTTATCATGAATATGATTTCGATTGATGGCTAAATTTGTTAAGATTTATTAAGTTAGGCAATCAATTTTTTCTGATTTATGAATAGGAATTCTCACAAATAAGATGTCCGATTTATGTATATTTGCGCCATCATTCGACCAGTGCTAGATGTATTAGGAAATGTTGTTCTTTTCAACATCAATTTTCAGAGGGTGAACAAGGTAAGCAATTTAAATATGAAAATTTTTTTTTAAAAAAATTAGATATATAGTTTTGAATCTGTATTTTAAAAAAATGATTTTTTTCAGTGTATAACCAGTGATTGTCATTTTCTGATAAATCAAGGATTGCCTGACTAAGAGCAAACAAAAAATATGAAATATTTAAAAGATTAGACATAATAATATATACCAAATAGCGGTCAATCTTGAAAAAGTAAAAACATCAAAAGTTTTGATTTTTAATAACTGCTAACGAGTTTCTACTTGAAGAATTCATCTATCTTGGTTAAAATTTCACATTTCAAAAATTTATTCTTCACGTTCCAAACCACAATCAAAAATCATGATTTTAAAATTCGAATTTTGAATTATGTGTGGAATATTCATATAATTTAGAATTTAATGTGCCGTGAAAAATTTGTGCAGATACTCTTTTTCATGTTCAAAGTTTTCAAATTTTGTGCAAGCAAACACTCCATACATTGAATTTTAAACACTGATTCTGATAGAGATCCCATATAATTTCCAGACAATAACTAATAATGTAATAAATAACTTTGATTTAAAGTATCAGTATTTTTTCCTAAAATCAATGGTTTCGATTTTTTAATTCTTGTTACAAAATTGATGTAAATTAAATTGAAGTAGATATAAAAAAAATCCAATTTAATAATTTAATTAAAATGGAAGATAAAATGATAAGTTTAAATAATAAATACTAATACATATAAAATATGAATATAATACATTTTATTATTTTCCTAAATTATATAACTTTTAAGCAGTTTTCTTAACAATCTTAAATACTTCATAATCGATAATTGAAAAGAAATCCGATGATGATCTTATAGGTTTTTCATAATTCATGCTAATATTTTTACAACAACAACCAGCATCCAAAGCGAAATTAGAATATCTGCTATACATCCGAAAATCACCAAAATATGGACCCCATTGTTTTTGACCATTTTTGGATCTATTATAAATTGCATGTCTGTTTTTTACTCTGCTGAGAATTGACTTAGAAATATCACCATTTTTTAATGAGAAAATAAAACTATCTTTTGTTTCCATCCATTTACCTTTAATATTACTGTTATCCCATTCCAACGGATTATAACCTCCGATAATTTCATCTGTTCCCTTAACTTTAACTAAAACAACCGTACAAGCGTGACCATGGCAGATATCCCAAAATGTTTGTGGTGCAAATCCATCTCGAGTTCCACGTAGGATTAATTCAAAATCATATGGAATATTTGTTAAAGCATATGCAGTTTTCTTACGGTCAATCCATGTAGAAATTTCTGCAGCATGTTGTTCAGAAATGATAGTCGAAAAAGATTCAGAAGTGATAGTCGAAAAATATTCTTTCGAAATGATAGTCGAAAAAGCAGCATTTTCTTCAGAAATGATATCCGATAAAGATTTTCTTGGTTCTTCTATACGAGGAGGTAGTTCCCTATCCAAAATTGTTCTTGATGGCAAAATAGTTGACATTACTGGTCGGTCAGGAATTAATAGATGCTGATTAATATCATCCCAAAGTTGCTTATCCATCATTTTTTTGAAAGGTTTAATTTTATCAACGACTTCAATATTTGAAAGATAAAAATAGCGAATATGAGGTAGACATTGTTGTAGAGTAGTCTTTAGTGTAAGGAAATTTTCCTTTGTCCAATCATCAAGGTTAGTAGGAAGAGTAGAAGTTTGAGCAATTCCCCACTTGATGACATAATCCCAAATTTTAACTTCTTTCATTTGCAAATCATTTCGCTTGAGAAGTGAGACCAGAGCAGATTCTTCGAGAGAAGTAAAATCATCAGCATCAAAAATAAGGTTTGGATACTTTACAACAATATCATTACAGAAATTTTCTATTTTTTTAAAATTATTTCGACTAAAAATAGAATGATAAATAAAAGAAAAATGTGTTCTCAACCAGGAGCCTTTAGTTTCAATAAGAATAGTTTCTAATTTGTTGGTTAATTCCTCAAGTTCAAATTCATCAGCAACTAACATTAAATCATAAATAAATCCAGTTTCACAATTTTCTAAATCAACAATTCCTCCATAGATGTATCTAAAAAACAATAAATAATAAACGAAATAATAAATAACAAATGAAATAATAAATAATAATAAATAAAATATAGGCAATAATATTTATATTATTTTGATGAAAACTTACTGAAGAATAACATTAAAAATTTGGCCAGAAATTCTTGACTTGATAATTATTTTTATATTGTTTTCATTTGGCTGAATATTTTCTAATTCTCTTCGAAAATAAGATGATCGGAATTTCAATACGTTAGAATGTGCCGTAAATGATTTTTCCTTATTTTCGACTTCAATTATTACATTATATTCTTCTTTATCATGAAGAAGTTCAATAAGATTTTGAGATAACTTGTCAAAGAATTTTAAAGACATTTTTCTTTTGTAAATTGACCTCAAAAAAAAAGACAATTACTTTATGTATGATAGGCACAATATTTCTTATTCGGATGGGGTGAAACATTTAAATATTCATTGTGTTCATTCCTGACTTAATATATTTTTTATCAGCCGTTTTTTAATATTGTTTTTATTTGTGCACACATTTTTTGAAGTAGACTTAATAAAATTATGTTTTTCAAGGGATGATAAAGAATTTCTTTCTTGTCATCATTGAAACTTCGTTGAAGTGCTGCTTCTAATAGGGTTTCTATTTGTAGATTTTTTTTGTTGAGAATTTCACAGTCAACATTTTCAATTTTTTGATGGGAAGACTTCTTTTTTTTATTTTTCTATTTGAATAATTTCGTTCATTCTTTACCTCTTTTTTAAATATTAATCATAATTTAAATAATATATTTTAAATACTTATTATTTATTATAATCCTATATAATCTTCAGACCAATAAAATAAATATTATAATAAATAATACAATAAATAACTTTAAAAAAAAGTTTCAACTTTCAATTCTTGTTATAAAACTGAACTGATTTAAACTAAATTGGAGTAGATACAAGAAATTCAATTTAATAATTTAATGAAAATGGAAGATATAGAATTAAATAAATTAAATAAAATGATAAATATAAGTTAAGTTTAAATAATAAATACTTATACAAATATGATTGCACATTTAATAATAAAAAAAATAAAATGTAAATATTTTATTATTTTCCTGAAATTGTTTCGACTAAAAAAAATGTGTTCTCAACCAGGAGCCTTTAGTTTCAATAAGAATAGTTTCTAATTTGTTGTTTAATTCCTCAAGTTCAAATTCATCAGCAACTAACATTAAATCATAAATAAATCTAGTTTCACAATTCTCTAAATCAACAATTCCTCAATAGATGTATCTAAAAAACAATAAATAATAAACGAAATAATAAATAATAAATGAAATAATAAATAATAATAAATAAAATATAGGCACTAATATTTATATTATTTTGATGAAAACTTTCTGAAGAATAACATTAAAAATTTGGCCAGAAATTCTTGACTTCATAATTATTTTTATATTGTTTTTATTTGGCTGAATATTTTCTAATTCTCGTTGGAAATAAGACGATCGGAATTTCAATATGTTGGAATTTGCCGTAAACGATTTTTCCTTATTTTCGACTTCAATTATTACATTATATTCTTATTTATCATTAAGAAACTTATCAAAAAAATTTAAAGTAGTTTTCTTAACAATCTTAAATACTTCATAATCGATAATTGAAAAGTATTCGGGAAATGTTGATGCTCTTATAGGTTTTTCATAATAAATGCTTTTATTTCTACAGAAACAACCACAACCAGCATCTAAACCGAAATTAGATTTTCTGCTATGCATATAAAAATCACCAAAATATGGACCAAATTCTTTTTGATACTCTTTGGATACATTAGCAATTGCATATTTGGTTCTTTGTATTCTACTAAGAATTGAATTTTCCATATTACCATCTTTTAATGAGAAAATGAAACTATCTTTTGTTTTCATCCGTTTACCTTTTGTATTACGGTTATCCCATGGTAAAGGATTGTAACCACCGATAATTTCATCTGTTCCCTTAACTTTTACTAAAACAACCGTACCAACGTGACCATGGCAGATATCCCAAAATGTTTGTGGTGCAAATCCATCTCGAGTTCCACGTAGGATTAATTCAAATTCATATGGAATATTTGCTAAATTATATGCAGTTTCCCTACGGTCAATCCATGTAGAAATTTCTGCAGCATGTTCTTCAGAAATGATATCCGATAAAGATTTTCTTGGTTCTTCTATACGAGGAGGTAGTTCCCTATTCAAAATTGTTCTTGATGGCAAAATAGTAGATATTACTGGTCGGTCAGGAATTAATAGATGCTGATTAATATCATCCCAAAGTTGTTTATCCATAATTTTTTTGAAAGGTTTAATTTTATCAACGACTTCAATACTTGAAAGATGAAAATAGCGAATATGAGGTAGACATTGTTGTAGAGTAGTCTTTAGTGTAAGGAAATTTTCCTTGGTCCAATCATCAAGGTTTGTAGGAAGAGCGGAAGTTCGAGCAATTCCCCACTTGATGACATAATCCCAAATTTTAACTTCTTCCATTTGCAAATCATTTCGCTTGAGAAGTGAGACCAGTGCAGATTCTTCGAGAGAAGTAAAATCATCAGTATCAAAAATAAGGTTTGGATACTTTACAACAATATCATTACAAAAATTTTCTAATTTTTTAAAATTGGTTCGACTAAAAATAAAATGATAAATAAGAGAAAAATGTGTCCTCAACCAGGAACCTTTAGTTTCAATAAGAAGAGTTTCTAATTTATTGGATAATTCCTCAAATTCAAATTCATCAGCAACTAACATTAAATCATAAATAAATCTAGTTTCACAATTTTCTAAATCAACAATTCCTCCATAGATATATCTAAAAACCAATAAATAATAAATAATAAACGAAATAATAAATAATAATAAATAAAATAAATTTTCAATATTTGATATAGGCAATAGTATTTATATTATTTTGATGATAACTTACTGAAGAATAACATTAAAAATTTGAGCAGAAATGCTTGACTTGATAATTATTTTAATATTATTTTCATTTGGCTGAATATTTTCTAATTCTCGTTGGAAATAAGACGATCGGAATTTCAATACGTTGGAATGTGCCGTAAACGATTTTTCCTTATTTTCGACTTCAATTATTACATTATATTCTTCTTTATCATTAAGAAGTTCAATAAGATTTTGAGATAACTTGTCAAAAAATTTTAAAGCCATTTTTCTTTTGTAAATTTTGTAAATTGACCTCAAAAAAAAANTTGGATAATTCCTCAAATTCAAATTCATCAGCAACTAACATTAAATCATAAATAAATCTAGTTTCACAATTTTCTAAATCAACAATTCCTCCATAGATATATCTAAAAACCAATAAATAATAAATAATAAACGAAATAATAAATAATAATAAATAAAATAAATTTTCAATATTTGATATAGGCAATAGTATTTATATTATTTTGATGATAACTTACTGAAGAATAACATTAAAAATTTGAGCAGAAATGCTTGACTTGATAATTATTTTAATATTATTTTCATTTGGCTGAATATTTTCTAATTCTCGTTGGAAATAAGACGATCGGAATTTCAATACGTTGGAATGTGCCGTAAACGATTTTTCCTTATTTTCGACTTCAATTATTACATTATATTCTTCTTTATCATTAAGAAGTTCAATAAGATTTTGAGATAACTTGTCAAAAAATTTTAAAGCCATTTTTCTTTTGTAAATTTTGTAAATTGACCTCAAAAAAAAAAGACACTGGAAAACAATTAATTTATGTATGACAGGCACAATATTCTTATTCGGATGGGGTGGAACGTTAAAATATTCATTGTGCTCATTCCTGACTTAATATATTTTTTATTATTATCAGCCATTTTTAATATTGTTTTTATTCGTGCACATTTATTGAATAAAATTATGTTTTCAAAGGATGATAAAATTAAATAATTATAAAAAGACATTCTTGTCATTATTAAAAATAAGGTTCCTATTTGTAGATTTTTTTTGTTGAGAATTTCACAGTCACCATTTTCAATTCTTTAACGGGAAGACTTTTTTTTTTATTTTTCTGAATTTGATTAATTTCGTTCACGTTCATTTTACCTCTTTTTTAAATATTAATCATAATTTAAATAATATATTTTAGACACTTATTATTTATTATAATTCTATATAATTTTCGGACCAATAACCAATAATGAAATAAATAGTAATATAAACATTATAATAATTAATACAATAAATAACTTTAAAAAATAGTTTCAACTTTTAATTCTTGTTATAAAACTGAACTGATGTAAACTAAATTGGAGTAGATTATACATGTCGTCAAAACTATTGAATTGAGTCAGACGCAATTAAAATCAAGAAAAATTGGAGTTGAGTCAAGGCAAATTTTAATTTTTACTAATGATTGACGCAATTAGTTGAGTCAGACGCAATTAAAAATTAAAATTTTAAGAGTTGAGTCAAGGCCAAATTAGTTTTGACGACATGTATAGAGTAGATACAAAAAATTCAATTTAATAATTTAATTAAAATGGAAGATATAAATTAAATAAAATGATAAATATTAGCTAAGTTTAAATAATAAGTACTAATATATATAAAATATGAATGCACATTTAATAATAAAAAAATACAATATAATCCATTTTATTATTTCCCTAAATAAATATCTTTAAGTAGTTTTCTTAACAATCTTAAATACTTCATAATCGATAATTGAAAAGTATTCGGATAATGTTGATGCTCTTATAGGTTTTTCATAATAAATGCTTTTATTTCTACAGCAACATCGACTATCTAAAGCAACTTTAGATTTATTACTATACATTTCAAAATCAAGTCCAAACCGTGGTCCATAATGTTTATTCTTTTTATCATACTTAAAAATTGCATATAGGGGATCTTTTACTCTGCTAATAATTGAATTTTGAATATTACCATTTTTTAATGAGAAAATGAAACTGTCATATGTTATTACCCATTTATAAATATAATCGTCATCCCATGCTGAAGGATTATAACCTCCAACAATTTCATCAGTTCCTTTAACTTTTATTATCACAACTGTACGAGTATGGTCACGACAAAGATTCCAAAATGTTTGTGGTGCAAATCCATCTCGAGTCGCACGTAGGATTAATTCAAATTTATATGGAATATTTGTTAAGGTATATGCGGTCGTCTTACGGTCAATCCATGTAGAAATTTCTGCTGCATGTTCTTCAGAAATGATAGCCGAAAAAGATTCTTCCGCACGAGGAGGTAATTCTGTAACCAAAACTGATCTTGGTGGCAAAATAATTGATTTTACTGGTCGTTCAGGAGCTATTAAAGGCTGATTAATCTCTTTCCAAATTTGTTTATCGAGAATCTTTTTATATGGCTCAATTTTGTCCAAAACTTCGATACTTGAAAGATGAAAATAGCGAATATGAGGTAGACATTGTTGTAGAGTAGTTTTTAGTGCAAGGAAATTTTCCTTGGTCCAATCGTCTAGGTTTGTAGGAAGAGTAGAAGTTTGAGCAATTCCCCACTTGATGATATAATCCCAAATTTTAATTTCTTCCATTTGCAAATCATTTCGCTTGAGAAGTGAGACCAGTGCAGATTCTTCGAGAGAAGTAAAATCATCAGTATCAAAAATAAGGTTTGGATACTTTACAACAATATCATTACAAAAATTTTCTAATTTTTTAAAATTGGTTCGACTAAAAATAAAATGATAAATAAGAGAAAAATGTGTCCTCAACCAGGAACCTTTAGTTTCAATAAGAAGAGTTTCTAATTTGTTGGATAATTCCTCAAATTCAAATTCATCAGCAACTAACATTAAATCATAAATAAATCTAGTTTCACAATTTTCTAAATCAACAATTCCTCCATAGATATATCTAAAAAACAATAAATAATAAATAATAAACGAAATAATAAATAATAATAAATAAAATAAATTTTCAATATTTGATATAGGCAATAGTATTTATATTATTTTGATGATAACTTACTGAAGAATAACATTAAAAATTTGAGCAGAAATGCTTAACTTGATAATTATTTTAATATTATTTTCATTTGGCTGAATATTTTCTAATTCTCTTCGAAAATAAGACGATCGGAATTTCAATACGTTGGAATGTGCTGTAAACGATTTTTCCTTATTTTCGACTTCAATTATTACATTATATTCTTCTTTATCATTAAGAAGTTCAATAAAATTTTGAGATAACTTGTCAAAGAATTTTAAAGACATTTTTCTTTTGTAAATTTTGTAAATTGACCTCAAAAAAAAAGACACTGGAAAACAATTAATTTATGTATGACAGGCACAATATTTCTTATTCGGATGGTTAAATATTCGTTGTGTTCATTTCTGTTTTTTATTATTGTTTTTATTCGTGCACACATTTATTGAATAAAATTATGTTTTCCGAAGGATGATAAAATTAAATAATTATAAAAAGACAAANTTTAGTTTCAATAAGAAGAGTTTCTAATTTGTTGGATAATTCCTCAAATTCAAATTCATCAGCAACTAACATTAAATCATAAATAAATCTAGTTTCACAATTTTCTAAATCAACAATTCCTCCATAGATATATCTAAAAAACAATAAATAATAAATAATAAACGAAATAATAAATAATAATAAATAAAATAAATTTTCAATATTTGATATAGGCAATAGTATTTATATTATTTTGATGATAACTTACTGAAGAATAACATTAAAAATTTGAGCAGAAATGCTTAACTTGATAATTATTTTAATATTATTTTCATTTGGCTGAATATTTTCTAATTCTCTTCGAAAATAAGACGATCGGAATTTCAATACGTTGGAATGTGCTGTAAACGATTTTTCCTTATTTTCGACTTCAATTATTACATTATATTCTTCTTTATCATTAAGAAGTTCAATAAAATTTTGAGATAACTTGTCAAAGAATTTTAAAGACATTTTTCTTTTGTAAATTTTGTAAATTGACCTCAAAAAAAAAGACACTGGAAAACAATTAATTTATGTATGACAGGCACAATATTTCTTATTCGGATGGTTAAATATTCGTTGTGTTCATTTCTGTTTTTTATTATTGTTTTTATTCGTGCACACATTTATTGAATAAAATTATGTTTTCCGAAGGATGATAAAATTAAATAATTATAAAAAGACAAAATTCAATCAAAAGAATTTCTTTCTTGTCATCACATCATTAAAACTTCGTTGAAGTGATGCTTAAAATAGGGTTCCTCTTTGTAGATTTTTTTTGTTGAGAATTTCACGGTCACCATTTTCAATTCTTTAACGGGAAGTTCTTTTTTTTATTTTTCTGAATTTGATTAATTTCATTCATTCATTGCCTCTTTTTTAAATATTAATCATAATTTAAATAATATATTTAGACACTTATTATTTATTATAATCCTATATAATTTTCAGACCAATAAACAATAATGCAATAAATAGTAAAATAAATATTATAATAAATAATACAATAAATAACTTTGATTTTAAAGTATTTTTTCTAAGAAAAAGTAGTCTCAATTTTTAATTCTTGTTATAAAAATTGATGTAAATTAAATTGGAGTAGATATAAAAAAATTCAATTAAATAATTTAATTAAATAAAGGATAAATGTAAGCTTAGTTCAAATAATAAATACTGATAAATATAAAATATGAATATATATTTGATAATAGAAAAATAAACATAATACATTTTATTATTTTCCTCGGGTATATAACTTTTAAGTAGTTTTCTTAACAATCTTAAATACTTCATAATCGATAATTGAAAAGTATTCGGATAATGTTGATGCTCTTATAGGTTTTTCATAATAAATGCTTTTATTTCTACAGAAACAACCAGCATCCAAAGCGAAATTAGATTTTTTGCTATGCATCCAAAAATCACCAAAACATGGACCAAATTCTTTTTGATCCTCTTTGGATACATTAGCAATTGCATATTTGGTTCTTTGTATTCTACTAAGAATTGAATTTTCCATATTACCATCTTTTAATGAGAAAATGAAACTATCTTTTGTTTCCATCCATTTATCCTTAGTATTACGGTTATCCCATGGTAAAGGATTGTAACCTCCGATAATTTCATCTGTTCCCTTAACTTTTACTAAAACAACCGTATAAGCATGACCATGGCACATATTCCAAAATGTTTTGGGTGCAAATCCATCTCGAGTTCCACGTAATATTAATTCAAACTCATATGGAATATTTGTTAAAGTATATTCGGTTTTCTTACGGTCAATCCATTTAGAAATTTCTGCAGCATGTTCTTCAGAAATGATAGTTGAAAAAGATTCTCTTAGTTTTTCTGCACGGGGAGGTAATTCTGTAATAAAAACTGATCTTGGTGGAAAATAATGGATTTTACTGGTCGGTCAGAAGCTATTAGATGCTGATTTATGTCTTTCCAAAGTTGTTTATCGAGAATATTTTTATATGGTTCAATTTTGTCAACAACTTCAATACTTGAAAGATGAAAATAGCGAATATGAGGTAGACATTGTTGTAGAGTAGTTTTTAGGGTAAGGAAATTTTCCTTGGTCCAATCATCAAGGTTTGTGGGAAGAGTAGAAGTTTGAGCAATTCCCCACTCAATGACATAATCCCAAATATTAACTTCTTTCAATTGCAAATCATCTCGTTTGAGAAGAGATAATAATGCAGATTCTTCGAGAGAAGTAAAATCATCAGTATCAAAAATAAGGTTTGGATACTTTACAACAATATCATTACAAAAATTTTCTAATTTTTTAAAATTGTTTCGACTAAAAATAGAATGATAAATAAGAGAAAAATGTGTTCTCAACCAGGAACCTTTAGTTTCAACAAGAAGAGTTTCTAATTTGTTGGATAATTCCTCAAATTCAAATTCATCAGCAACTAACATTAAGTCATAAATAAATCTAGTTTCACGATTTTCTAAATCAACAATTCCTCCATAGATGTATCTAAAAAATAAATGAAATAATAAATAAAATAAATTCTTCAATATAAGCAAAAGTATTTATATTATTTTGATGGCAACTTACTGAAGAATAACATTAAAAATTTGTGCAGAAATTCTTGACTTGATAATACTTTTTATATTGTTTTCATTTGGCTGAATATTTTCTAATTCTCTTTGGAAATAAGATGATCGGGATTTCAATACGTTGGAATGTGCCGTAAACGATCTTTCCTTATTTTCAACTTCGATGATTACATTGTAATCATATTTATCATTAAGAAGTTCAATAAGATTTTGGGATAACTTGTCAAAGAATTTTAAAGACATTTTTCTTTTGTAAATTTTGTAAATTGACCTCAAAACAAGACAGTGGAAACAATTAATTTATGAGAAATTATAATTCAGATGTATCACAGAGTCACGAGTATTTCTTAGCATATTTAACGAATTTTTTTTTATAATGCCTTAAAAAAAGTAATAATATAATTTTAATGATTATTATGTAAGATTCTAAATTAAATAAATTCATTATTCAAATTCCGAATCTTGATTTTATAAGAATTATAAGAATTCAAAATTTTCATTATTACTACTGCAGTACTATCTGATACCCTTCTTTTTTTTTATTATATGCTCGCTCGAAGTCAGAAAAAAATAATACAAATAGAGATTTTATTACTCGGACGTGAGTGAATGAATATGAATATATGTTTGACTTAATTTAATATAATATGCTATATTGTTTATAATACATACCATGGTATTAATGTAATGGTAATATATGATCTAATAGTAATAAATATTAATAATAATAAATAATAATAATAAATAATAAGAAGTATTAATAATTATAATAAATAATAATATTAATTAATAATGATAAAAATTATAAAAATAAACTATATATTATTTTTAAACATAAATGGATAATATAAATAATATATTAATTATTTCTTTATTTTAGTGAAGTGACATAATTAGCAGGAAATTGACCTGTTCTTCCATTTAAGGTACCTAAAATATACATAATACGAGTGATATAAATATTAAAAATATAATAATGTTTAATAACATTTAAATAGATAATATTTTTTTCTTACCTTCCCACCATCCACCTCCAATATCACGATTTGTAACTTCTATTATATCACCTTCTTTTATTGAAATTTCTTCATGTGATTGAGCATCATAATCATACAAGGCTCGAACTAATAATAAAATAATAAAATAATTAATAATTATCAATTCTTCCTGCGCCAGGAACAATGATATAAATATAATAAATAATTTCAATAATTACCACAATCATCAGAAATATATTCAATATAAGCAGCAGGAACTAATCCTGATTTTCCATCAGTTGATGCCTATTTTTAACATTTCAATAAATATTAATAAATTATATAAAATTATATTACATATTTGTATAAAATAATTAAAATCATACCATGACCCAACCGGATCCATCTAATAATAAATAATATAAATAATAAATAATAATATAAATAAATAATATAAATAAATAAATAATATAAATAAACAAATAATATAAATAAACAAATAAATAAATAATATAAATAAATAAATAATATGAATAAATAAATAATATAAATAAATAAAAAATGAATTTACCATCGGGTTCTAAAACTGTAATAACATCACCAGAAGATACAGTTAATTCAGAAATACTATCAGCCACATGATCATATAATACATTTGCAGTCCAAGTTTCTAAATTTTCATCTACTTCCACTTTAGCAACTTTAACTTTATTAACTTTACTAGTAGAAGCAACCGAAGATGCTGATCGACTAATAGATTTATATTTAGAAGGTTCTAAATAATTTATTACTATTATTATTATTATTATTATTATTATTATTATTATTATTATTTATTACTATTATTAGCAAATTTACAAATAAAATCACAGGAATAAATCATAAAAATAAATTACAAACATAAAATGCAATTGGATAATTACCGGACTGTGCTCGTGATGGTGGGCTAGAAGGCGTTTCGCTATATATGGTGGCACGAGAGCCATGAGCGGCACGATTATATTTCTGTTTTGTACAATTTGGTGGTACTTTCATTTCACATTTTGCGTGACAATTATATCCACAGTCTATTGGTATATAATTAACAAATAATTGATAAATAATTGATTAAATAATTGATTAAATAATTGATAAAATAATTAATAAAATAATTTATTTATATTTATATTTCAAATAAATATTTATTCTCACCTTTACAAGTAAACCCTTGCTTAGCTATACCCCATATAGTATTTTGACACAAATCACATGTTGTAGGAATGGCAAAAGCTGCACTTTTGAAATCATGAGGTTGTATTTCAAATCCACCATCTTACATCAAAAATCAAAAAATAAAAATAAATAAAAATAAAAATAAAAAATAAATAAAAAAAAAATAAAAAATAAAAAATAAATAAAAATAAAAAAAAAATAAAAATAAAAATAAAA
>PQFF01000167.1:500237-558809 GCA_003547095.1 Diversispora epigaea
AAATAAAAATAAAAATAAATAAAAATAAAAATAAATAAAAAAAAAATAAAAATAAAAATAAAATAAAGTAAAAAATAATATAAATAAAAAATAAAATAAAAACCTCCAATAGCCTCTATAATAGAATCAACTTCTGTCTGGTAAGATACTAGAGAAGTTTCCAATAAAGTAACATTACGAATTGTTTCATATAAATCCTATATATTATAAATAATCACAATATTATGAATAATCACAATATTATAAATAATCATCATAATCATCATAATATTCATAATATTATAAATAATCACAATATTATAAGATTATAAATAATATACAAACTTCAGTTACGGTATCAGAATCTCCAAGTTTATGATTATTTTCATAAGCATCCTTTAAAGATAACAATCCGTCTAATTGCTTTCTTTTTGCTTCTATTTCTTGGGTTAATTCTGATAACCGTTGTCTGGATTTTGAAAGTTTATTACTAAGAAAAACACTTGCATCTTCATCATTGACTAATACATCCTTTGAAGTTGATTTGAAGTAGATTTAATTATATTTGACGTGATGAACATATTATTATACGGATTAATAATATAAAGATTTAATATATAAACAAAATAATAATGATAATAATAATAATGATAATAACTCACGTCATCATCAAATGAAGAAGATGATACAAATTTAAGATCCGGTGGTTCCTCTTGATTATTATGTTTATTATATTTGATAAATAATTCTGAATCCTTATGATCATTAATACTTTGAACATTTCTACGTGCCGAATTCAAATGGCTTATAGAATCATTAAGAACGTTTAACTCTAAATTAACGTAATCTTCCCATATTCGTTTTAATGCACTTGTTCTACTTCCATCAAGTTCTTGTAATTGCTGAGTGGAGTGAATAAATTTAAATAATGAATTAATAATAAATAAATAATAATAATAAATAAATAACAATAATAAATAACATTAATAAATAAATAAATAATAATAAATAATAATAAAAAATAACAATACTCGTCGTCGTTAAATAATAAAAATTTGAGTAATAATAAATAATTACATCAATAAGAGAAGGCATATCACTATTATAATATTTGTGTTTATGTTCGTTCGATATTCTTATTGACAAAATATATAAATTCTATAATAATTACAATAATTAATTATAATAATTAATAATGATAATTAATAATTAATAATTAATAATTAATAATTAATAATTAATATTAATGGTAAATTATCAGATTTATGCAAATAAATATTTAAAATAATCAAAACAATAAAATACTTTATTATTATTCATATCAATAATAGCTTCTTGTGTTTGTTTCCGTAACTAAAATATCGGAATAATAATAAAATAATTAATAATTTATAATAATTTATAATAAAATAATCAATAATAAAATAATTAATAATAAAATAATAAAATAATCAATAATAAAATAATTGATAATAATAAAATAATTAAACACCTTCTCTAATACTTTTTCATCAGGTGCTTTTTCTTGTTTCTGTTGAGAATTTAATACTTCTAAACAACTTTCATTATATCGAGCTTTTGCCTGTAAAAATTAAATTTATTATATAATTAATTTAATTATTACTGTATTATAATTAATTAATTAATAATCATAATTAATAACTTACTTTCTGATTTTCCGAATGCACTTTATCTCTTTCTAATGCTAATTTACTTGAAAATTGCATGTGCTAATTATAATAAAATATAAAAAAATATAATAAAATATAATAAAATACAAATTAAATTATTATAAATTAAAATAAATTATAAATCAAAATTATTAAAATAAAATTAATTTATTAATATCAAAATAAAATTATAAATATAATACATAATTAATCATAATATTATTTAATAACCTTCTTTCTCATCTCTTCCTTTTTAATTGAAACTGTTTTTAATTCTTCCATTATATTTGTTGATATTGATTCTGAAAATTTATGTCTTTCTTTAGCCACATTTTCTGTTTCTTCTAAAATTCTTGTCCACGCATTTAAAAATGTACTTAAAAAAAAATCAAAAAAAATCAAATTTAATTCTTACACCACACATATATCGCATCATATATATCCCGTCCGTTTTTTTTCTTTTTTTTTTTTTTTTTGTTTTTAATTAATATCGATTAATTTAATTAATTAATTAATTAATTACCTAGGTTCGGATTTTGCCTCATTAAAATCCTTTTCACTTAATGTATTAGCCACATCTCCTATTGACATAGTAACTGCTTTCTTTTCTTTTTTTAATATATGTTTTTTAGCCAAGCCTTCTAATTTATTCGCATATTCCTTTTCTATTTGTGCTCGTTCTTTTACAAATTCTCGAAATTCATGTATAAATTGAATTCCATTTTGAATATGTTGATTAACTGTTGATACTTGATCCTACATTAAAATTGAAATTATTGGGATTAATATAATTTAACGTGTGAATGTAAAATAATATTTTGATATTAACATTAATATTTTATTATTATTATTATTATTATTATTATTATTATTATTTATTACTATTATTAGCAAATTTACAAATAAAATCACAGGAATAAATCATAAAAATAAATTACAAACATAAAATGCAATTGGATAATTACCGGACTGTGCTCGTGATGGTGGGCTAGAAGGCGTTTCGCTATATATGGTGGCACGAGAGCCATGAGCGGCACGATTATATTTCTGTTTTGTACAATTTGGTGGTACTTTCATTTCACATTTTGCGTGNAACTGTTGATACTTGATCCTACATTAAAATTGAAATTATTGGGATTAATATAATTTAACGTGTGAATGTAAAATAATATTTTGATATTAACATTAATATTTTATTATTATTATTATTATTATTATTATTATTACTATTATTATTATTAAATATTGATAATAATAATTACTAAAAAAAATTATTCTTATAATAATAATTATAAACCTTTAATTCAGATCCAAAGCTCATTATTATCTTTAATTAATGTTATTTTATCGTTACGTTATAATATTTTTTTATTATTATAAATTGAGTGATCCACAAAAAAAAAATGAATATATAGTATTTCGAGAAAAGGGACACAAAAAAAGGGACACACAAAAAAAGGGGAGTAGACTTTTAAAGAACCACGATGTCATTATTATTCATTTTTCAAATTTCTTCGATAATTTTTAATAATTTTTAAATAATTTTAATAATTTTTAATAATTTAATTTAATAATTTAATTTAATAATTTGATATGCGTGAGAAAAAACATTCATTTAATCTTGGGTGAGTGAAATTAAAAAATTGATAACCACCGAAATAATTCATCCTTCATGACTCACTAAAAAGAAAATGGTTATTCAGTAAATGCTATTTAAATTCTCAAATATTTGTTTTGTTTTTTTTAAAAAAAAATTGAACGAAAAATATTTCAATTTTCATTAATTCATGACTTAAACATATAAATTTAACCTCATTGATTAATTAAATTAAGTAAATATTGCATATATAAATATTTCTTTCATTAAAAATATGCAAGATTTTTTTAATTTAATAAATTTATTAGGATCCCGTAAATAAATCCAGTTTCTGTTCTCCCAATAAAATAAATAGTCATATGGCAACTTTACAGCCACATAGCATATGTTATGTGATCCAAACAAAGCGAAATTCGAGTCATGTGAAATTTGTCTCTGATAAAATTTTATAATTAGAATCTTATCAGAACAATTAGCTAAATTTAACTATCTAAATTATTAAAAGAACCATCCATCTATTAAACGAACCCAATTAATTTATTGTTCTAAAAATAAGTGGTCCATGATAATCAGCACATACCTCGGGGAGACGAACTTGAAGTTGAAATCAAAATGATATATTTATACTATAAACATTTTGAGATGTTCAAGAAATATTATGAGATGATCAACAAGGTAGGGTTGTATTTTCTTAGGAAAAGGGGTGATGTTTAAGAAAATTTGATTGGAAATAACTTTTTTACTTTTTTTATATTTATTGTATGGAGAAAATTCTATTACATAAATGACTATATCCTGTTTCCTTGAACATCAATGTCAATGATTTTAACTTTTTATTTGACGTCAATGAGATTTTAACTTGTATTATTAATCCTTGACAATCTTCAATGAAACAATTTTAGCTTGATATTCCAATAATTTCTTGACGCACGTAAAAAGCGGAAGAACATTTTTTATGGAAAAAATTATCATTTTTTTTCGGAGTAATGAATAAAAAAAAAACATGATCCTGATTTTTTCAAATATATTTTTCCTTCTCCATGCATCTACAAATGAATTTTTTCTAAATCAATCCCGTCCCGTTATTACATGCCGATTCTTTAGCTTACCAACCATCAATTTGATTAGATTTGATTACCAAAATGTACTTACCAAATTTAGTTTATAATATGTAATAGAGTTTAAAAATAGAAAATTCCAAAATAAGACTGATTTTTTCTCTATGATAAATATGGTTTAATAAGTAATAATAAGTTATTTAGTACAATGTGTGTTACTACTATATTTATTTGTCTATATTTTTTTTTAATATAAAATGTTGGAATAATTTCTTTCTTCCTCCCTTCCTCGAGTCTAAAAAATTCAAAATTTGATCTATATTCAATTTAATAATATTATCTGATATAAATATTTAATATAAAATCTTTGTTAATTTAATGTTATCATAAAGAATTCATTCAAAATGTTAAAAAAACAAAATATTGTATCGTCATTATTATCGTTATTATTATTATATTTTTGCACTTTCTCCAATTTCTTTAATTTCACCAATGCATTATGGCCAATTCCTCAACAATGGTCAAAAGGTTCTACCACTATAGTATTATATCCTAGCGTTGATATAAGACTTTCAATTATTTCCCCCACTATCGAGGATTTATCCATAAAAACTCATACAATATTTAATTCGGCTAAAAATCGATTTCAACAATCTATAATTCAAGAAAAATATGTTTCACCTAATGTTAAATTTAATATTTCAACTTATCAACCTAAAATACTTCAAATTGTCGAAATTGAAATTAATGATGGGAATTCTGAATTAGGATTAGGAGTAAATGAATCATATTGTTTAAGTGTTCCTGATAATAATGATGATAACAAACCACTTACGGTTAAAATTACGGCCGAAACCATTTATGGTGCTTTACATGGTCTTACCACACTTTCACAATTAATTTATTATGATAATGATTTTTTAAAACATGATATACATCATGAACGTTATATTCCTTTCGCACCTCATAAAATTGTTGATTATCCATCGTTCAGTTATCGAGGTTTATTATTAGATACTTCAAGAAATTATTATTCAGTTGATGATATTTTAAAAACTATTGAAACCATGTCATGGAATAAATTGAACGTATTTCATTGGCACATTGTGGATGCTACTAGTTGGCCGGTTGTTAGTAAGAAATTTCCGAAATTGAGCGAAAAAGGAGCTTACGATCCTGTAACAATGATTTATACTGAACAAGATATTAAAATTATTGATGAATTTGCTAAATTAGTAAGTTTATTATTATTATTATTTTTTTTTTTATTTTTAATTTTGTTCATTTTTTTTTTTTGTAATGATTATTTTATTTTTTTAATTATTATTTTTTATTAATTATTTTAATTATTATTATTTTTAAAGAGAGGAATTCGAGTGATTCCGGAATTCGACATGCCAGGTCACACCCATTCTATTTCTAAAGGTTATCCTGACATGTAAGCAAACATGAATATATTATATCTTTGAATATATTATATCTTTGTTTATATATAAGTTAATACGTTTACTAATTTTTAAATAAATTTATCCATAAAATAGAATCGCTTGTATAAACGAACAACCTAGATGGGATTTGGTAAATTTTTATTTATATTTTTATTTATATTTTTTATTTATATTTTTTTTTATTTATATTTTATAAGAGGAAGCGATNGAAATTATTATTCAGTTGATGATATTTTAAAAACTATTGAAACCATGTCATGGAATAAATTGAACGTATTTCATTGGCACATTGTGGATGCTACTAGTTGGCCGGTTGTTAGTAAGAAATTTCCGAAATTGAGCGAAAAAGGAGCTTACGATCCTGTAACAATGATTTATACTGAACAAGATATTAAAATTATTGATGAATTTGCTAAATTAGTAAGTTTATTATTATTATTATTTTTTTTTTTATTTTTAATTTTGTTCATTTTTTTTTTTTGTAATGATTATTTTATTTTTTTAATTATTATTTTTTATTAATTATTTTAATTATTATTATTTTTAAAGAGAGGAATTCGAGTGATTCCGGAATTCGACATGCCAGGTCACACCCATTCTATTTCTAAAGGTTATCCTGACATGTAAGCAAACATGAATATATTATATCTTTGAATATATTATATCTTTGTTTATATATAAGTTAATACGTTTACTAATTTTTAAATAAATTTATCCATAAAATAGAATCGCTTGTATAAACGAACAACCTAGATGGGATTTGGTAAATTTTTATTTATATTTTTATTTATATTTTTTATTTATATTTTTTTTTATTTATATTTTATAAGAGGAAGCGATAAGAAAGTATGTAAGTTAATTTGTTTAATTTTATTATATTATATAGTACGCAGCTGAACCACCAAGTGGTCAATTAAATCCCGCAAAGGAAGAAACTTATGAATTCATTCGAGCTTTAATTCCCGAAATGGCTTCGTACTTTTCTGATAAATATTATCATGCCGGTGGTGATGAAATTAAAACAAAATGTTGGGAAGAGGATGAAGATGTTGAAAATTATTTAGCTAATAATTTGGGTAGTTCTTCAGAAACTTTATTAGCCAAAATTATTGAAGAAGTTCAAAATACTGTAATATCATCTAATAAAATACCGATGTTCTGGCAAGAAACGGTTGATACTCATAATTTGGCTATAACGAAGGATGCAATTATACAAGTTTGGTTCGGTAATGATACTGTAAAGAATGTCATAAAAAAAGGTTATAAAGTGATTGTTGGATCAGCTGAATATTGGTATTTGGATTGTGGTCATGGTGGTTGGGTTGGAAATAATATTAATGGAAATAGTTGGTATGTATAATTTTATATTTTACTAATATTTAACGATATTTTAATGATATGATATTTAACGATATTTAACAATATTTAACGATATTTAACTAATTATTAAATAGGTGTGATCCATATAAAACCTGGCAAAAAATGTATTCATTTAATCCAATTAATGGATTAACCAAAAGTGAAGCAAAATTAGTTATTGGAGGTGAAACTTTACTTTGGTCAGAACAAGCCGATCCTAATAATTTTGAACAACTTATATGGCCACGAGCATCAGCTGCGGCGGAAGTTTTATGGACCGGTCCTCAGAATCTTGATGTAAATGAAGCTTTACCTAGATTACTTGATTTTAGGTTTAGACTTGTAGCACGTGGAGTGAAAGCGGAACCATTGCAACCTTTGTGGTGTGTATTGAATGGTGGATGTGATATGCCTAATTTCTAAAAATGCAAACTTTGGGTACGCGTAATTAAATTTTAGCCACTGCATATTGAACAAGTTTTTCGATTTATATATAGGGATATAATCATTTAAATATAATATTTAATTATAATATTTAGATAATCACATATATTAATACATATATATTAATTAATTTTGAAGAATTTATATTTTACACGACACGAATTAACAAATTAATTATAATTATATTAAATAAAAAGTAATTTGTACGTTTTTAAAATTATTTACATATGTATAAACTTCCTGGTGTTTTAAAAACTAAATAAAATTCAACCGAAAAACTTAAAAACCTCGACTCAGCGTATTTAAAAAAAAAAAAAAGTGGTATTGGTGTGATTTTTTAATGAATTATTCTATTATTCATTTTTTAATATTTATTATTTATAGCAGAAGAGGCGTTTATCAAGAAAAATAAATAGATATATAAGTAACATAACTAATAATGTCTCAGCACATTCGCATGAAATTTTCAGGATATAACCTGTCTGCTTTTGACCACGCAGACAGGATATAACCTAACTACTATTATTCCACGCAGAAACGGAAAAAATAACGGCTAACAAAATAATAATTGTCGATCTGCGTGGGGCAACGCAGACAGGTTATATCCTGAAAACTCACGCGAATGTCTATGTCTAGTTATTTTTTAAAACTATTCGTGTCACACTATAATTTATAAATTCATTTGTCAGCCAACCATTACTTAACTCGATCTACAAAATTTACAAAAAATGTCTTTAAAATTCTTTGACAAGTTATCTCAAAATCTTATTGAACTTCTTAATGATGGAGATGATTATAATGTAATCATAGAAGTCGAAAATAAGGAAAGATCGTTTACAGCACATTCCAACGTATTGAAATTCCGATCGTCTTATTTCCGAAAAGAATTAGAAAATATTCAGCCAAACGAAAACAATATAAAAAGTATTATCAAGTCAAGAATTTCTGCACAAATTTTTAATGTTATTCTTCAGTAAGTTGCCATCAAAATAATATAAATAATATTGCCTATATCAGATATTGAAATTTTATTTTATTTATTATATTTTTATTATTTATTATTTCATTTATTTTTTCTTTATTTATTTTTTTTTAGATACATCTATGGAGGAATTGTTGATTTAGAAAATTGTGAAACCAGATTTATTTATGATTTAATGTTAGCTGCTGATGAATTTGAACTCGAGGAATTAACCAGCAAATTAGAAACTCTTCTTATTGAAACTAAAGGCTCCTGGTTGAAAACACGTTTTTCTTTCATCTATCATTCGACCTTTAGTCAAAATAATTTTAAAAAGTTAAAAAATTTCTGTAATGATATTGTTGTAAAATACCCAACCCTCATTTTTGATGCTGATAATTTTACTTCCCTCGAAGAATCTGCGCTGGTCTCACTTCTCAAGAGAAATGATTTGCAAATGGAAGAGGTTAAAATTTGGGATTATGTCATCAAGTGGGGAATTGCTCAAACTTCCACTCTTCCTACAAACCTTGATGATTGGACCACGGAAAATTTTCTTACCCTAAAAACTACTTTACAGCAATGTCTACCTCATATTCGCTATTTTCACTTTTCAAGTGCTGAAATTGTTGATAAAATTAAACCTTACAAAAAAATTATTGACAAACAACTTTGGGGAGATATAAAGCAACATCTAATAATTCCTGAACGACCAATAAAATCAATTATTTTGCCACCTAGATCAGTTTTGGTTACAAAATTACCTCCTCGTACAGAAGAACCTTTTTCAACTATCATTTCTGAAGAACATGCAGCAAAAATTTCTACATGGATTGACCGTAAGACAACTGCATATACTTTAACAAATATTCCATATGATTTTGAATTAATCCTACGTGGAACTCGTGATGGATTTGCGCCACAAACATTTTGGGATATGTGCCATGGTCACGCTAGTACGATTGTTTTAGTAAAAGTTAAAAAAACGGATGAAATTATCGGAGGTTATAATCCATTGGCATGGGATAGCAGTAATATCAATGACCAATGGATAGAAACGAAAGATAGTTTCATTTTCTCATTAAGAAATGGTAATATTGAAAATTCAATTCTTAGCAGAGTAAAACGACCCGAATCCGCTATTGGTAATAGATCCAAAAGTCATCAAAAAGAAGGTGGACCATATTTTGGTGATTTTTACATGCATAGTGAGCAATCTAATTTCACTTTAGATGCTAGTTGTTTTTGTTATATTCATGGCTATTATTATGAAAAACCTATAAGACCTTCATCAAAATCATCATCGTGTTCAATCACCAATTATGAAGTATTTAAGATTGTTAAGAAAAATATTTAAAGTTATATACTTTAGGAAAATAATAAAATATTTACATTTTATTTTTTTTATTATCAAATGTGCAATCACATTTGTATAAGTATTTATTATTTAAACTTAGCTTATATTTATCAATTTATTAATTTTTTATATCTTCTAATTAAATTATCAAATAAAATTTTTTTTATATCTACTCTAATTTAAATTACATCGGTTTTATAACAATAATTAAAAATTGAAACCTTAGTTTTTAGGAAAAAATAATTTAAATCAAAGTTATTTATTGTATTATTTATTATAATATTTTACTATACATTGTATTATTGGTTATTAGCCTGAAAATTATATGGGATTACGATAAATAAGAAGGGTCTAAAATATATTATTTAAATTATATGAGGTAAAGAATGAAATCAATCAAATTCAGGAAATAAAAAAGAAGTCTTCCTGTTGAAGAATTGAAAATGGTAACTATGATATTCTCAAGATGGAATTTGTAAAATGACATCACAACTTGAACATTTCAGCAAAAAAATCCACAAAAAAAATCCTATTATAAGCATCGTTTCAACGAAGTTTTTAACGATGACAAGAAAGAGATTTATAGGAAAATTCTTTAATTCGATAAAATATAATTTTACTGGATTAATTTTCAAAAATTTTTGATCAAAGAAAAACAAAGTACAACACAACAATAAAACCATCATGTGACTATAATAAAAACCTGAATAAGAAATAATGCGCTGCGCTTGTCAAACTAATAATCCCATTTTGTTCAGTCTTTTTTTTTTTTGACGTTCAATTTACAAAATTTACAAAAAGAAAATGTCTTTAAAATTCTTTGACAAGTTATCTCAAAATCTTATTGAACTTCTTAATGATAAAGAAGATTATAATGTAATAATTGAAGTCGAAAATAAGGAAAAATCGTTTACGGCGCATTCCAATGTATTGAAATTCCGATCGTCTTATTTTCGAAGAGAATTAGAAAATATTCAGCCAAATGAAAATAATATTAAAATAATTAACAAGTCAAGTATTTCTGTTCAAATTTTTAATGTTATTCTTCAGTAAGTTACCATCAAAATAATATAAATACCATTGCCTATTTTAGATATTGAAATTTTATTTTATTTATTATTATTTATTATTTCAATTATTATTTTTTATTTTTCATTTATTTTTTTTTAGATACATCTATGGAGGAATTGTTGATTTAAAAAATTGTGAAACTAGATTTATTTATGATCTAATGTTAGCTGCTGATGAATTTGAACTTGAGGAATTAACCAACAAATTAGAAACTCTTCTTATTGAAACTAAAGGCTCCTGGTTGAGAACACATTTTTCTTTATTTATCATTTTATTTTTAATAGAAACGACTTTAAAAAATTAAAAAATTTCTGTAATGATATTGTTGTAAAATATCCAAACCTTATTTTTGATGCTGATGATTTTACTTCTCTCGANGTATTGAAATTCCGATCGTCTTATTTTCGAAGAGAATTAGAAAATATTCAGCCAAATGAAAATAATATTAAAATAATTAACAAGTCAAGTATTTCTGTTCAAATTTTTAATGTTATTCTTCAGTAAGTTACCATCAAAATAATATAAATACCATTGCCTATTTTAGATATTGAAATTTTATTTTATTTATTATTATTTATTATTTCAATTATTATTTTTTATTTTTCATTTATTTTTTTTTAGATACATCTATGGAGGAATTGTTGATTTAAAAAATTGTGAAACTAGATTTATTTATGATCTAATGTTAGCTGCTGATGAATTTGAACTTGAGGAATTAACCAACAAATTAGAAACTCTTCTTATTGAAACTAAAGGCTCCTGGTTGAGAACACATTTTTCTTTATTTATCATTTTATTTTTAATAGAAACGACTTTAAAAAATTAAAAAATTTCTGTAATGATATTGTTGTAAAATATCCAAACCTTATTTTTGATGCTGATGATTTTACTTCTCTCGATGAATCTGCGCTGGTCTCTCTTCTCAAGAGAAATGATTTGCAAATGGAAGAAGTTAAAATTTGGGATTATGTCATCAAGTGGGGAATTTCTCAAACTTCTACTCTTCCTACAAACCTAGACGATTGGACCAAGGAAAATTTCCTTACACTAAAAATTACTCTACAACAATGTCTACCTCATATTCGCTATTTTCATCTTTCAAGTATTGAAGTCGTTGATAAAATCGAACCATATAGAAAGATACTCGATAAACAACTTTGGAAAGATATAAATCAGCATCTATTAATTCCTGACCGACCAGTAAAATCCATTATTTTGCCACCAAGATCAGTTTTGATTACCAAATTACCTCCTCGTGCAGAAAAACCACGAGATCCCTTTTCTACTATCATTTCTGATGAACACGCAGCGGAAATTTCTACATGGATTGACCGTAGGGAAACTGCATATAATTTAACAAATATTCCATATAAATTTGAATTAATTCTACGTGGAACTCGAGATGGATTTGCACCACAAACATTTTGGAATATGTGCCATGGTCACGCTAGTACGGTTGTTTTAGTAAAAGTTAAAGGGACAGATGAAATTATTGGGGGTTATAATCCTTTGACATGGGATAAAAATACTGATGGTAAATGGATGGAAACAAAAGATAGTTTTATTTTCTCATTAAAAAATGGTAATATTGAAAGTTCAATTCTTAGCAGAGTAAAAAACGCCAAATATGCGGTTCTTAATAGATCCAAAAATGTTCAAATAAGTGGCGGTCCACATTTTGGTGATTTTTGGATGCATAGTGAGAAATCTGATTTCACTTTAGATGATGTTAGTTACCGTAGAAGCAATGGCATTTATTATGAAAAACCTATAAGATCATCATCATTATCATACTTCTCAATCATCAATTATGAAGTATTTAAGATTGTTAGGAAAACTATTTAAAATCATATATGTATGTGTATTTATTTTTAAACTTAGCTTTATATTTATCAATTTATCTTCTACTTTAATAAATTGATAAATTGAATTTTTTTATATCTACTCTAATTTAAATTACATTTGTTCTATTTATTGCATTATTGGTAATTAGTCTTAAATTATATGGATTAAATAATATATTTTAGACACTTATTATTTGTTGTAAATTATAATTTATATCTGTAAAATAGGTAAAGAATGAACGAAATTAATCAAATTCGGGAAAATAAAAAAGTCTTCCTGTTGAAGATTTAAAATGGTAACTATGAAGTTCTCAACAAAAAAAATGACATACAACAACTTGAACATCTCTACAAAAAGGAACCCTATTATAAGCATCCCTTTGATGAAGTTTTAAAAGAAATTTATAGGCAAATTTTTTAATTCATGAATATGATCAGAACTTTGATTATATTTTATCTTTTATCATTATTGAATTTCTTTACTACTATAATTTTATCATCCTTTGGATAAAATATAATTTTACTGAATCAACTTTCAAAAAATTTTGATCAAGTGTACGCGACACGAAGAAAAAACAACAAAGTGAATAAAAGAATAAAAAATATGTATCTGGATAAGTGTTAACACTGAAAAATGGCTGATGAAAATTAAAATTAAAATTGCATGTTTGTCATACAATAGTCGAATAAATTAATATTGTCTATTATTTCCTATTTTGTCATCCTGTTTTTGTTCAATTTACAAAATTTACAAAAAGAAAAATGTCTTTAAAATTCTTTGACAAGTTATCTCAAAATCTTATTGAACTTCTTAATGATGGAGATGATTATAATGTAATCATTGAAGTCGAAAATAAGGAAAAATCGTTTACGGCACATTCCAACATATTGAAATTTCGATCGTCTTATTTCCGAAGAGAATTAGAAAATATTCATCCAAATGAAAATAATATTAAAATAATTATCAAGCCAAGTATTTCCGCTCTAATTTTTAATGTTATTCTTCAGTAAGTTATCATTGAATTAAAATAAATACTATTACCTATATCAAATGCCGAAATTTTATTTTATTTATTAAATTATTATTTATTCATTATTTCATTTATTTTCTATTTATTATTTTTTTAGATACATCTACGGAGGAATTGTTGATTTAGAAAATTGTGAAACTAGATTTATTTGTGATTTAATGTTAGCTGTTGATGAATTTGAACTCGAGGAATTANTGATGAAAATTAAAATTAAAATTGCATGTTTGTCATACAATAGTCGAATAAATTAATATTGTCTATTATTTCCTATTTTGTCATCCTGTTTTTGTTCAATTTACAAAATTTACAAAAAGAAAAATGTCTTTAAAATTCTTTGACAAGTTATCTCAAAATCTTATTGAACTTCTTAATGATGGAGATGATTATAATGTAATCATTGAAGTCGAAAATAAGGAAAAATCGTTTACGGCACATTCCAACATATTGAAATTTCGATCGTCTTATTTCCGAAGAGAATTAGAAAATATTCATCCAAATGAAAATAATATTAAAATAATTATCAAGCCAAGTATTTCCGCTCTAATTTTTAATGTTATTCTTCAGTAAGTTATCATTGAATTAAAATAAATACTATTACCTATATCAAATGCCGAAATTTTATTTTATTTATTAAATTATTATTTATTCATTATTTCATTTATTTTCTATTTATTATTTTTTTAGATACATCTACGGAGGAATTGTTGATTTAGAAAATTGTGAAACTAGATTTATTTGTGATTTAATGTTAGCTGTTGATGAATTTGAACTCGAGGAATTAACCAACAAATTAGAAACTCTTCTTATTGAAACTAAAGGCTCCTGGTTGAGAACACATTTTTCTTTTATTTATCATTTTATTTTTAATAGAAACGACTTTAAAAAATTAAAAAATTTCTGTAATGATATTGTTGTAAAATATCCAAACCTTATTTTTGATGCTGATGATTTTACTTCTCTCGAAGAATCTGCGCTGGTCTCTCTTCTCAAGAGAAATGATTTGCAAATGGAAGAAGTTAAAATTTGGGATTATGTCATCAAGTGGGGAATTTCTCAAACTTCTACTCTTCCTACAAACCTTGACGATTGGACCAAGGAAAATTTCCTTACACTAAAAACTACTCTACAACAATGTCTACCTCATATTCGCTATTTTCATCTTTCAAGTATTGAAGTCGTTGATAAAATTGAACCATATAGAAAGATTCTCGATAAGCAACTTTGGAAAGATATAAATCAGCATCTATTAATTCCTGAACGACCAGTAAAATCCATTATTTTGCCACCAAGATCAGTTTTGGTTACCGAATTACCTCCTCGTGCAGAAAAACCACGAGAACCCTTTTCTACTATCATTTCTGATGAACACGCAGCGGAAATTTCTACGTGGATTGACCGTAGGGAAACTGCATATAATTTAACAAATATTCCATATAAATTTGAATTAATCCTACGTGGAACTCGAGATGGATTTTCACCACAAACATTTTGGAATATCTGCCATGGCCACGTTTGTACGGTTGTTTTAGTAAAAGTTAAGGGAACTGATGAAATTGTTGGAGGTTATAATCCTTTGACATGGGATAAAAATACTGATGGTAAATGGATGGAAACAAAAGATAGTTTTATTTTCTCATTAAAAAATGGGAATATTCAAAATTCAATTCTTAGCAGAGTAAAAATCACCAAATATGCAGTTAAGAATAGAACCAAAAATGATCAAATAACGGGGGGTTCATGTTTTGGTGATTTTCAGATGTGCAGTTATAAATCTGATTTCACTTTAGATGATGTTAGTTACTGTAGAAGCAATGGCATTTATTATGAAAAACCTATAAGATCATCATCATTACCATACTTCTCAATCATCAATTATGAAGTATTTAAGATTGTTAGGAAAACTATTTAAAATCATATATGTATGTGTATTTATTTTTAAACTTAGCTTTATATTTATCAATTTATCTTCTACTTTAATAAATTGATAAATTGAATTTTTTTATATCTACTCTAATTTAAATTACATTAGTTCTATTTATTGCATTATTGGTAATTAGTCTTAAATTATATGGGATTAAATAATAAAAATTTAGACACTTATTACTTATTGTAAATTATAATTTATATCTGTAAAAAAGGTAAATAATGAACGAAATTAATCGAATTCGGGAAAATAAAAAAAGAAGTCTTCGTGTTGAAGATTTGGAAATGGTAACTAAGAAGTTCTCAACAAAAAAAAATGGCATACAACAACTTGGACATCTCTACAAAAAGGAACCCTATTATAAGCAACCCTTTGATGATGACAAGAAAGAAATTTATAGTCAAATTTTTTAATTCATAAATACAATCAGAACTTTGATTGTATTTTATCTTTTATAATTGTTTAATTTCTTTACTATTGTTCTATCATCCTTTGGATAAAATATAATTTTACTGAACCAACTTTCAAAAAATTTTGATTAAGTGTACACAACACGAAGAAAAAACAACAAAGTGAATAAAAGAATAAAAAAAGATGTATCTGGATATAAAGAGAATTAGAAAATATTCAGCCAAATGAAAATAATATTAAAATAATTATCAAGCCAAGTATTTCTGTTCAAATTTTTAATGTTATTCTTCGGTAGGTTACCATCAAAATAATATAAATACCATTTCCTATTTTAGATATTGAAATTTTATTTTATTTATTATATTATTATTATTCATTATTTCATTTATTTTCTATTTATTATTTTTTTAGATACATCTATGGAGAAATTGTTGATTTAGAAAATTGTGAAACTAGATTTATTTATTATTTAATGTTAGCTGCTGATGAATTTGAACTCGAGGAATTATCCAACAAATTAGAAACTCTTCTTATTGAAACTAAAAGCTCCTGGTTGAGAACACATTTTTCTTTTATTTATCATTTTATTTTTAATAGAAACGACTTTAAAAAATTAAAAAATTTCTGTAATGATATTGTTGTAAAATATCCAAACCTTATTTTTGATGCTGATGATTTTACTTCTCTCGATGAATCTGCGCTGGTCTCTCTTCTCAAGAGAAATGATTTGCAAATGGAAGAAGTTAAAATTTGGGATTATGTCATCAAGTGGGAATTGCTCAAACTTCTACTCTTCCTACTAACCATGATGATTGGACCAAGGAAAATTTCCTACTCTACAACAATGTCTACCTCATATTCGCTATTTTCATCTTTCAAATATTGAAGTCATTGATAAAATTAAACCTTACAAAAAAATTATTGGCAAACAACTTTGGGGAGATGTAAAGCAACATATAATACCTGAACGACCAATAAAATCAACTATTTTGCCACCTAGATCAGTTTTGGTTACAAAATTACCTCCTCGTACAGAAGAACCTTTTTCAACTATCATTTCTGAAGAACATGCAGCAAAAATTTCTACATGGATTGACCGTAAGACAACTGCATATACTTTAACAAATATTCCATATAATTTTGAATTAATCCTACGTGGAACTCGTGATGTATTTGCGCCACAAACATTTTGGGATATGTGCCATGGTCACGCTAGTACGATTGTTTTAGTAAAAGTTAAAAAAACGGATGAAATTATCGGAGGTTATAATCCATTGGCATGGGATAGCAGTAATATCAATGACCAATGGATAGAAACGAAAGATAGTTTCATTTTCTCATTAAGAAATGGTAATATTGAAAATTCAATTCTTAGCAGAGTAAAACGACCCGAGTCTGCTATTGGTAATAGATCCAAAAGTCATCAAAAAGAAGGTGGACCATATTTGGTGATTTTTACATGTATAGTGAGCAATCTAATTTCACTTTAGATGCTAGTTTTTTCTGTTATATTCATGGCTATTATTATGAAAAACCTATAAGACCTTCATCAAAATCATCATCGTGTTCAATCACCAATTATGAAGTATTTAAGTTAAGAAAAATATTTAAAGTTATATACTTTAGGAAAATAATAAAACATTTACATTTATTTTTTTTATTATCAAATTTGCAATCATATTTGTATAAGTATTTATTAAACTTAACTTATATTTATCAATTTATTAATTTATTAATTTTTTATATCTTCTAATTAAATTATTAAATTGAATTTTTTTTATGTCTACTTTAATTTAAATTACATCGGTTTTATAACAATAATTAAAAATTGAAACCTTAGTTTTTAGGAAAAAATAATTTAAATCAAAGTTATTTATTGTATTATTTATTATAACATTTATTTTACTATCCATTGCATTATTGGTTATTAGTCTGAAAATTATATGGGATTACGATAAATAAGAAGGGTCTAAAAAAATCATGAGGTAAAGAATGAAATTAATCAAATTCAGGAAATAAAAAAGAAGTCTTCCTGTTGAAGAATTAAAAATGGTAACTATGAAATTCTCAAGATGGAATTTGTAAAATGACATCACAACTTGAACATCTCAGCAAAAAAATCCACAAAGGAATCCTATTATAAGCATCGTTTCAACGAAGTTTTTAACGATGACAAGAAAGAGATTTATAGGAAAATTCTCTAATTCGATACCTTATTATGAATACTAGATTGTATTTTATCTTTTTAATAATTATTTAATTCCTTTACTATTATTTTATCATCCTTTGGATAAAATATAATTTTACTGAATTAATTTTCAAAAATTTTTGATCAAGAGTACAACAATAACCATCATGTGACTATAATAAGTCCCAAACTACCAGAATAAGAAATAGTGTGCTGTGGTTGTCATACTAATAATCGTTTTGTTTCCCATTTTGTTCAGTCTTTTTTTTTGATGTTCAATTTACAAAATTTACAAAAAGAAAATGTCTTTAAAATTCTTTGACAAGTTATCTCAAAATCTTATTGAACTTCTTAATGATAAAGAAGATTATAATGTAATAATTGAAGTCGAAAATAAGGAAAAATCGTTTACGGCGCATTCCAACGTATTGAAATTCCGATCGTCTTATTTTCGAAGAGAATTAGAAAATATTCAGCCAAATGAAAACAATATAAAAAGTATTATCAAGTCAAGCATTTCTGCTCAAATTTTTAATATTATTCTTCAGTAAGTTGCCATCAAAATAATATAAATACTATTGCCTATATCAGATATTGAAATTTTATTTATTTATTATTATTTATTGTTTCAATTATTATTTTTTATTTTTTATTTATTTTTTTTTAGATACATCTATGGAGGAATTGTTGATTTAAAAAATTGTGAAACTAGATTTATTTATGATCTAATGTTAGCTGCTGATGAATTTGAACTTGAGGAATTAACCAACAAATTAGAAACTCTTCTTATTGAAACCAAAGGCTCCTGGTTGAGAACACATTTCTCTCTTGTTTATCATTCAATCTTTAGTCAAAACGATTTTAAAAAATTGGAAGAATTTTGTAATGATATCGTTGTAAAATATCCAAAGCTTATTTTTGATGCTGATGAATTTACTTCCCTCGAAGAATCTGCGCTGGTCTCCCTTCTCAAGAGAAATGATTTGCAAATGGAAGAAGTAAAAATTTGGGATTATGTCATCAAGTGGGGAATTGCTCAAACTTCTACTCTTCCTACTAACCTTGACGATTGGACCAAGGAAAATTTCCTTACCCTAAAAACTACTCTACAACAATGTCTACCTCATATTCGCTATTTTCATCTTTCAAGTATTGAAGTCGTTGATAAAATCGAACCATATAGAAAGATTCTCGATAAGCAACTTTGGAAAGATATAAATCAGCATCTATTAATTCCTGACCGACCAGTAAAATCCATTATTTTGCCACCAAGATCAGTTTTGGTTACCGAATTACCTCCTCATGCAGAAAAACCACGAGAACCCTTTTCTACTATCATTTCTGATGAACACGCAGCGGAAATTTCTACATGGATTGACCGTAGGGAAACTGCATATAATTTAACAAATATTCCATATAAATTTGAATTAATCCTACGTGGAACTCGAGATGGATTTGCACCACAAACATTTTGGAATATGTGCCATGGTCACGCTTGTACGGTTGTTTTAGTAAAAGTTAAGGGGACAGATGAAATTATTGGAGGTTATAATCCGTTGGCATGGGATAACAGTAATATTGATGATGAATGGATGGAAACAAAAGATAGTTTCATTTTCTCATTAAAAAATGGGAATATTCAAAATTCAATTCTTAGCAGAGTAAAATACCCCCGAGTTGCTGTTTATTATATATCCAAAAATGATCAAATAAATTGGGGTCCACGTTTTGGTGATTTTTGGATGTGTAGTAAAAAATCTGATTTCACTTTAGATGATGGTTGTTCCTGTAGAAGAAATGTCTTATCTTATGAAAAACCTATAAGATCATCATCATCATGGTTTTCAATCATCAATTATGAAGTATTTAAGATTATTAGGAAAACTATTTAAAATTATATATGTATGTGTATTTATCATTTAAACTTAGCTTTGCATTTATCAATTTATCTTCTTTAATAAATTATTAAATTGATTTTTTTTATATCTACACTAATTTAAATTACATCGGTTTTATAACAAGATTTATTTTACTATTTATTTAATTATTGATAATTGGTCTTAAAATTATATGGGATTACAATAAATAATAAATGTCTAAAATATATTATTTAAATTTTAATTTATATCGAAAAAAGAGGTAAAGAACGAACGAAATTAATCGAATTCGAGAAAATATAAAAGACGTCTTCCTATTGAAGATTTGAAAATGGTAACTATGAAGTTCTCAACAAAAAAATGACATACAACAACTTGAACATCTCTACAGAAAGGAACCCTATTATAAGCATCCCTTCGATGAAGTTTTAAAAGAAATTTATAGGCAAATTTTTTAATTCATGAATATTATCAGAACTTTGATTGTATTTTATCTTTTATAATTATTTAATTTCTTTACTATTATTATTTTATCATTCTTTGGATAAAATATAATTTTACTGAATCAACTTTCAAAAAATTTTGATTAAGTGCACACAACACGAAGAAAAAACAACAAAGTGAATAAAAGAATAAAAAAAGATGTATGTGTTAACGAATGATATACACTGAAAAATGGCTGATGAAAATTAAAATAAGAAATTGCGTGCATGTTTGTCATACAATAGTCGAATAAATTAATATTGTCTATTGTTTCCTGTTCTTTTTTTTTGTTCAATTTACAAAATTTGCAAAAAGAAAAATGGTTTTGAAATTCTTTGACAAGTTATCTCAAAATCTTATTGAACTTCTTAATGATAGAGATGATTATAATGTAATCATTGAAGTCGAAAATAAGTAAAAATCGTTTACGGCACATTCGAAGAGAATTAGAAAATATTAAACCTGATGAAAATAATAATAAAATAATTATCAAGTTAAGCATTTCTGCTCAAATTTTTAATGTTATTCTTCAGTAAGTTGTCATCAAAATAATATAAATACTGTTGTTTATATCGAATATTGAAATTTTATTTTATTTATTATTATTATTTATCATTTCATTTATTTTTCATTTATTATTATTTTAGGTACATCTATGGAGGAATTGTTGATTTAGAAAATTGTGAAACCAGATTTATTTATGATTTAATGTTAGCTGCTGATGAATTTGAGCTTGAGGAATTAGAAACTCTTCTTATTGAAACTAAAGGCTCCTGGTTGAGAACACATTTTTCTTTTATTTATCATTTTATTTTTAATAGACACGACGACTTTAAAAAATTAAAAAATTTCTGTAATGATATTGTTGTAAAATATCCAAACCTTATTTTTGATGCTGATGATTTTACTTCTCTCGAAGAATCTGCGCTGGTCTCCCTTCTCAAGAGAAATGATTTGCAAATGGAAGAAGTTAAAATTTGGGATTATGTCATCAAGTGAGGAATTGCTCAAACTTCTACTCTTCCTACAAACCTTGACGATTGGACCAAGGAAAATTTCCTTAAACTAAAAACTACTCTACAACAATGTCTACCTCATATTCGCTATTTCCATCTTTCAAGTATTGAAGTCGTTGATAAAATTGAACCATATAGAAAGATTCTCGATAAGCAACTTTGGAAAGATATAAATCAGCATCTATTAATTCCCAAGATCAGTTTTGGTTACAGAATTACCTCGTGCAGAAAAACCACGAGAATCTTTTTCGATTATCATTACTGAAGAACATGCGGCAAAAATTTCTACATGGATTGACCGTAAGGAAGTTACAAACAAATATTCCATATAAATTTGAATTAATCCTACGTAGAATTCGAGACGGATTTGCACCACAAACATTTTGGAATATGTGCCATGGTTATCCTGGTACAGTTATTTCAGTAAACGTTAAGGGACAGATGAAATTATTAGAGGTTATAATCCTTTATCATGGGATAACAGTAAATGGGTGGAAACAAGAGATAGTTTCATTTTCTCATTAAAAAATGGGAATATTCAAAATTCAATTCTTAGCAGAGTAAAAGGCCAATATGCGGTTTATAATAGATCCAAAAATGATCAAATAAATGGGGGGTCCATATTTTGGTGATTTTGGGATTGGGATGTATAGTAATGGGTCTGATTTCACTTTAGATGATAGTTGTTTCTGTAGAAGTTATGGCATTTGTTGTGAAAAACCTATAAAATTATCATCATCCGAAGTAATTAAGATTATTAGGAAAACTATTTAAAATTATATATGTATATGTAGCTTTATATTTATCAATTTATCTTTAATAAATTATTAAATTGAATTTTGATTTACTTTACTATTGATTGTATTATTGGTAATTGGTCTTAAAATTATATGGGATTACAATAAATAATAAGTGTCTAAAATATATTATTTAAATTATAATTTATATCTAAAAAAGAAGTAAAGAATGGACGAAATGGAAAATAAGAACGAATTCGGGATAAAAAAGAAGCCTTCCTGTTGAAGGTTTGAAAATAGTAACGATGAAATTCTCAAGATGGAAGTAAAATGACATACAACAACTTGAACATCTCTACAAAAAGGAACCCAATTATAAGCATCCCTTTGATGAAGTTTTAATGATGACAAGAAGAAATTTATAGGACAATTTTTTAATTCAATACCTTATTATGAATACTATCAGAACTTTGATTGCATTTTATATTTATAATTATTTAATTTCTTGGATAAAATATAATTTTACTGAAACAACTTTAAAAAAAATTTGATCATAGCGAAGAAAAACAACAAAGTGAATAAAAGAAAAATATGTATCAGAATATAAGTGTTTACGTACACTGGAAAATTGCTGAAAATTAACATAAAAGCCATCCGGTGATCTGCTTGATTATCATATTGTTGCGGACAAGATGAAAGTTACGTCGATCAGTCTCACCAACTCACAGTACTTTACTAACACACTTTTCTTTGTGCGCAATATCAAGAAACACAGTAAGATCAGACTATCAGTCGATTAAAACCTGCTAACTAACAATCACTAACAATACAATTACGTGTGATGTCTGAAGGTACGATGAGTAAGCGGAGTAAAAGTATCTTTTTACTAACTACTTCGTACACTGCCGAAATTTAATAGACTTTTTGAAGTAACTTTGCCAAGAAATATAAAATAGTTTATTGAAAGAATTATAAAGATTTTATTGCCGAAATATAGCAATAGAGATATATCACTGCTTTGGCGTGTCTTATCCCTATCGCTATAAAATCATTTATTACTATTATTAATTATTACAAAATTATTTATTATTGAAATTATTTCGAAACTATTTATTATCAGGTTTATTAAGAAGAAATTATTTATTATATTTTTAAGTATAAAATGAATAAAAAAATGTTTTCGCAAGGGAATCTCTTTTTCTTCTTCCCAACTGCAGCTATTTTTATAATTTTCCTTCTTGTTTACCTTCATCCTTCGTTATCCCTAATAAGGATAACTCATCCCCTGTGACTTTCGTCTTTTCGTGTCACCTCAATATAATGATCTGAATAAGGAATTGCGTGCATGCTTGTCATACAATAATCGCATAAATTAATATTTTCTATTGTTTCCCAATTTGTTATCCCGTGTTGTTCCTACAAAATTTACAAAAAGAAAAATGTCTTTAAATTTTTTTGATAAGTTATCGCAAAATCTTATAGAACTTCTTAATGACGGAGATGATTATAATGTAATCATTGAAGTCGAAAATAAGGAAAAATTGTTTATGGCACATTCCAACGTATTGAAATTTCGATCTTCTTATTTCCGAAGAGAATTAGAAAATATTCAGCCAGAAAATAATATTAAAATAATTATCAAGTCAAGTATTTCTGCTCAAATTTTTAATGTTATTCTTCAGTAAGTTGCCATCAAAATAATATAAATACTATTGCCTATATCAGATATTGAAATTTTATTTTATTTATTATTATTTATTATTTCATTTATTGTTTTTTATTTTTTATTTATTTTTTTTAGATACATCTATGGAGGAATTGTTGATTTAAAAAATTGTGAAACTAGATTTATTTATGATTTAATGTTAGCTGCTGATGAATTTGAACTTGAGGAATTAACCAACAAATTAGAAACTCTTCTTATTGAAACCAAAGGCTCCTGGTTGAGAACCCATTTCTCTCTTGTTTATCATTCAATCTTTAGTCAAAACAATTTTCAAAAATTGGAAGAATTTTGTAATGATATCGTTGTAAAATATCCAAAGCTTATTTTTGATGCTGATGAATTTACTTCTCTCGAAGAATCTGCGCTGGTCTCCCTTCTCAAGAGAAATGATTTGCAAATGGAAGAAGTAAAAATTTGGGATTATGTCATCAAGTGGGGAATTGCTCAAACTTCTACTCTTCCTACAAACCTAGACGATTGGACCAAGGAAAATTTCCTTACACTAAAAACTACTCTACAACAATGTCTACCTCATATTCGCTATTTTCATCTTTCAAATATTGAAGTCGTTGATAAAATTAAACCTTTCAAAAAAATTATTGATAAACAACTTTGGGATGATATAAATCAGCGTCTATTGATTCCTGACCGACCAGTAGGAACAACTATTTTGCCACCAAGATCAGTTTTGGTTACTGGATTACCTCCTCGTGCAGAAAAACCACGAGAACCCTTTTCTACTATCATTTCTGATGAACACGCAGCGGAAATTTCTACATGGATTGACCGTAGGGAAACTGCATATAATTTAACAAATATTCCATATAAATTTGAATTAATCCTATGTGGAACTCGAGATGGATTTGCACCACAAACATTTTGGAATATATGCCATGGTCACGCTTGTACGGTTGTTTTAGTAAAAGTTAAGGGGACAGATAAAATTATTGGAGGTTATAATCCATTAGCATGGGATAACGATAATGTTAATAATAAATGGATGGAAACAATAGATAGTTTCATTTTCTCATTAAAAAATGGTGATATTCAAAATTCAATTCTTAGCAGAGTAAAAAACACAAAAAAGGCGGTTCTTAATAGATCCAAAAATGATCAAATAAAGGGGGGTCCATGTTTTGGTGATTTTCAGATGTATAGTGAGAAATCTGATTTCACTTTAGATGATGGTTGTTTCTGTAGAAGCAATAGCATTCATTATGAAAAACCTATAAGATCATCATCGGAACGCTTTTCAATCATCAATTATGAAGTATTTAAGATTGTTAGGAAAACTATTTAAAATTATATATGCATGTGTATTTATTATTTAAACTTAGCTTTATATTTATTAATTTATCTTCTACTTAATAAATAGTTAAATTGAATTTTTTATATCTACTCTAATTTAAATTCCATCGGTTCTATTTATTGCATTATTGGTAATTAGTCTTAAATTTTATAGGATTAAATAATATATTTTAGACACTTATTATTTGTTGTAAATTATAATTTATATCTGTAAAAGAGGTAAAGAATGAACGAAATTAATCGAATTCGGGAAATAAAAAAGAAGTCTTCCTGTTGAAGATTTGAAAATGGTAGCTATGAAGTTTTCAACAAAAAAATGACATACAACAACTTGAACATCTCTACAAAAAGGAACCCTATTATAAGCAACCCTTTGATGAAGTTTTAATGCTGTGATGACAAGAAAGAAATTTATAGTCAAATTTTTTAATTCATAAATACTATCAGAACTTTGATTGTATTTTATCTTTTATAATCGTTTAATTTCTTTACTATTGTTCTATCATCTTTGGATAAAATATAATTTTACTGAATCAACTTTCAAAAAATTTTGATTAAGTGCGCACAACACGAAGAAAAACAACAAAGTGAATAAAAGAATAAAAAAAGATGTATCTGGATATAAGTGTTAACGAATGATACACACTGAAAAATGGCTGATGAAGAAAATTGCATGCATGTTTGTCATACAATAGTCGAATAAATTAGTATTGTCATCCTGTTCTTTTTTTTTGTTCAATTTACAAAATTTGCAAAAAAAAAATGGCTTTAAAATTCTTTGACAAGTTATCGCAAAATCTTACCGAACTTCTTAATGATGGAGATGATTATAATGTAATCATTGAAGTCGAAAATAAGGAAAAATCGTTTACGGCACATTCCAACATATTGAAATTCCGATCGTCTTATTTTCGAAGAGAATTAGAAAATATTAAACCAGAAAATAATAATAAAATAATTATCAAGTCAAGCATTTCTGCTCAAATTTTTAATGTTATTCTTCAGTAAGTTGTCATCAAAATAATATAAATACTATTGCTTATATCGAATATTGAAATTTTATTTTATTTATTATTATTATTTAGCATTTCATTTATTTTTCATTTATTATTATTTTAGGTACATTTATGGAGGAATTGTTGATTTAGAAAATTGTGAAACTAGATTGATTTATGATTTAATGTTAGCTGCTGATGAATTTGAAATTGAGGAATTAACCAACAAATTAGAAACTCTTCTTATTGAAACTAAAGACTCCTGGTTGAGAACACATTTTTCTTTTATTTATCATTTTATTTTTAATAGACACGACGACTTTAAAAAATTAAAAATTTTCTGTAATGATATTGTTTTAAAATATCCAAAACTTATTTTTGATGCTGATGATTTTACTTCTCTCGAAGAATCTGCACTGATCTCACTTCTCAAGAGAAATGATTTGCAAATGGAAGAAGTTAAAATTTGGGATTATGTCATCAAGTGGGGAATTGCTCAAACTTCTACTCTTCCTACAAACCTTGACGATTGGACCAAGGAAAATTTCTTTACCCTAAAAACTACTCTACAACAATGTCTACCTCATATTCGCTATTTTCATCTTTCAAGTATTGAAGTCGTTGATAAAATCGAACCATATAGAAAGATTCTCGATAAACAACTTTGGAAAGATATAAATCGGCATCTATTAATTCCTGAACGGCCAGTGAAATCCATTATTGTTCCACCAAGATCAGTTTTGGTTACTGGATTACCTCCTCGTGCAGAAAAACCACGAGAACCCTTTTCTTCTATCATTTCTGATGAACACGCAGCAGAAATTTCTACATGGATTGACCGTAGGGAAACTGCATATAATTTAACAAATATTCCATATAAATTTGAATTAATCCTACGTGGAACTCGAGATGGATTTGCACCACAAACATTTTGGAATATGTGCCATGGTCACGCTTGTACGGTTGTTTTAGTAAAAGTTAAGCGAACTGATGAAATTCTTGGAGGTTATAATCCTTTATCATGGGATAACAGCAAATATTATAGTGCATGGATGGAAACAAACGATTGTTTCATTTTCTCATTAAAAAATGGGAATATTTAAAATTCAATTCTTAGCAGAGTAATAGACACTCGATATGCGTTTTGTAATAAATCCAAAGATGATCAAAAAAGATGGGGTCCGTGTTTTAGTGACCTTCAGATATTTAGTGACAAATCTGATTTCACTTTAGATGATGTTAGTTACTGTAGAAGTAATGACGGTGAAGGTGTTTATGAAAAATCATCATACTTTTCAATCGTCGATTACGAAGTATTNGAAATTTCTACATGGATTGACCGTAGGGAAACTGCATATAATTTAACAAATATTCCATATAAATTTGAATTAATCCTACGTGGAACTCGAGATGGATTTGCACCACAAACATTTTGGAATATGTGCCATGGTCACGCTTGTACGGTTGTTTTAGTAAAAGTTAAGCGAACTGATGAAATTCTTGGAGGTTATAATCCTTTATCATGGGATAACAGCAAATATTATAGTGCATGGATGGAAACAAACGATTGTTTCATTTTCTCATTAAAAAATGGGAATATTTAAAATTCAATTCTTAGCAGAGTAATAGACACTCGATATGCGTTTTGTAATAAATCCAAAGATGATCAAAAAAGATGGGGTCCGTGTTTTAGTGACCTTCAGATATTTAGTGACAAATCTGATTTCACTTTAGATGATGTTAGTTACTGTAGAAGTAATGACGGTGAAGGTGTTTATGAAAAATCATCATACTTTTCAATCGTCGATTACGAAGTATTTAAGATTGTTAGAAAAACTATTTAAAAGCTAAGTATTTTAAAATAAAATATATGTATCAGTATTTATTATTTAAACTTAATTAAAGATATAAAAATTCATTAATTGATAAATATGAGCTAAGTTATTAAATTAATTTTTTATATCTAAATACATTGGTTTTATAACAAGAATTAAAAATCGAAATTATAGTTTTTAGAAAAAAGATACTTTTTAAAATCAAATCTATTTATTACATTATTTTTATAATATTTCTTTTATTGCATAATTTGGTATTAGTCTGAAAATTATATAGCATCAAATAAATAATAAGTCTTATTTAAATTATAATTTATATTTAAAAAAGAGGAAAGAATGATTTGGGAAAATAGAAAAATTTGTAACTATGAAATTCTCGAGGGAATTAAAACGACATATAACAACTTGAACATCTCGCATGTACGTTTACTTCGGATCGATTTTATGCAACGGGACATTAATTAATCAAAAAAAAAAAGCTTCTAATACATACTTCAATAAATAATGATATACTAGATTCAAATGTTGGAACTTGATTTTTTAGGAAATGAAATGAATTTGGATCTTTAGATTATCAGGTCATGTAGTAAGAACAAGTTTTAATTCCAATTATCGAAGACAACTTGAAAATCACATTTTTAATAACGAGACTGCTACTACTCCTAATGTTATTACAAATATGAAAGACTACTCCTAATGTCATTACCAAATATGAATTAAAAGGAAAAACAACGATAGTACTGTGAAGAATTTAATACATTTATTATATATTAAATCAATTAGTATGCAATGTAAAACTAAAAATTCAAGCTTTTAAAACGCTGAATTCTTATTTCTTTTAAAGATTTTCCATTTTTATATTATTATATATATATTATATCTTTAGTTTATGTACATTTGCATTCTTCATATTTTATTATTTCTATTATTTCGTTTCATAAATAATACTATTGAACGATAACGATCAAGAGCATTAATAAAACCAAGAGAACAAAAACCAAAGTGAAATTGGTATTCCATCTATTACTACTAACCCACACCACGCGTCCGTCTGCGGGAAATAATACAAGTGGATATGGCTTTTTAAAAATATGCGATTAAATAATAGTAAAAAAAGGACTTTATTGCAAAACTGCATACGCGATACTATATTAATTTAATTTTCTTTTTTTTGCAAATATTCACAAATTTTTTAATTGTTCGAAAGTATTTTTTACAAGTTTATTATTATATATTTATTCAGTATGTCTGGTAATTTTTCAATAAATGACAATAAAAAAAGAAAATTTCAATCAAAAAAATTTTTTGCTTATTGATAATTCAAACAATGAGAATCTGTCATCAGTTAAAAGTAATAAAATAATAAACGAATATTTTATACCAATGTAGATAACAAATTTCGGTAAAAAATAATCTTTATTGTTGGTTGTACAAAACGGAATTATTTTAAAGAAATCGAAGAAAGGAAGAAATGAAAGAAATGAAAGAAATAAAAGCAACAGAAGAAACGGAAGAAATAGTAAAAATGGAAGATAAAAATCGTATCAGGTAGGAATAATACTTTTTTAATATATATAATTGATTCATTATATAAAAAAAATTATTTGAAATAAACATTTTCATTTTTAAATTAATTGTACACACATCATATTATAGTGAATAACTATTATGAGTCATAATTAATGAAATCATTTCTAACCAATTGTATGTACATTATATTACAGTCTGAGTATTTAGGTTCATAGTTATCGAAATCAATGTTTCGATTTAATTCAATATCATTTTTTAATAATTGTGTGGACATTATTTTACAGTTCATTTAGATTAATAATAATTGAAATCAATGTTTCAATATCATATATAACAGTTCTCTAATTAATTATCAATCTTTCACTTTCACATTATATTACAGACCATGAGTGTTTGGATTTATAATTATCAAAATCAATGTTTCAATTTACTTCAATATAAATTACACTTCTCTAATCAATTATAAAAAAATCAATTGTGTGCACATTATATTACAGACCGTGAATATAATTATTGAAATCAATGTTTCAATATTATGTAACGATTTTCTAATCAATTATAATTTTATTACATTCACATTATATTGCAGTCTGTGAGTATTTATTTAAAATCAATGTTTCAATATCATATAACACATCTCTAATCACATATATAGCTACAGCCCATGAGTATTAGATTTATAATCATTTAAATTAATGTTTCAATCTATAATAATACTTGAATCAAAAATAAATTAATCATATTAGAGATCTTGAAGAGTGTGTCAAATATCATCAAAAAAATACTGGAAGATATTGGTGTTATTCATATAATTCCAAACAACTTCAAAATGAATTTGATAAAAAGACAAGCGGAGATAGAGAAATTGACAAATCAATTCAACAAATACAATCAAATGCAATTAAAAATCAAAAAGTTATTGAATGGATTACATTTGACGGACTTGATAATATAAGATACTTTGCTAAAGGGGATTTTGGCTCAGTATACGAGCAAAATGGCTTGGTGGACATATTTTACTTTCTGGTTACGAAGGTGAAAACTGGAAAAGGTTACCGAAACAAGATGTTTGCTTAAAAAGTCCACAACATCCGGAAAATTAATAAGGTATAAATTTACGTAATATTACGTATTACGTAAAAGGTATTATTTCATCATATTTTTATTATTTTAAATATATAAAAATAAATTATTTATGCTAATAAATATTTCAGATTAAAAATTTCGAGGTAAAGATGCAATATATATATATGAAATCACTAAAAATCCAACAAAAAATGAATATATGATGGCTATAAATTATGGTGGTCTTTGAAAAATGTTGAATAAAAAGTTTGAAAAATTTACATGGAATAAAAAATCTTCTATTTTATCAACTATTATAAACGAGCTTGAATGCGTAAAGATTTTCATTCTGGTAATATATAGTTTATCAAACTTTAACTAGAAGTTATATTACTGATTTTGGACTGTGCAAACCAGTTACAGAAAATGATCCAGAAAAAATTTATGTAGAAAAAATTTGTGGTGTAATTTCATACATGACACTTGAGACATTGAGTAGAGGAGAATATACTCAAGCATCTGACATTTATTATTTTGGTATGGAAGTTTTAATTAGTTATCCACCATATTATAAAGTAGACTTATACCTAAAATGCCTGAATATGATACACTTGGTAAGTATATCTTGTAAGAAATAATTTTTTTTTTTAGAAAAAAAGAATTTTACATTAACTGATTATTTGATTCAAGATAGAAGTTTTTTTTAATTCCTGATAATACAATAGGTAAATTTATTTCTTTAATTGTTTTGTTTGATGTATTTAATTTAAAAAGTTTAGTTTATTAGCTTAACTATATTTTAATTTGTATAGTCGAAGAAGATGAAGAAAATAAAACTCAAGAAGTGTAATGTAAATTTAATTCCCTCGGTATTAATTGAATAATTGGTTTAGGATTAAACATTTTATGTTTTATTTTAAATACACTATATCTTATTACTATATTTGATATAGGATTATTTATTATTTTATTTATTCGTTCATTTTGGTATATTTAATATTTTATATTTTTATGTTTTTATTATTTTATTTGATCATTAGAAAAATAGAGTATAGCTTTTATTTAGACCAGTATAAAATAATCATTATTTTCATGATATTTCTAAATCTGTTCTATAAAATAATTATTTATAATGAAACGAACAAGACTGTCAATCGGAATCAAGTGCTAAGCATAATATCTATTATGTACAAAACTTATATGCATACATTCTTTCTCTATTTCAATTTAGAAATCTAACTATAATAAAGTTTTTTGGAATACTATCTTAACATTTAAATTTCCTGCGCCTACGCCTATCAAGTTGTAACGAATAACATAAATAACATGTATTTCCCTTTACTTTAAGCGTTAGATAATAATAAAGAAAAAACTGACTATTAATCAAGCCACCGTAGAATGTTCAATCCAGTCCACAAGATAAACAATTAATATTCTACATCGCAACAAAAATAGTCTTAAAAATTAATACATATCAAACATTATCCATCACGTTAAACGTTAGAAGTTCTGAACTCTCAACTGAAATGTTCCTTATTACACAACTCACAATATCCACTATCGATTCTAATGTGATAATTGTGCTTATAATAATATCATTGGAAAAATGATCAGCTATACAATCACTAATTCCTTTTTTTTCTTGAGGAAAAATAAGGAAATATTCGTTATTGAATATACTTTTTTTTTTTAAATCGATTATTATTAATTTATTATTCACATATGATTACTTTTTGATATGTTTAAACCAATAAAATAACTATTTTTTTCTTGCATTGAGGAAGGGGTAATACCCCCGTTAAAATTAGCAATATTCTTAATTTATATTAATCAATTTTAACGTAAACTACTGATAAGAATCATACGTATTTTACACAACCCAAATTAACAAATTAATTATAATTATCCCTTAAACCGTCAGGCAGGCAAATTTTCCTGCTAAAATAATGCTTTTGTGTAATTACTCAATTTCTTAAACATCAACCCCTTAATATAAAAGTGTACTACCTTACTGATCGCCTCACAACGTTATCTCTAATGATAATCTAAAAATAAACATCTAGAGTATGACTTTTACAAATATATCAAATGCATTGCTTTTTTGAGTTCATCTTCAAGTTTGTCTTCCCTTAAAATTGCGGAGGTATGTGCTGATGATGGTGAAGAGTACAGATCACTTATTTTTATTTTTATTCAATTAAAGAAGTTTTGAGTATCAATAAGATTATGATTTACAATCAATTAAATAAAGAATAACTTATAAATTTTAATTGGATTTGTTTAATAGATGGATAGTTATTTTATTAATAAACTGAAAATGAACTGTTGGTAAAATCATCTATAGTTAATTTCTAATTTACATAGCTAATTTAGCTGATCTAATAAAATTTTTATGTTATTAGAATAATTAAAATTTTATGTTATGATCCCTGGAATTTCAGTCATGTGAATACTTCATGATCAAAGTGTAACAAATTATACGTGACTCCAATTTCACTCTTTATTTGGATCACATAACGTAATAAATGCCATAGTGTAGCTGTAAAGTTGACCATATGACTTCTTCTAGGAGTTATCCAAGTCAAACCTTTCCTAAAGAAAATTTTTCTGGACTTAATTTTCCTCCAATTAATTTGGCGGGAAATTTTGTTCCGGTTTAAGGGATAGTAAATACAAAGTTATTTATGTATGTATAAACTATCCCGGTGTTGTTAAAAAACTAGATCAATAAATTAAAACAAAACTCGCCCTAGCGTATAAAAAAGTGTTATAAATTATTTTAGTATTATTATTTTTTTTATTGTTTAAAGCAGAAGAGGCGGTTGTTTGTGTAATAATAATTAATAATTGCTAATAATTTTTGTTAAATTAAATATGTTTTCGATTGTGTAATAAATTATTTTCAATTTAGGTAATAAAATAATAGTTGTATCAAAATAAATTATTTTTATTTTCGTGTAATTTACACGAAAATTTTTTTCATTCATTCTATTCGTGACATGTTACACAATAACTGACAATTAAAACGAACTCATATTGCTTGATCAATATTGTCAATGGGTCAGAACCACTTTATTTCACTCAAATGTCTTTAAAATTTTTTGACAAGTTATCTCAAAATTTTATTGAACTTCTTAATGATAAAGAAGATCATAATGTAATAATTGAAGTTGAAGATAATGAAAAATTTACGGCGCATTCCAACGTATTGAAATACCGATCGTCTTATTTTCGAAGAGAATTAAAAAATATAGAAAATATTCAACCAAATGAGAATAATATTAAAATAATTATCAAATCAAACATTTCTGCTCAAATTTTTAATGTTATTCTTCAGTAAGTCCTTATCAATAATAATGTGAAAACTATTACGAAATTTATTTATTATTATTATTTTATTAATTAAATTTTTTTTTTTTTTAGATATATCTATGGAGGAATTGTTAATTTAGAGGATAATGAATTTATTTTTGATTTAATGTTAGCTGCTGGCGAATTTGAACTTGAGGAATTGACCAATGAATTAGAAACTCGTCTTATTGAAACTAAAGGCTCCTGGTTGAGAACCCATTTTTCTCTTATTTATCATTCTATATTTAGCCAAAACAATTTTAAAAAATTGGAAGAATTTTGTAATGATATCGTTGTAAAGTATCCAAACCTCATTTTTGATTCTGATGATTTTACTTCTCTCGAAGAATCCGCACTAGTCTCTCTTCTCAAGCGAAATGATTTGCAAATAGAAGAAGTTAAGATTTGGGATTATGTCATCAAGTGGGGAATTGCTCAAACTTCTACTCTTCCTACTAACCTTGATGATTGGACCAAAGAAAATTTCCTAACACTAAAGACTACTCTACAACAATGTCTACCTCATATTCGCTATTTTCAACTTTCAAATATTGAAGTCGTTGATAAAATTAAACCTTTCAAAAAAATTATTGATAAACAACTTTGGGATGATATAAATCAGCGTCTATTGATTCCTGACCGACCAGTAGGAACAACTATTTTGCCACCAAGAACCATTTTGGATAGGGAATTACCTCCTCGTACAGAAGAACCAAGAGAATCTTTTTCGACTATCATTTCTGAAGAACTTGCTGTAGAAGAATCTTTTTCGACTATCATTACTGAAAATCATGCAGCAGAAATTTCTACATGGATTGACCGTAAGGAAGTTACATATGATTTCACAAATATTCCATATAAATTTGAATTAATCCTACGTGGAATTCGAGACGGATTTGCACCACAAACATTTTGGGATATGTGCCATGGTTATCCTGGTACAATTGTTTTAGTAAGAATTGCAGGAACAGATGAAATTATTGGAGGTTATAATCCATTGGCATGGGATAACAGTACTATTAAAGAAAAATGGATAAGAACAAAGGATAGCTTCATTTTCTCATTAAAAAATGGGAATATTCCTAAGTCGATTCTTAGCAGAGTAAAAAAACCTCAGTATGCAATTCGTAATGTATCCAAAAGTGATCAAAGTCAATGTGGACCACATTTTGGTGATTTTTGGATCAATAGTTTTAAATCTAATTTTACTTTAGATGAACTTTGTTTCTGTAGAAATTATGGCCTTAATTATAGAAAACCTATAAGAACATCCTTATCAGAAAATTTTTCAATCATCAATTATGAAGTATTTAAGATTGTTAAGAAACCTATTTAAAAGTTATACTTTGGAAGAATAATAATTTATGTTATATTTGTTCATATTTTATATGTATCCGTATTTATTATTTAAACTTAGCTTTATATTTATCAATTTATCTTCTACTTTAATTAAATTATTAAATTGAATTTTTCTATATATCTACTCAAATTTAAAATATTACGAGAATTGAAAAATTGAAACTATTTTTTTTTTTAAAAAAAAAATACTTTAAAATCAAAGTTGTATATAATATTTATTTTACTATTAGTCCGAAAATCATATGGATCTTTATCAGTATCATTGATTTTTAATTGCGTAAATTTATGATTAACAACCGTATATTTTTAATTATTAAGGAATTACTCTATAATAATAAATAAACATTAAATCAATTGTAAATTTATTCGCATGCAAGGATAAGAGAAATGATGATTGTTCCAAAAAACAATATAAGCAGATAACACAACTAATATCTCATCTTTAGAATTATCGAACTTATGTACGTTTACTCTGGATCAATTTTATCCAATGGGACATTGATTACTGATCTAAAAAAAACATTTAATAACATATCCTAATAAATAACAATAGTACACTAGATTCAAATAATGGAACTTGATTTTTCAGGGAATGAACTTACTAAATTTGAATCTTTAGATCTGACATTCTTATCAGGTCATGTAGTAAGAACAAGTAAATTCCAATTATTCAAGAGATCATAAGACAACTTGAAAATTTCACATTTTTTTAATAAGGATTAAAAGGAAAATACAACATTAGTATTGATTTATTAAATAAAATAAAATAATGAAAGAATCTAATAAACTGAATTCCTGTTTCAATTAAAGATTTTCTATTTTTATATCTTTTAATATATTCTATTTTTATGCATATTCGCATATCGATTCTATATTTTATTTCGCGGATAATATTGAGCATTGGTAATACCAAGAGAACAAAAACCAATGGAGGAACAAGATAAAATTGGTATTCCACCAATTACTAGCACTACCGCAGAGAGAATAATATCTTTCTCCTGCTAGAAATAATACAAGCGGATATGGATTTCTAATAATATTTTATCTTAATAAAAATTATGATGAGAATGATTATGAGAGTGATGACGATAGACGATTAATAATAGCAAAACTATTTACCACGATGCAATATTAATTTAATTTTCTTTCCTCATTTTTTTTTCTTTTTTTTGCAATTATTTACAAGTTTTTAATTCGTCAAGCATTTTTTACAAGTTTAAAATTAATCCAAATTAATTATTAATTGCAGTATGCCTCATTCTACATTCTTTTTTCTTGTTCCCCAATGTAAGGCAAAATTTCGCAATTAATTATATTTATAATAAAAAAAATTGTAATCAAAAAATTTTTTGATAATTCAAATAATAAGAATCTTTCATCAGCTAAAAGTAATAAAATAATGAATGAATATAGCTGCAAAACATAATTTATTTAATTCAATAGTGTGGCTGTTGGCAATACGTTTTATTCATCTTTTTTTATAAATTTTAAAGAAATCAAAGAAAAGAAGAAATAGAAGAAAGGAAACGAGAGAAACGGAAGAAATTGTTCAAATCAATTTTTTTAGATAATAAATCAATTATATATATATTAAAAAAAATTTTCTATTATTTTTAAATTAATTAATTGTATTATATTATAGTGAGTGAGTGTTTAGATTCATAGTTATTTTATGTATCAATTTAATTTAATAAAAGTTTATTAACTATATTTTAATTTGTATAGTTGAAGAAGATGAAGATTATGAAATTCAAGAAATGGAATTTAAATTTAATTCAGAGAATTAATTAAATAAATTAATATTTATCTTTTAGTTTTAAATATATTATATTTTATTTGATCATTGGAAATATAGAGTATAGCTTTAATGTAAATCAGTATCATTTAAAATAAATTATTACTTGCATAGTATTTCTCTGCTTTTCAATTTAGAAAACTACTATTAAAAAAGTTATTTATTATTAAAAATAATAATATCTTTCATTACGAAAAATAAATGTCAGAATAAAAAATTATTGAAATTTTATGATAATAACTAAAGGCATTTCGGATTCCATTGAATTCTTCAATAAACTAATTCCAATATTAAATAAATAAAAGCACTGTATATAATAAATACTAAGATTTAGTTGAACCAAAATCATGTAATTATATAAAGAAAGTTTTTCTGCGCCATCAAAAAAACACAGATATTATATTTTATAAATAAAATTTATCTCCGATAGGGATTCAGAGGCAATCCTGTTATGTTATTGTTTATTTTAAGAAGTACGCTTATAAAGCATATCTTTATTAACATTTTTAAACGTTCATTATCTTGTTTCAGTGATTGGCTAATTACATTAATACTGATATCAATAAATTTAAAATTTTATTTGTTTTTTTTTTATTATCTATCGGAAGTTTTAAGATCATACATCATATACACATGCTCTTTTTATAGGTTACATTGTTTTTGTATATCTTACGGAAAATTGTTACTTTATGAGAAAAAGAGAACATAAATTTTATATTTATTTCCTATAAATAAACCTATCAATTTAGTAAGTTTTCTTTTGAAAAATATATCATTAAACAGTATTTTCTTTGATTCTCGACGTTTAATTCGACACAATAAAATGATAGAATTACAATAATCCTCCAATTTTAATCATGATGAAATATATTGAGTATCTACGCGTCAAGAATTAATTATACTACTTTTCCTTAAGAATAAACTCAATTCATGATTAAAATTAAAAATACTAAAACAATTAGCATACGAAACAATTGAGAAATTCTAAAATGTTCCCAATAAAAGTTGGCATAAAATAATTGGTTTCATACACGTCTTTTTTAGTTTAACCATTTTCTACTTTTTTTGTATCTTCTCTTATATGGTATTGTGCATTAAATTTCTTTAAATTTATAAAAATGGAGATGAAATATCATCATCGACCAACAGTCTTGTGTTATTAGAATTTTTCAATTATTAGAAAGCAGGTGCTACATAATAGTGTTAACAATAAAAGTAATATTTTATTAAATATTTATAGAGCTGCGTAAATAACGTTAAATAAACGTGACAAAGATAAAACAGAAGTCCGCATCACTAATGGAGATCCAAGAGAATTAAAAAATTTAGCAAAATCAATGATACAATCACCATCATTATTTGATAAATTAGGAACAAGCTATAATACATAATAAAAAATTTACCTACTTTAATCCTTTATCAGCTAATATTTCAAATCCTTTATAACATCGTGTAGAATAAAATCATTTCGTCATTTCGCTCCAGTACAGAAGTAATAACTATGCTAAAATCGCTAAATTGATAAATTTGCATACCAATATCAGTATTAAATTTTTTTTTTTTTTATAGATTTTAAAATTCCATTTTTGATGAACAATTACCGATTCATTTTTTTTAATAAATAAAATAATAAAAATACGAAATTGATTTTAATAAAATATTGTTTGTATTAGCGATTATGAACAAGGGAGGTTTTTAGTCATTTATTTTTGTATATTTAGAACAAGAAAAAGGAAGAGAATAAAATGAAAGGAAGTTATAAACAGTATAGTATAGTCTATTCTAATTGACTATCTCTTTTTTATTATTTTATTATATACTTAAATATTATCATCAATTCTATTCCAACTAATAGACTAATAGACTAATAGACTTTACTCCACTTGTATATAATTAAATAATTAGATATAGTAATAAATAAACAAGTATTTTTTAATTAAAAAAAGTTTACCATTTGCAAACCAACCAATAAATTTTTGTGTTTTGGCATACAAAGAGAAAAAAAAAGGAATTGGACTTCTATCTTTGTTGCCAATTTAACTCATTAATTTAACTGTATCAAAAAACTAAAAAATAAGGGTTAATTAAATAGAAAGAAAATGGGTCTAAACGAGAAAGTGAAAGAAATCTCACTCGAAAACTCAAGGATCGGAAGAAGTGATATATTATATATATTATAAATATCTTTTTTCAAAAAATTTAATATTTATCACTTCAAAATTTCTGCAATGATATAATTGCAAACCATCCAAATTTGAATTTTAAATTTATTATTCTTCCAGAAGCAACTTTAGTATCAATTATTCAAAGGAATAACTTGCAACTTGAAGAATATAAAATTTTGGACATGATTCAATTGGAGTTTTCACGAAATATAACTTTGTTTTCAAACCTTGAAAATTGTATTAATGTTTAATCATATCCGATATTTTCAAATTTCCAATTAAAATATATAGAATAAATGTTCGTTAAATTCTTTAAAAATTATTTTCCAAAACAAAGATATTAATAAATGTTTAACTCATCGGGGGTACTTAATTAGTACTAAAGAACATGCAGCCGAAATTGTCTCTTGAGTTGATATCCTATGGAGTTAATAATAATCCATATAAATTCAAATTTATTCTCTGTAGATGCAGTGATGAATTTGGATATAATGTATTTTGGGATCAGAAAACAAATGTTGCAAAAGTTGAGAATTTTTGTGGTGTGGTTACAATCAGATTTGGTTTAAATTTTAACATAAATTTAAAATTCTAAACGAATTGCTATATTATTTTTCTTTGGGATATTAAAAATTCTATTCTAGACATGTAAAAGACAAAAAGATGCAAGTAAACCTATATTTAATAACCCTAATTTGCGGTCAAAATTTTGGCAACGATATATGATATTATTTTCATTACCTTTCTCAATTCGTGCTTTGTTTCAAAATTTAAAAATTATCACGACATGAAGTTTAATGTTTTAATTAAAAATATGCGGTTGTTTATTTTTATTATTTCTTTACTCTTTTTTTTTTTAAAAAAAAAATGGTGCATTTTAGATAGACATTTGTTATTCATTATGAATTGCAATCAAAAATCAGGTTTCTGATGGCGTTCCCCCAGCTAATTCTCAGGCCAATAAAATAAAAAGTAAATATTACAATAGCTTTGATTTTAAAGTATTTTTTTTCTAAAAACCATTATTCCGATTTTTAAAAGTTTTATACTTTAAAAACATAAAAAAAAAAGATTATATTTTTTTGTTTATTTAACAGCATTTATTATTTAAACTTATATATCTTCTATTTTAATTAAATTTTTTATATCTACTTTAATTTAAATTAAACTTTTAAAGAATTAAAAATTTTTCTTAACAATCTTAAATACTTCATAATTGATGATTGAAAATTTTGATGACGATATTATAGGTTTTTCATAACATTTGCTAGGAATTCTACAGAAACAACCATCATCTAAAGTGAAATTGGATTTCTCACTATACATCTGAAAATCACCAAAACATGGACCCCATTTTTTTTGATCTTTTTTGGATACATTAACAATTGCAGTTTGAGATTGTTTTACTCTGCTAAGAATCGACTTAGGAATATTACCATTTTTTAATGAGAAAATGAAACTATCTTTTGTTTCCATCCTTTTATCATCAATATTACTGTTATCCCATTCCAACGGATTATAACCTCCAATAATTTCATCTGTCCCCTTAACTTTTGCTAAAACAACTGTACAAACATAACCATGGCACATATCCCAAAATGTTTGTGGTGCAAATCCGTCTCGAATTCCACGTAGGATTAATTCAAATTTATATGGAATATTTGTTAAATTATATGTAACTTCCTTACGGTCAATCCATGTAGAAATTTCTGCTGCATATTTTTCAGTAATGATAGTCGAAAAAGATTCTTCTGCAGCAAGTTCTTCAGAAATGATAGTCGAAAAAGATTCTCTTGGTTCTTCTGCACGAGGAGGTAATTCTGTAACCAAAACTGATCTTGGTGGCAAAATAGTTGATTTTACTGGTCGGTCAGGAATCAATAGACGCTGATTTATATCTTTCCAAAGTTGTTTATCAAGAATCTTTCTATATGGTTCGATTTTATCAACGACTTCAATACTTGAAAGATGAAAATAGCGAATATGAGGTAGACATTGTTGTAGAGTAGTTTTTAGGGTAAGGAAATTTTCCTTGGTCCAATCATCAAGGTTAGTAGGAAGAGTAGACGTTTGAGCAATTCCCCACTTGATGACATAATCCCAAATTTTAACTTCTTCCATTTGCAAATCATTTCGCTTGAGAAGAGAGACTAGTGCAGATTCTTTGAGAGAAGTAAATTCATCAGCTTCAAAAATAAGATGTGGATACTTTACAACGATATCATTACAGAAATTTTTTAATTTTTTAAAGTCGTCGTGCCTATTAAAAATAGAATGATAAATAAAAGAAAAATGTGTTCTCAACCAGGAGCCTTTAGTTTCAATAAGAAGAGTTTCTAATTTGTTGGNTGAAAGATGAAAATAGCGAATATGAGGTAGACATTGTTGTAGAGTAGTTTTTAGGGTAAGGAAATTTTCCTTGGTCCAATCATCAAGGTTAGTAGGAAGAGTAGACGTTTGAGCAATTCCCCACTTGATGACATAATCCCAAATTTTAACTTCTTCCATTTGCAAATCATTTCGCTTGAGAAGAGAGACTAGTGCAGATTCTTTGAGAGAAGTAAATTCATCAGCTTCAAAAATAAGATGTGGATACTTTACAACGATATCATTACAGAAATTTTTTAATTTTTTAAAGTCGTCGTGCCTATTAAAAATAGAATGATAAATAAAAGAAAAATGTGTTCTCAACCAGGAGCCTTTAGTTTCAATAAGAAGAGTTTCTAATTTGTTGGACAATTCCTCAAGTTCAAGTTCATCAGCAGCTAACATTAAATCATAAATAAATCTAGTTTCACAATTTTCTAAACCAACAATTCCTCCATATATATATCTAAAAAAAACAATAAATAATAAATAATAAACGAAATAATAAATAATAATAAATAAAATAAAATTTCGGCATTTGATATAAGCAATAGTATTTATATTATTTTGATGATAACTTACTGAAGAATAACATTAAAAATTTGAGCAGAAATTCTTGACTTGATAATTGTTTTAATATTATTTTCATTTGGCTGAGTATTTTCTAATTCTCTTCGGAAATAAGACGATCGAAATTTCAATACGTTGGAATGTGCCGTAAACGATTTTTATTTATTTTCGACTTCAATGATTACATTATAATCATCTCCATCATTAAGAAGTTCAATAAGATTTTGCGATAACTTATCAAAAAAATTTAAATTCATTTTTCTTTTTTGTAAATTGAACCAAAAAAAAAAGATAGACAGGATGACAAAATAGGCCGTATTAATTTATTCGATTATGTATGACAAGCAGCACGCAATTTCTTATTCAAACCATTATATGATAATCAAGCAGATCATCTAATAGCTTTTTTCTTTTATTTTAATTTATTTTCATCGTTGTGTACACTTGATCAAAATTTTTTGAAAGTTGATTCAGTAAAATCATATTTTATCCAATGGATGATAAAATAATAATAAAGAAATTAAACAATTATAAAAGGTTAAACACAATCAAAGTTCTGATAGCATTTATGAATTAAAAATTTGCCTATAAATTTCTTTCTTGTCATCATCAAAGGGATGCTTATAATAGGGTTTCTTTTTGTAGAGATGCTCAAGTTGTTGTATGTCATTTTACTTCCATCTATAGAACTTCATAGTTACTATTTTCAAATCTTCAACAGGAAGGCTTCTTTTATATTTTTCCGAATTCGATTAATTTCGTTCGTTCTTTATCTCTTTTTTAGATATAAATTATAATTTAAATAATATATTTTAGACATTTATTATTTAAAGTAATCCCATAATTTTAAGACTAATTATCAATAATTCAATAGATAGTAAAATAAATCTTGTTATAAAAAGATGTAATTTAAATTAGAGTAGATATAAAAAAATTCAATTTAATAATTCATTAAAGAAGATAAATTGATAAATATGAAGCTAAGTTTAAATAATAAATACACATACGTATATAATTCTAAATAGTTTTCCTAACAATCTTAAATACTTCATAATTGATGATTGAGAAGTATTTCGATGATAACAATGATCTTATGGGTTTTTCATAATTATTGCCATAACTTCTACAGAAACAACTATCATCTAAAGTGAAATCAGATTTTTTACTATACATCCCAAAATCACCAAAATATGGACCCCCCTTTATTTGTTCATTTATGGATCTATTAAAAATCCCATAGTTGCTTTTTACTCTGCTAAGAATTGAATTTTGGATATCACCATTTTTTAATGAGAAAATAAAACTATCTTCCATCCATCCATAAGTATTTTTATCCCATGCCAATGGATTATAACCTCCAATAATTTCATCTGTTCCCTTAACTTTTACTAAAACAACCGTACTAGCGTGACCATGGCACATATTCCAAAATGTTTGTGGTGCAAATCCATCTCGAGTTCCACGTAAGATTAATTCAAATTTATATGGAATATTTGTTAAATTATATGCAGTTTCCCTACGGTCAATCCATGTAGAAATTTCTGCTGCGTGTTCATCAGAAATGATAGTCGAAAAAGATTCTCTTGGTTCTTCTGCACGAGTAGGTAATTCTGTAGCCAAAACTGATCTTGGTGGCAATATAGTTGATTTTACTGGTCGTTCAGGAGCTATTAAATGCTGATCGATATCATTCCAAAGTTGTTTATCGAGAATCTTTTTATATGGTTTAATTTTGTCCAAGACTTCAATACCTGAAAGATGAAAATAGCGAATATGAGGTAGACATTGTTGTAGAGTAGTTTTTAGGGTAAGGAAATTTTCCTTGGTCCAATCATCAAGGTTAGTAGGAAGAGTAGAAGTTTGAGCAATTCCCCACTTGATGACATAATCCCAAATTTTAACTTCTTCTATTTGCAAATCATTTCGCTTGATAAGAGAGACCAGTGCAGATTCTTTGAGAGAATTAAAATCTTCAGCATCAAAAATAAGGTTTGGATACTTTACAACAATGTCATTACAGAAATTTTTTAATTTTTTAAAGTCGTTTCTACTAAAAATAAAATGATAAATAAAAGAAAAATGTGTTCTCAACCAGGAACCTTTAGTTTCAATAAGAAGAGTTTCTAATTTGTTGGTTAATTCCTCAAGTTCAAATTCATCAGCAGCTAACATTAGATCATAAATAAATCTAGTTTCACAATTTTTTAAATCAANATAGTTGATTTTACTGGTCGTTCAGGAGCTATTAAATGCTGATCGATATCATTCCAAAGTTGTTTATCGAGAATCTTTTTATATGGTTTAATTTTGTCCAAGACTTCAATACCTGAAAGATGAAAATAGCGAATATGAGGTAGACATTGTTGTAGAGTAGTTTTTAGGGTAAGGAAATTTTCCTTGGTCCAATCATCAAGGTTAGTAGGAAGAGTAGAAGTTTGAGCAATTCCCCACTTGATGACATAATCCCAAATTTTAACTTCTTCTATTTGCAAATCATTTCGCTTGATAAGAGAGACCAGTGCAGATTCTTTGAGAGAATTAAAATCTTCAGCATCAAAAATAAGGTTTGGATACTTTACAACAATGTCATTACAGAAATTTTTTAATTTTTTAAAGTCGTTTCTACTAAAAATAAAATGATAAATAAAAGAAAAATGTGTTCTCAACCAGGAACCTTTAGTTTCAATAAGAAGAGTTTCTAATTTGTTGGCCAATTCCTCTAGTTCAAATTCATCAGCAGCTAACATCAAATCATAAATAAATCTAGTTTCACAATTTTTTAAATCAACAATTCCTCCATAGATATATCTAAAAAAAACAATATAATAAACGAAATAATAAATAATAATAAATAATAATAAATAAAATAAAATTTCGGCATTTGATATAGGTAATAGTATTTATTTTAATTCAATGATAACTTACTGAAGAATAACATTAAAAATTTGAGCAGAAATGCTTGACTTGATAATTATTTTAATATTATTTTCATTTGGCCGAATATTTTCTAATTCTCTTCGGAAATAAGACGATCGAAATTTCAATACGTTGGAATGTGCCGTAAACGATTTTTCCTTATTTTCGACTTCAATGATTACGTTATAATCATCTCCATCATTAAGAAGTTCAATAAGATTTTGCGATAACTTATCAAAAAAATTTAAAGACATTTTTCTTGTAAATTTTATAAATTAAACAAAAAAAAAAGACAAAGAAAGGATGACAAAATAGGAAACAATAGACAATATTAATTTATTCGATTATTGTATGACAAATAACACAATTTCTTATATTGAGGTGGCACGAAAAGATGAAAGTCACGGGGATGAGTTATCTAAGATAGCTATTTGTTCATTTTGGTACAAAGAACGTGTTTATAACAGAAGATGAGAAGAGAAACAAAAAAAATAGCTGCGGTTGGGAAGAAGAAAAAGAAATTCCCTTCTCGCTAAAGCATTTCTTTATTCATATATACTTAAAAATTAATAAATAATTTTTTAATAATCTTAGTAATAACAAAATAGTTTCGAAATAATCTTAATAGTAGATAATTTTGTAATAATTAATAATAATTATAAATAATTTCGTATAGCAATAGGGATAAGATATGCCAATGCAGTAATAATTCATTTTAATAAACTACTTTTTATTTCTTGGCAAGTTACTTCAAAAGTCTATTAAATTTCGGCAGTGTACGAAGTAGTTAGTAGAAGATACTTTTACTCCACTTATTCATCGTACCTTCAGATATTACACGTAATTGCATCGTTTGTAAGCAGGTTTTGATCGACTGATAGCCTGATCTTACTGTGTTTCGTGATATTGCGCACAAGGAAAAGTGTGTTAGTGATATATTGAATTATCGTGTGAGTCATCTAAGTTTAGTAAGACTGATTAACGTAACGTTCAGTGCGACAATATGATAATCAAGCAGATCATCTAATAGCTTTTTTATTGTTTCTTTTATTTTTATTTACTTTGTTATTTTTTGATTGTCATGTGTACACTTGATCAAAATTTTTTGAAAGTTGATTCAGTAAAATTATATTTTATCCTTAATAATGGCATAACAAATAAAGATAAAAGAATAAAACAAACCAAAGAAAAACTAAATACAAACAATCAAGTTGTAAAAACATCAAATATACGAAAAAGGAACAACTATAACATCAATAACCTAAAGATAATAGAAGAAAAAGAATATATCCAAAATAAACAAAAACAAAAAAAGACTAATTTAGAATTTTTTGTAAATGAAAGTTTTCTTAACACTAATACATATAAAGGAAACAATTTATATAAAATAAAAATTTTTTCTGATGGGGACATGGCCATCAGTTCCTAGGCTTAATAACCTAGGCAACGATGGGCCGGATGGTAAATTTAGCATAGCATATTTTAGTCAGTTTCAATAGATGTATTATAAATTTATGTACAATTCGTATTATAATTTATTAATAAAGGTTTATTGGAGCATGGCTCCGTTGGAAAAAAAAAAAAATTATATTTTATCCAAAGGATGATAGAACAATAGTAAAGAAATTAAACAATTATAAAAGATAAAATACAATCAAAGTTCTGATAGTATTTATGAATTAAAAAATTTGCCTATAAATTTCTTTCTTGTCATCATTAAAACTTCATCAAAGGGTTGCTTATAATAGGGTTCCTTTTTGTAGAGATGTTCAAGTTGTTGTATGTCGTTTTTTTGTTGAAAACTTNAAGCAAAAAAAATAATTATAGACGCTATGGAAGAATTTCAACAAATACTCAAACAAATATGGAAAGAAAGATGTGACAAGGTTATTGAATGGGAGGTTAATAATGGCATAACAAATAAAGATAAAAGAATAAAACAAACCAAAGAAAAACTAAATACAAACAATCAAGTTGTAAAAACATCAAATATACGAAAAAGGAACAACTATAACATCAATAACCTAAAGATAATAGAAGAAAAAGAATATATCCAAAATAAACAAAAACAAAAAAAGACTAATTTAGAATTTTTTGTAAATGAAAGTTTTCTTAACACTAATACATATAAAGGAAACAATTTATATAAAATAAAAATTTTTTCTGATGGGGACATGGCCATCAGTTCCTAGGCTTAATAACCTAGGCAACGATGGGCCGGATGGTAAATTTAGCATAGCATATTTTAGTCAGTTTCAATAGATGTATTATAAATTTATGTACAATTCGTATTATAATTTATTAATAAAGGTTTATTGGAGCATGGCTCCGTTGGAAAAAAAAAAAAATTATATTTTATCCAAAGGATGATAGAACAATAGTAAAGAAATTAAACAATTATAAAAGATAAAATACAATCAAAGTTCTGATAGTATTTATGAATTAAAAAATTTGCCTATAAATTTCTTTCTTGTCATCATTAAAACTTCATCAAAGGGTTGCTTATAATAGGGTTCCTTTTTGTAGAGATGTTCAAGTTGTTGTATGTCGTTTTTTTGTTGAAAACTTCATAGTTACCATTTTGAAATCTTCAACAGGAAGACTTCTTTTATATTTTCCCGAATTCAATTAATTTCGTTCATTCTTTACCTCTTTTACAGATATAAATTATAATTTACAACAAATAATAAGTGTTTAATATATATTATTTAATCCCATATAATTTAAGACTAATTATCAATAATGCAATAAATAGTAAAATAAATATTGTAGAAAACCGATGTAATTTAAATTAGAGTAGATATAAAAAATTCAATTTAATAATTTATTAAAGAAGATAAATTGATAAATATAAAGCTAAATTTAAATGATAAATACACATACATATATAATTTTAAATAGTCTTCCTAACAATCTTAAATACTTCATAATTGATGATTGAAAAGCATTCCGATGATGATCTTATAGGTTTTTCATAATAACCGAAACCACCTCTACAGCAACAAAGATCATCTAAAGTGAAATTGGATTTCTCACTATGCATCCAAAAATCACCAAAATATGAACCCCATTTTATTTGATCAATTTTGGATGAATAAAAAACAGCAACTCGGAGGTTTTTTACTCTACTAAGAATTGAATTTTGAATGTTCCCATTTTTTAATGAGAAAATGAAACTATCTTTTGTTTCCATCCATTCACCACGAGTGTTTTTATCACATACTAAGGGATTATAACCTCCAACAATTTCATCCGTTCCCTTAACTTTTACTAAAACAACCGTACTAGCATGACCATGGCACATATTCCAAAATGTTTGTGGTGCAAATCCATCTCGAGTTCCACGTGGGATTAATTCAAATTTATATGGAATATTTGCTAAAGTATATGCGGTTGTCTCACGGTCAATCCATGTAGAAATTTCTGCTGCGTGTTCATCAGAAATGATAGAAGAAAAGGGTTCTCGTGGTTTTTCTGCACGAGGAGGTAATTCGGTAACCAAAACTGATCTTGGTGGCAAAATAGTTGATTTTACTGGGGTCAGGAATTAAAAGATGCTGATTTATATCTTTCCAAAGTTGCTTATCGAGAATCTTTCTATATGGTTCTATTTTATCAACGACTTCAATACCTGAAAGATGAAAATAGCGAATATGAGGTAGACATTGTTGTAGAGTAGTTTTTAGGGTAAGGAAATTTTCCTTGGTCCAATCATCAAGGTTAGTAGGAAGAGTAGAAGTTTGAGCAATTCCCCACTTGATGATATAATCCCAAATTTCAACTTCTTTTATTTGCAAATCATTTCGCTTGATAAGAGAGATCAGTGCAGATTCTTTAAGAGAAGTAAAATCATCAGAATCAAAAATAAGGTTTGGATACTTTACAACAATATCATTACAGAAATTTTTTAATTTTTTAAAGTCGTCGTGCCTATTAAAAATAGAATGATAAATAAAAGAAAAATGTGTTCTCAGCCAAGAGCCTTTAGTTTCAATAAGAAGAGTTTCTAATTTGTTGGTTAATTCCTCAAGTTCAAATTCATCAGCAGCTAACATTAAATCATAAATAAATCTAGTTTCACAATTTTTTAAATCAATAATTCCTCCATATATATATCTAAAAAAACAATAAATAATATAATAATAAATAAAATAAATTTTCGGTATTTGATATAGGCAATAGCGTTTATATTATTTTGATGATGACTTACTGAAGAATAACATTAAAAATTTGAGCAGAAATGCTTGACTTGATAATTATTTTAATATTATTTTCATTTGGCTGAATATTTTCTAATTCTCTTCGGAAATAAGACGATCGAAATTTCAATACGTTGGAATGTGCCGTAAACGATTTTTCCTTATTTTCGACTTCAATTATTACATTATAACCATCTCCATCATTAAGAAGTTCAATAAGATTTTGCGATAACTTATCAAAAAAATTTAAAGACATTTTTCTTTTTGTAAATTGAACAAAAAAAAAAAAGACAGACAGGATGACAAAATAGGAAACAATAGACAATATTAATTTATTCAATTATTGTATGACAAGCAGCACGCAATTTCTTATTCAAACCATTATAGGGATGATTTTAATAGGTTTCTTTTTGTAGAGTTGTTCAAGTTGTTATGTGTCATTTTTTTTTTGTTGAGAGCTTCATAGTTACCATTTTAAAATCTTCAACAGGAAGTTTTCTTTTATATTTTCCTGAATTCGATTTATTTCGTACGTTCTTTACCTCTTTTTTGGACAAAAATTAAAATTTAAATAATATATTTTAGACATTTATTATTTATTGCAATCCCATATGATTTTAAGACAAATTATCAATAATTCAATAATTAGTAAAATAAATCATGTTATAAACCCGATTTAATTTAAATTAGAGTAGATATAAAAAAATTAAATTTATTAAAGAAGATAAATTGATAAATATAAAGCTAAGTTTAAATGATACATATATAATTTTAAATAATTTTTCTAACAATCTTAAATACTTCATAATTGATGATTGGAAAGTATGATGATGATGATGATGATGATGATGATGATCTTATGAGTTTTTCATAATCATTACCATAACTTCTACAGAAACAACTATCATCTAAAGTGAAATCTGATTTTTTACTATACATCCAAAAATCACCAAAATGCGGACCCCCTTTTATTTGATCATCTTCGGATCTATAAAAAACTGCATATTGGGTGTTCGCGGTTTTTACTCTGCTAAGAATTGAATTTTNTTTAGACATTTATTATTTATTGCAATCCCATATGATTTTAAGACAAATTATCAATAATTCAATAATTAGTAAAATAAATCATGTTATAAACCCGATTTAATTTAAATTAGAGTAGATATAAAAAAATTAAATTTATTAAAGAAGATAAATTGATAAATATAAAGCTAAGTTTAAATGATACATATATAATTTTAAATAATTTTTCTAACAATCTTAAATACTTCATAATTGATGATTGGAAAGTATGATGATGATGATGATGATGATGATGATGATCTTATGAGTTTTTCATAATCATTACCATAACTTCTACAGAAACAACTATCATCTAAAGTGAAATCTGATTTTTTACTATACATCCAAAAATCACCAAAATGCGGACCCCCTTTTATTTGATCATCTTCGGATCTATAAAAAACTGCATATTGGGTGTTCGCGGTTTTTACTCTGCTAAGAATTGAATTTTGAATATCACCATTTTTAATGAGAAAATAAAACTATCTTTTGTTTTTATCCAACCATAAGTATTTTTATCCCATGCCACTGGATTATAACCTCCAATAATTTCATCTGTCCCCTTAATTTTTACTAAAACAACCGTACCAACGTGACCATGGCAGGTATTCCAAAATGTTTGTGGTGCAAATCCATCTTGAGTTCCACATAGGATTAATTCAAATTTATATCAGTTGTCTTACGATCAATCCATGTGGAAATTTCTGCAGCATGTTCTTCAGAAATTATAGTCGAAAAAGATTCTTCTGGTTCTTCTGCACGAGGATGTAATTCTGTAACCAAAACTGATCTTGGTGGCAAAATAGTTGATTCTATTGGTCGGTCAGGAACCATAAGATGTAGCTTAATATCTCCCCAAAGTTGTTTTTTAAGAATTTTTTTGTAAGGTTTAATTTTATCAACAATTTCAGCACTTGAAAGGTGAAAATAGCGAATATGAGGTAAACATTGTTGTAGAGTAGTTTTTAGGATAAAAAATTTTTCAGTGATCCAATCATCAAGGTTTGTAGGAAGAGTAGAAGTTTGAGCAATTCCCCACTTGATGACATAATCCCAAATTTTAATTTCTTCTATTTGCAAATCATTTCGCTTGATAAGAGAGACTAGTACAGATTCTTCGAGAGAAGTAAAATAATCAGATTCAAAAATAAGATGTGGATACTTTGCAACGATATAATTACAAAATTCTTCCAATTTTTAAAAATTGTTTTGACTAAAGATTGAATGATAAACAAGAGAGAAATGGGTTCTCAACCAGGAACCTTTAGTTTCAATAAGAAGAGTTTCTAATTTGTTGGTTAATTCCTCAAGTTCAAATTCATCAGCAGCTAACATTAAATCATAAATAAATCTAGTTTCTGAATTTTCTAAATCAACAATTCCTCCATATATATATCTAAAAAAAAAAAACAATAAATAATAAATAAAATAAATTTTCAATATTTGATATAGGCAATAGTATATATTATTTTGATGATAACTTACTGAAGATAAATTTTTAGAATATGAAATCAAAAATTTTCTTTTCTGTAAAATGAATATTCCTTTTCAGATTTTTATAAATATTGATATTTATTTATATGGTGCCGGAAGTCTATACTCGACAATAAAATTGTACCACTATAAAACCTATTAACACCTTAAAAAATATATAAATCCGAAAAAGTAAACCGGTAACTTTGTTCTTCAAGACATGTTCTATCAAACTACCGGTCAGATTTTTAATTAAAAGCCTACATCAAAAGTTATAAGCATTTAAAAGTACATGATTTTTATATGTTTAGCACTAATTTGAAACAATATATTTAATCACGTGAAAGTATTTTACTGGTTAGAACTTATAAAATTCATTTAATATTAAGTATTTACTTTCAATTTTGTGTTTGTTCATTTGTATTTTTTTTTTTGATTTAATATAAAAATTTTAATCAATTATTTTCTTTTTTTAATTTAATATAAAATTTTTAATCAAAAATTTAATTTTCAAAACTCTTATTCAAAAAATCTTAATTTTTATTGGCCAATTGTCGAGTATAGACTTCCGGCACCATATATAATAAAATGATAAATAGAAAAAAAGAGAAATTAAAAAAAATAAAATAAAAGTAAGAGTAAATTGAAATTTTTTTCTTAATTGCCGTAGTGGGTTCTAATTCTATAAAAGTCTCATTTTAGAAACCAAAAAATTTACTTCTTCTTTATCTACGAAGAGAAACTAATGGATTAGCGAAAAACAAAAATAATGAAAAAAAATATTATTTTTATTTTTAGGTTGAAATGAAATGCTTACTGGATTTTGATTTTCACGGATTTTATTTTTTTTTCAAACATCGGCAAAGAAGAGAAACTAATGAATTAGCGGAAAATAAAATATTATTATTATTTTTTATAGGTTGAGATGAAATGCTTACTGGATTTTATTTTTTTTTCTAAAAAAATCCACAAAAAACCCCACTCTGCGAAAGTGCAAGATTTTAATGATTTTATCTTGTTCTTCTATAAAGAAGAAAAATTAATAAATTAGTGAAAAAACTAAAAAAAAATAAAATTATCTATAGGTTGGGATGAAAGCTGAAAGACTAAAAGTCTATACCTTACTAATTTTAGTTTTTTCACTAATTTATTAATTTTATCTTGTTCTTCAGTGAAAAACTAAAAAAATAAAATTATTTATAGGTTGAGATGAAATGCCGCCGAAAGTCAAAGTTTATTCATACAAAAAAAAAAATCAACAAAGATCCCTCCCAAACAGAAACAACGATAACACAAATATAGCCATCTATTCCCAAAACGGTACGGACGATAATTTTTGTTTGTGCTAATAATGATAAGATGTAAATACGTATTTGTACAGAACTTTGACTTTTATAATCAGAGTTGGTGCCAAAATTCAAAAAAGGAAATATTGACAATAGCATTTATTAGAATTCATTGTTAATATTTCCTTTTTGAATTTCGGCACATCAGAGGATCTAATGTTGTGTTGCATTGCATAGTGTCACCACATTCACATTGCGTTTACAATTTCCTTAATAAATAAAATGTTGATCTCCAATTTTTCATTCCGAAAATGTCTGATAAAAAAGTTTCGTTTGAAAGTGCCTTAAAAAATAATTTTATCAAAAAATTTGATTATACCAAATTTGAAAATATTAAACGAATTGCAGGCGGAGGATTTGGTACGGTTTATCGCGCTAATTCATTAAATTCAAGAAAACATGTTGCATTAAAATGTTTGCATGAAATGACGAATCATTTTATGAAAAATCCGTGAAAGAGGTAAAAAATAAATACTTTTTTTTCATTAATATATATATATATTCAAAATGAAATAATACATTTATTTTTTGGAACCACAGTTAACCAATATCCTGGCTGTAAATTACCATGACAATATTATTAAATTTTATGGAATAAGTATAGGTATTATTTATATGTTATTTATTAAATTAACATTAAATAAAAATAATATATCATCAAATAAAATTATTATTATTTAATAAAAATATTGTTTAGATCCTTCAACAGAGACATATTATCTAGTATTGCAATATGCTAAAGATGGTGACCTGAGGACATATTTACGAAATAATTTTAATACACTTGATTGGAAAATTAAAATTCAAATGGCTAAAGATATTACAAGTGGTCTATACTGTATTCACGGAGAAAATATAGTTCATCGAGATTTAGTAAGTATATAAGTATATATTATGTATAATATCTAATTATAATTATTAATTGTATATCTAAATTCATTTACTTAATATCATTCAAAGAATATTTTAGTTCATGAAGGAAGCCTATTGATAACGGATTTAGGATTATCTCAATCATTAGACACCAATTCAAATTCCTTTAAAGGTGGAATGCTTGCTTACTCAGATCCTGGATATTTACGAAATCCGTTGATATTTAAAAGGAGCAAAGCTTCTGATATTTATAGTTTGGGGGTTCTTCTTTGGGAGATATCAAGTGGAAAACCTCCAAGTTTAGAAACAACTAAAGTAGTTATAAATGGTGAAAGAGAAGGACCCATTAATGGAACACCAGAGGATTATATCATAATCTATTCAAATGCATGGAAAGATGATCCAAATCAAAGGCCAACTATTAAAAATATTTTTGATTCTCTCGAAAATATAAAATTGGAAAATTTATATAATGGTCCTGATGACAATCAAGAAGCTTATACTAATAATCAATCTCATGCTTCAATGGATGCATTCAGTAAAGATTCCGTTTCTCAAGCTTCAATGGACGAATTCAATAAAGATTCTGTATCTCAAGCTTCAATGGATGAATTCAGTAAAGATTCCGTATCTTTTTCTTCTTCATTTACTGCATCAAATTGGGGGAAAGTCACAGGTATTTCTTCATGATAATATTTATTAAATCGAAATTAATTTATAAAAATACTTGTGATTCTCTTGAAATATTTTAAAGAAATATTCAATTTATAAAATTAGAAGTTTCACAAGTTTCTACTGAAAACATTAAAGATCCAGTGTCTGATCAAACTCTAACTGATTTAGCAAATCTGGAAATCACAGGTTTTTTTTTTAATTATTAATCAATTTATTATTTTTAATTATTAATCAATTTATAATTCTAAATTATTTAAAGGTATTGACAATTCAAGTATCCACGAAAATAATTTGAGTATTTCAAATATTTCATAATTGAATTATTTAACACATTCTCTGTTAAAATTGTTTTATATTTTAAACAAAAATAATTGTTTGAATCAATAGGGTAAATGAATGCTTTAAATTGAAACTAATGTTTTAATATTATATAACAATTCTCTAATCAAAACTAATCAATATAAATTATATTACAGCAAGTGAGTATTTAATTTTATAATTATCGAAATCAATGTTTTAATATTATATAACAATTCTCTAATCAATAATAAACTAATCAATATAAATTATATTACAGTCGGTGAGTATTTAAATTTATAATTATTGAAATCAATGTTTAAATATTATATAACAATTCAATTCTCTAATCAATAATAAACTAATCAATATAAATTATATTACAGTCGGTGAGTATTTAAATTTATAATTATTGAAATCAATGTTTTGATATTACATAACAATATTCTAATCAATATAAATTATATTACAGTCGGTGAGTATTTAATTTTATAATTATTGAAATCAATGTTTAAATATTATATAACAATTCAATTCTCTAATCAATAATAAACCAATCAATATAAACTATATTACAGCAAGTGAGTATTTAATTTTATAATTATTGAAATTAATGTTTTAATATTATATAACAATTCTCTAATCAATAATAAACTAATCAATATAAATTATGTTACAGTCAGTGAGTGTTTAATTTTATAATTCTTGAAATCAATGTTTTAATATCATATAACAATTCTCTAATTAATAATAAACTAATCAATATAAATTATATTACAGCGAGTGAATATTTAATTTTTTCAAGCTAATTAAATATCTAATAATACTTCTTTAATTAATTATCGTGCAATTGAATCACAGGGATCAGGAATTGCTACGATTGATCCCATTAAATGAGACGAAAGATACTCCTATCGAAGATGCAATGCGTAAAATAAATGCTCCCGATGGACAAATTGATGGTATGACAATAAAATTAATGGACCATCAAGTACTTGGGGTTTCTTGGATGGTAGAAAGCGAAAAAAAGGATAATAAAGTGAAAGGTNGGTCTTGGAAAGGTATATTTTTGAACATTTTTATTTTGAGATTAATTTATCACAATGAAATTTTTAATGAATAATATAAATATTTTCTATATAGACTGTTCAAACCATTGCTACTATGGTTTTAAATCGACCACAACAAATTAAATCTAATAAGGTGAAATCAACATTAATTGTGGCACCAACCGCCCTTATCCATCAATGGAAGAATGAGATTTTAAGTAAAACCGATCAAGGTATGATTAATACAAAAAAAATAATAACAATAATCATCGTTAACCAATGTATTAATTTTATTATATTAAAAAATATTGTTTATCATAGAAATGTTCTCAATACATGTATATCACGAATCAGGTAAAGCGCGGTTAAGTCAACTTAAAAAATACGACGTTGTCATTACGACATACCATACCCTAATTCGGGATTGGCCAGCGGTATGTTTTTAACCATCGATATATTATGATAATGTTTTATACTAAAATATCTATACTCAACGACATGAAATCAATTATTTTTAGGGCACTTTATTCCGAATAAATTGGTTTCGAGTAGTACTAGATGGTAAATATATTGTTTATTTTTTTTAAAAAAAAAAAGATTACGAGTGATGATGTTCTAAACTTTATAATACTTGTTATTATATTATGGATTTATAGAGGCCCGGAATATTAAAAATATGGACTCACGTGCCAGTAAAGCTTGTTCCGAATTAAATACAGTTCATCGTTGGTGTCTAACAGGTAAACTACACGATATAGTTAAATTAAATGTTAAAATTTTGAAATTAATTAAATTAATTATTAATTTTATATATTTTTTTCTTTTATATGAACATAAAAAGGCACACCAATTCAGGTAATAAAATTATTCTTTTTAGTATAATCAATAGATTTTAACATTCGATCTGACATTTTTCTTAATTTCTATAATTTTCTATATAGAATCATATCAATGATCTCTATTCATATTTCCGGTTTCTTAATTTCACCTGGTATTCTGAATGGACGAATTTCCATCGAGAAATTAGTCCTGCGAATTCTAGTTCAATGAGAAAAGTACGGACCATTCTTCGGGGTATTTGTTTACGCAGAACGAAGGATTCTACACTGAACGGAAAACCTATCTTGCAACTCCCAGAAAAAACTATTGATATGGTGACCAACGAATTTTCTCAGGACGAAAGACAATTTTATGATGCAGTAAGTTCTTAAAAAGATTTGATCTGATGTATGATAATATTATAAACTCAAATTTTATATTCAATCCCGTTTTGTTTTCTTCCGATTTAGCTTGAAACAAAATCACGAATAGAGTTTAATCGCTATTTGAAAGACGGGAGTGTGCTAAAAAATTATGTGTATATTCTTTTTATGTTACTTCGTTTGCGTCAAGCATGCAATCATCCTTTCTTGTGAGTTATTATTTTGATTTTGAATTTTTTTTTTTTGAGGTTTTGATTATTGTTTAACCAATATTTATTTTAATTTAGAACACAAGAGGATATCGGTAATGTTAGTTCGAAAACTGGGACATCAAAACCAAATGGTGATAATGGAGATTCATCAAATTCAAATGAAGATTCATTGAAATCTAAGAATCTTGACAATGAACTTGCACACGCAAAACGTGTTTTGCCCAAGAAAACCTACGATCAATTGATTAAAAACCCTTCCAATAATGAGTGTTCCATTTGTTTCGACGTGTAAGGTTTTCATTTTTAATGATGAATCATTATTATCATTTTTATTATTCCTAACAGTTCGCGATACATTTTAGTATTAACAATGGTGTCGTGACTTTGTGTGGCCACATTTTCTGTCAAGGTAAGGGCTATTTAATTTATTTGCATAATTTTTTATCGAATACATATGAAAAATTGCATCTATTTTTTTTTTTTTTTTAGAGTGTCTTGATAATGTACTTGAAGGAGATAATCAAGAAAGTAATGACTTTGAAGACCGTCGTTGCCCTATTTGTCGTCATGTAATTAAGTAAGTTAGATTAAAATGAATGTAATGAACAAGATCCATACATTATTCTCCTACACAAATATTTAACCATAATCTATTAAAATGATCGAAATTTAGGGAGGATAATTTAGTTAATATGAATGCGTTCAAACAAAATGCTAAACGTACAGAAATGAGTGACGATAATAATA
>PQFF01000167.1:560385-575117 GCA_003547095.1 Diversispora epigaea
ACAAATATTATTTGTAGTATGATGACACAATGGACACTGGTGTTGGACTCAATCTTACCAAAGCAAATCGAGTCATTATGCTTGATCCCTGGTGGAATCTTTGTAAATATTTTTCGAATTTTTAGAATGTGAAATATTAAGATTTATTTTAGAATTTATTAAATTTATTAACTAAAATTTTCGAATTTTCTGAAAATCAATCTAATAATAGCCGTCGAAGGTTAGTTGAAATATTCTTTTATGTATATGTGTACTTTGATTTGATATTATGAAGATTATGATATAATAATTTTATTTTTTTTTATTATATTTATATTACAGATCAATGACCGTGTGCATCGAATTGGTCAATTCAATTAGGGTAGCTGCGCATCATGCGATTCTGCGCAGGACCAGTACGATCGTATACCATTTGATCAGGAGTTTTTTGAATGGAGTGCGTTTAATAAATTTTATAGAAAATTTTTAGTTTTAGCCGACTAAGTTTATTTAATTATTTTAATAGTTGAATTAAATATATTTCTCTTAAAGAGAAAAAAGCTGCATTCTTTTCCTCAAAAGGGAATAAAGAATAATTTTGTACGTTCATTTGGAATGATAATTTCCGAAAATTAACTGATTTACAATTTGGTGCTAAAATTGGAAAAATTCCAATAATTAAATCTCTTGGAGTTGTCGAAAGATAAGATCAGATTATCGATATATTTTTTATCTTTTTTTTCCACAAATGTTTCTACGCTATGTTACTGAAGGGTAGTTTGAATTTATACAGAACTCAAGTGAATTCTACACTAGATATGATATGCGAATGAAGGTTCTGAGATCTAATATAATTATTTAATGCAAGTATGGGAAGCCGCTGCTAGATATCTACTTTGATTATTAGGAAAGCAATGTTGATTTAACTGTTAAGCTTTTGAGTGATAATACTATGAAGTGAGTAGTCTAGGAAAGCAATAGATAGAAGAATTCTCTGTACTAAAAGATAAGTGATATTAGGCGGGGAAAAACTTTTACATCAAAAAATTTTTTTAACCATAAATTACGTAAATTTTTAAAAAAATTTCCTGATGACTATCCATGACTTCGAGGAATCGGCATGAGAAAAAAATTATATACTTCATTATTCAAATCTTTATCAAATCAATCAATTATATATAAAGAAAATGAAATGAATATTTAAGAAAATTAGGATGTTGACAAGAGATGCTATATTCTTAAAGATTAATTTTATTGCGGATGATAATTGTTTAATTTAACCAAAACAATAATAATGAATCTTAGTTTATAATTTTATGGTATTATTCCAAAATAATTTATTTTTTCGAGCGTTATACACTTGATTACTCAATTCTATATATTAGGTTTAATTTGATTTGATGTAATGAGATAAATAATGTCAAAGAAATTTTCATTAAAACATAAATTCGGACAAATTAATTTATTGTTTTGTTTTTGCGGATTTTGATAAAGGATACCTTAGACTTAAAGATCATCATTAGTAACAATGACGGTGATGATAAAAGTGATGATAATATTGGAACAAATACAAGGAATCATTGTAAAGAATGTGTTATTATATTAACATAAACATAGCTTTGTAATTTGATAAAAAAAACAACCGCAGATATATATCCTATGATTATATTAGTAAAATAAGATCACATGTCTTTTTTTGGTGAGCAAACTTTTTTTTCAATTATATATAAAATTTTATTTTGCCCCAAAATAAATCCTCTCGAATCACGAATAAAAATATAAGTATTTGGTTTACATTTTGTGCAGTTCAAAATCAAGTACACCAACGTAGTTAGAAGCTCACTCCATATCTTGTCTTTTGAACTTAGATGCCAAAGTAGGGAAGGAGATCATGCTTGAAGCATCCTTGGGAAACATAGCTTTAGCTTTTCTGGTTCTTTTTTTTTTTACGAAAGTGTTGAAGGATGACAATAAATTTTTTTTTGTATGCATTAGCTACCAGAAATTTTCCGCCCACACGTGATATTTTACATGCTGAGTAAATTTTGATTGGGCCATAATTTGGTGGGCGATCAGAAATATGTCACGGGTTGTTATTACTGGTGATGAATGTGGGTGACGAATATGATTTTCGCAAGTAAAAAATTCCCCGTCCGGGATATTTAATATATAATAAATCAATATTCGAAGGGTGTGATACATGGTGACAAATATACTACTCTGACAAACCTAATCCTAACCCCTGAGGCATATCATGCGGGGTGAAAAAATCTATGGTGATACTGGGGAAGCTATGCAGTGCTTCGAAATTAAAAACAAGATATTACTATATATCCTCATATATATTATTCTCCTAGATATTTTATAAATGATTTGTGAGAATTAATACATTTAATATAATTTGTATATCTTTGAATTAACAATGTATAGAATGTGTAAAATANTATATACTTCATTATTCAAATCTTTATCAAATCAATCAATTATATATAAAGAAAATGAAATGAATATTTAAGAAAATTAGGATGTTGACAAGAGATGCTATATTCTTAAAGATTAATTTTATTGCGGATGATAATTGTTTAATTTAACCAAAACAATAATAATGAATCTTAGTTTATAATTTTATGGTATTATTCCAAAATAATTTATTTTTTCGAGCGTTATACACTTGATTACTCAATTCTATATATTAGGTTTAATTTGATTTGATGTAATGAGATAAATAATGTCAAAGAAATTTTCATTAAAACATAAATTCGGACAAATTAATTTATTGTTTTGTTTTTGCGGATTTTGATAAAGCAATAGAATGGATACCTTAGATTTAAAGATCATCATTAGTAACAATGACGATGATGATAAAAGTGATGATAATATTGGAACAAATACAAGGAATCATTGTAAAGAATGTGTTATTAAACATAACTTTGTAATTTGATATTTATAAACAACCGCAGATATATATCCTATGATTATATTAGTAAAATAAGATCACATGTCTTTTTTGGTGAGCAAACTTTTTTTTCAATTATATATAAAATTTTATTTTGCCCCAAAATAAAACCTCTCGAATCACGAATAAAAATATAAGTATTTGGTTTACATTTTGTGCAGTTCAAAATCAAGTACACCAACGTAGTTAGAAGCTCACTCCATATCTTGTCTTTTGAACTTAGATGCCAAAGTAGGGAAGGAGATCATGCTTGAAGCATCCTTGGGAAACATAGCTTTAGCTTTTCTGGTTCTTTTTTTTTTTTACGAAAGTGTTGAAGGATGACAATAAATTTTTTTTTGTATGCATTAGCTACCAGAAATTTTCCGCCCACACGTGATATTTTACATGCTGAGTAAATTTTGATTGGGCCATAATTTGGTGGGCGATCAGAAATATGTCACGGGTTTTTATTACTGGTGATGAATGTGGGTGCCGAATATGATTTTCGCAAGTAAAAAATTCTCTGTCCAGGATATTTAATATATAATAAATCAATATTCGAAGGGTGTGATACATGGTGACAAATATACTACTCTGACAAAATCCTAACCCCTGAGGCATATCATGCGGGGTGAAAAAATCTATGGTGATACTGGGGAAGCTTCGAAATTAAAAACAAGATATTACTATATATCCTCATATATATTATTCTCCTAGATATTTTATAAATGATTTGTGAGAATTAATACATTTAATATAATTTGTATATCTTTGAATTAACAATGTATAGAATGTGTAAAATATACATTTAACGAATATATTGAATTTGTAAAGTTCCAATAAATTTATTAAGTAATATTTCTCAAATCCAATTTAGTCAGTTGAACCGATTTTATATTATTTAGCAATTCTATTTTGCTATGCCAACCTATTATCTGTTAGATTATAATAAATAACGTATTTTAGACACTTATTATTAAATTGCCTCATGAATTTTCNTTTTTTTTTTTACGAAAGTGTTGAAGGATGACAATAAATTTTTTTTTGTATGCATTAGCTACCAGAAATTTTCCGCCCACACGTGATATTTTACATGCTGAGTAAATTTTGATTGGGCCATAATTTGGTGGGCGATCAGAAATATGTCACGGGTTGTTATTACTGGTGATGAATGTGGGTGACGAATATGATTTTCGCAAGTAAAAAATTCCCCGTCCGGGATATTTAATATATAATAAATCAATATTCGAAGGGTGTGATACATGGTGACAAATATACTACTCTGACAAACCTAATCCTAACCCCTGAGGCATATCATGCGGGGTGAAAAAATCTATGGTGATACTGGGGAAGCTATGCAGTGCTTCGAAATTAAAAACAAGATATTACTATATATCCTCATATATATTATTCTCCTAGATATTTTATAAATGATTTGTGAGAATTAATACATTTAATATAATTTGTATATCTTTGAATTAACAATGTATAGAATGTGTAAAATACATATTTAACGAATATATTGAATTTGTAAAGTTCCAATAAATTTATTAAGTAATATTTCTCAAATCCAATTTAGTCAGTTGAACCGATTTTATATTATTTAGCAATTCTATTTTGCTATGCCAACCTATTATCTGTTAGATTATAATAAATAACGTATTTTAGACACTTATTATTAAATTGCCTCATGAATTTTCGCAATCAAAAATCATGTTAGAGAAACATAAGTTTCAGACTAATTACCAAATAAATAGTAAAATAAATAATGCAATAAATAAATTTGATTTTAAAGTATTTTTTTCTAAGCTATAGTTTAATTTTTAATTCTTGTTATATAAATTAAATTAGAGTCGATATAAAAATTCAATTTAATAATTTATTAAAGTAGAAAATATAAAATTAATAAACTGAACTGATAAATATAAACTAAGTTTAAATAATAAATACTAAAATAAAATAAAATTTATTTGATTATTTTCTTAAAGTATAAAACATTTAAATATTTTTCTTCGCAATCTTAAATACTTCATAATCGATGATTGAAAACCATTCTAATGATGATGACCTTATAGGTTTTTCATAAAAATCGCCATTTCTACAGAAACAACCATCATCTAAAGTGAAATCAGATTTCTCACTATACATCCAAAAATCACAAAAATCTGGTCCCCACTTTATTTGATCATTTTTAGATCTATTAATAATTGCATATTCGGTTTTTTTTACTCTGCTAAGAATTGAATTTTCAATATTACCATTTTTTAATGAGAAAATGAAACTATCTTCTGTTTTCATCCATTTACCATCAGTATCTTTATCCCATCCTAAAGGATTATAACCTCCAATAATTTCATCTGTTCCCTTAACTTTTAATAAAACAACTGCACCAGAGTGGCCATGGCAGATATTCCAAAATGTTTGTGGTTCAAATCCATCACGAGTTCCACGTAAGATTAATTCAAATTTATATGGAAAATCTGTTAAAGTATATGTAGTTTCCCTATGGTCAATCCATGTAGAAATTTTTGCCGCATGTTCTTCAGAAATGATAGTCGAAAAAGATTCTCGTGGTTTTTCTGTACGAGGAGATAATTCTGTAACCAAAACTGATCTTGGTGGCAAAATAGTCGATCTTACTGGTCGGTCAGGAATTAACAGATGCTGATTTATATCTTTCCAAAGTTGTTTATCGAGAATCTTTTATATGGTTCAATTTTATCAACTACTTCAATGCTTGTAAGATGAAAATAACGAATATGAGGTAGACATTGTTGTAGAGTAGTCTTTAATGTAAGGAAATTTTCCTTGGTCCAATCATCATGGTTTGCGGGGAGAGTAGAAGTTTGAGCAATTCCCCACTTGATGACATAATCCCAAATTCTAACTTCTTCTATTTTCAAATCATTTCGCTTGATAAGAGAGACTAGTGCAGATTCTTCGAGAGAAGTAAATTCATCAGCTTCAAAAATAAGATGTGGATACTTTACAACGATATCATTACAAAATTCTTCCAATTTTTTAAAATTGTTTTGACTAAAGATTGAATGATAAATAAAAGAAAAATGTGTTTTCAACCAGGAACCTTTAGCTTCAATAAGAAGAGTTTCTAATTTGTTGGTTAATTCCTTAAGTTCAAATTCATCAGCAGCTAACATTAAATCATAAATAAATCTAGTTTCACAATTTTTTAAATCAATAATTTCTCCATAGATATATCTAAAAAAAAAAAATAACAAACGAAATAATAAATAATAATAAATAAAATAAAATTTCGGCATTTGATATAGGTAATAGTATTTTAATTCAATGATAACTTACTGAAGAATAACATTAAAAATTTGAGCAGAAATGCTTGACTTGATAATTATTTTAATACTATTTTCATTTGGCCAAATATTTTCTAATTCTCTTCGTAAATAAGACGATCGAAATTTCAATACGTTGGAATGTGCCGTAAACGATTTTTCCTTATTTTCGACTTCAATGATTACATTATAATCATCTCCATCATTAAGAAGTTCAATAAGATTTTGCGATAACTTATCAAAAAAATTTAAAGACATTTTTCTTTTTGTAAATTGAACAAAAAAAAAAGACAGACGGGATGACAAAATAGGAAATAATAGACAATATTAATTTATTGTATGACAAATAACACAATTTCTTATATTGAGGTGGCACGAAAAGGTGAAAGTCACGGGGATGAGTTAACGGTAAACAAGTAGAGAAATAAAAAAATGGCCGCGGTTGGGAAAAAGAAAAAGAAATTCCCTTCTCGCTAAAGCATTTCTTTATTCATATATACTTAAAAATTAATAAATAATTTTTTAATAATCTTAGTAATAACAAAATAGTTTCGAAATAATCTTAATAGTAGATAATTTTGTAATAATTAATAATAATAATAAATAATTTCGTATAGCAATAGGGATAAGATATTCCAATGCAGTAATATATCTCTATTGTTGTATTTCTGTAATAAATCTCTATAATTCATTTTAATAAACTATTTTATATTTCTTGGCAAAGTTACTTCAAAAAGTCTATTAAATTTCGGCAGTGTACGAAGTAGTTAGTAGAAGATACTTTTACTCCACTTATTCATCGTACCTTCAGATATTACACGTAATTGCATCGTTTGTAAGCAGGTTTTGATCGACTGATAGCCTGATCTTACTGTATTTCGTGATATTGCGCACAAGGAAAAGTGTGTTAGGATATATTGAATTATCGTGTGAGTCATCTAAGTTTAGTAAGACTGATTAACGTAACGTTCAGCGCGACAATATGATAACCAAGCAGTTCATCTAATAGCTTTTTTATTGTTTCTTTTATTTTTATTTACTTTGTTATTTTTTGATTGTTATGTGTACACTTGATCAAAATTTTTTGAAAGTTGATTCAGTAAAATTATATTTTATCCAAAGGATGATAGAACAATAGTAAAGAAATTAAACAATTATAAAAGATAAAATACAATCAAAGTTCTGATAGTATTTATGAATTAAAAATTTGCCTATAAATTTCTTTCTTGTCATCATTAAAACTTCATCAAAGGGTTGCTTATAATAGGGTTCCTTTTTGTAGAGATGTTCAAGTTGTTGTATGTCGTTTTTTTGTTGAAAACTTCATAGTTACCATTTTCAAATCTTCAACAGGAAGACTTCTTTTATATTTTCCCTAATTCAATTAATTTCGTTCATTCTTTACCTCTTTTACAGATATAAATTATAATTTACAACAAATAATAAGTGTTTAATATATATTATTTAATCCCATATAATTTAAGACTAATTATCAATAATGCAATAAATAGTAAAATAAATATTGTATAAAACCGATGTAATTTAAATTAGAGTAGATATAAAAAATTCAATTTAATAATTTATTAAAGAAGATAAATTGATAAATATAAAGCTAAGTTTAAATGATAAATACACATACATATATAATTTTAAATAGTCTTCCTAACAATCTTAAATACTTCATAATTGATGATTGAAAAGCATCCCGATGATGATCTTATAGGTTTTTCATAATAATCGAAACCACCTCTACAGCAACAAAGATCATCTAAAGTGAAATTGGATTTCTCACTATGCATCCAAAAATCACCAAAATATGAACCCCATTTTATTTGATCAATTTTGGATGAATAAAAAACAGCAACTCGGAGGTTTTTTACTCTACTAAGAATTGAATTTTGAATATTCCCATTTTTTAATGAGAAAATGAAACTATCTTTTGTTTCCATCCATTCNAAATCTTCAACAGGAAGACTTCTTTTATATTTTCCCTAATTCAATTAATTTCGTTCATTCTTTACCTCTTTTACAGATATAAATTATAATTTACAACAAATAATAAGTGTTTAATATATATTATTTAATCCCATATAATTTAAGACTAATTATCAATAATGCAATAAATAGTAAAATAAATATTGTATAAAACCGATGTAATTTAAATTAGAGTAGATATAAAAAATTCAATTTAATAATTTATTAAAGAAGATAAATTGATAAATATAAAGCTAAGTTTAAATGATAAATACACATACATATATAATTTTAAATAGTCTTCCTAACAATCTTAAATACTTCATAATTGATGATTGAAAAGCATCCCGATGATGATCTTATAGGTTTTTCATAATAATCGAAACCACCTCTACAGCAACAAAGATCATCTAAAGTGAAATTGGATTTCTCACTATGCATCCAAAAATCACCAAAATATGAACCCCATTTTATTTGATCAATTTTGGATGAATAAAAAACAGCAACTCGGAGGTTTTTTACTCTACTAAGAATTGAATTTTGAATATTCCCATTTTTTAATGAGAAAATGAAACTATCTTTTGTTTCCATCCATTCACCACGAGTGTTTTTATCACATACTAAGGGATTATAACCTCCAACAATTTCATCCGTTCCCTTAACTTTTACTAAAACAACCGTACTAGCATGACCATGGCACATATTCCAAAATGTTTGTGGTGCAAATCCATCTCGAGTTCCACGTAGGATTAATTCAAATTTATATGGAATATTTGCTAAAGTATATGCGGTTGTCTCACGGTCAATCCATGTAGAAATTTCTGCTGCGTGTTCATCAGAAATGATAGAAGAAAAGGGTTCTCTTGGTTTTTCTGCACGAGGAGGTAATTCGGGAACCAAAACTGATCTTGGTGGCAAAATAGTTGATTTTACTGGTCGCTCAGGAATTAAAAGATGCTGATTTATATCTTTCCAAAGTTGCTTATCGAGAATCTTTCTATATGGTTCAATTTTATCAACGACTTCAATATTTGAAAGATGAAAATAGCGAATATGAGGTAGACATTGTTGTAGAGTAGTTTTTAGTATAAGAAAATTTTCCTTGGTCCAATCATCAAGGTTAGTAGGAAGAGTAGAAGTTTGAGCAATTCCCCACTTGATGACATAATCCCAAATTTGAACTTCTTCGATTTGCAAATCATTTCGCTTGAGAAGAGAAACCAGTGCAGATTCTTCGAGAGAAGTAAAATCATCAGCATCAAAAATAAGTTTTGGATATTTTACAACAATATCATTATAGAAATTTTTTAATTTTTTAAAGTCGTCGTGCCTATTAAAAATAGAGTGATAAATAAAAGAAAAATGTGTTCTCAACCAGGAACCTTTAGTTTCAATAAGAAGAGTTTCTAATTTGTTGGATAATTCCTCAAGTTCAAATTCATCAGCAGCTAACATCAAATCATAAATAAATCTAGTTTCACAATTTTTTAATTCAACAATTCCTCCATAGATATATCTAAAAAAAACAATAAACAATAAATAATAAACGAAATAATAAATAATAATAAATAAAATAAAATTTCGGCATTTGATATAGGTAATAGTATTTATTTTAATTCAATGATAACTTACTGAAGAATAACATTAAAATTTGAGCGGAAATGCTTGACTTGATAATTATTTTAATATTATTTTCATTTGGCTGAATATTTTCTAATTCTCTTCGGAAATAAGACGATCGAAATTTCAATACGTTGGAATGTGCCGTAAACGATTTTTCCTTTAAGAAGTTCAATAAAATTTTGCGATAACTTATCAAAAAAATTTAAAGACATTGAACAAAAAAAAAAAGGCAAAGACAGGATGACAAAATAGGAAACAATAGACAATATTAATTTATTCGATTATTGTATGACAAGCAGCACGCAATTTCTTATTCAAACCATTATGTGATAATCAAGAAGATCATCTAATAGCTTTTTTATCATTTTCTTTTATTTTAATTTATTTTCATCGTTATGTGTACACTTGATCAAAATTTTTTGAAAGATGATTCAGTAAAATCATATTTTATCCAAAGGATTATAAAATAATAGTAAAGAAATTAAACAATTATAAAATACAATCAAAGTTCTGATAGTATTTATGAATTAAAAAATTTGCCTATAAATTTCTTTCTTGTCATCATTAAAACTTCATCAAAGGGATGCTTATAATAGGGTTCCTTTTTGTAGAGATGTTCAAGTTGTTGTATGTCTTTTTTTTTGTTGAGAACTTCATAGTTACCATTTTCAAATCTTCAATAGGAAGACTTCTTTTATATTTTCTCGAATTCGATTAATTTCGTTCGTTCTTTACCTCTTTTTTAGATATAAATTATAATTTAAATAATATATTTTAGACATTTATTATTTATTGTAATCCCATATAATTTTAAGACTAATTATCAATAGTGCAATAAATAGTAAAATAAATATTGTTACAGAACCGATGTAATTTAAATTAGAGTAGATATAAAAAAANACCAGTGCAGATTCTTCGAGAGAAGTAAAATCATCAGCATCAAAAATAAGTTTTGGATATTTTACAACAATATCATTATAGAAATTTTTTAATTTTTTAAAGTCGTCGTGCCTATTAAAAATAGAGTGATAAATAAAAGAAAAATGTGTTCTCAACCAGGAACCTTTAGTTTCAATAAGAAGAGTTTCTAATTTGTTGGATAATTCCTCAAGTTCAAATTCATCAGCAGCTAACATCAAATCATAAATAAATCTAGTTTCACAATTTTTTAATTCAACAATTCCTCCATAGATATATCTAAAAAAAACAATAAACAATAAATAATAAACGAAATAATAAATAATAATAAATAAAATAAAATTTCGGCATTTGATATAGGTAATAGTATTTATTTTAATTCAATGATAACTTACTGAAGAATAACATTAAAATTTGAGCGGAAATGCTTGACTTGATAATTATTTTAATATTATTTTCATTTGGCTGAATATTTTCTAATTCTCTTCGGAAATAAGACGATCGAAATTTCAATACGTTGGAATGTGCCGTAAACGATTTTTCCTTTAAGAAGTTCAATAAAATTTTGCGATAACTTATCAAAAAAATTTAAAGACATTGAACAAAAAAAAAAAGGCAAAGACAGGATGACAAAATAGGAAACAATAGACAATATTAATTTATTCGATTATTGTATGACAAGCAGCACGCAATTTCTTATTCAAACCATTATGTGATAATCAAGAAGATCATCTAATAGCTTTTTTATCATTTTCTTTTATTTTAATTTATTTTCATCGTTATGTGTACACTTGATCAAAATTTTTTGAAAGATGATTCAGTAAAATCATATTTTATCCAAAGGATTATAAAATAATAGTAAAGAAATTAAACAATTATAAAATACAATCAAAGTTCTGATAGTATTTATGAATTAAAAAATTTGCCTATAAATTTCTTTCTTGTCATCATTAAAACTTCATCAAAGGGATGCTTATAATAGGGTTCCTTTTTGTAGAGATGTTCAAGTTGTTGTATGTCTTTTTTTTTGTTGAGAACTTCATAGTTACCATTTTCAAATCTTCAATAGGAAGACTTCTTTTATATTTTCTCGAATTCGATTAATTTCGTTCGTTCTTTACCTCTTTTTTAGATATAAATTATAATTTAAATAATATATTTTAGACATTTATTATTTATTGTAATCCCATATAATTTTAAGACTAATTATCAATAGTGCAATAAATAGTAAAATAAATATTGTTACAGAACCGATGTAATTTAAATTAGAGTAGATATAAAAAAAATCAATTAAATAATTTATTAAAGTAGAAGATAAATTGATAAATATAAAGCTAAGTTTAAATAATAAATACACATACATATATAATTTTAAATAGTTTTCCTAACAATCCTAAATACTTCATAATTGATGATTGAAAACGATGATGATGATGACGGTCTTATAGGTTTTTCATAATGAATGCAATTGCTTCTACAGAAACAACCATCATCTAAAGTGAAATCAGATTTTTTACTATACATCCAAAAATCACCAAAACGTGGACCCCAATTTATTTGATCATTTTTGGATATATAATAAACAGCAGCTCGGGGGTATTTTACTCTGCTAAGAATTGAATTTTGAATATTCCCATTTTTTAATGAGAAAATGAAACTATCTTTTGTTTCCATCCATTCATCATCAATATTACTGTTATCCCATGCCAACGGATTATAACCTCCAATAATTTCATCTGTCCCCTTAACTTTTACTAAAACAACCGTACAAGCGTGACCATGGCACATATTCCAAAATGTTTGTGGTGCAAATCCATCTCGAGTTCCACGTAGGATTAATTCAAATTTATATGGAATATTTGTTAAATTATATGCAGTTTCCCTACGGTCAATCCATGTAGAAATTTCCGCTGCGTGTTCATCAGAAATGATAGAAGAAAAGGGTTCTCGTGGTTTTTCTGCACGAGGAGGTAATTCGGTAACCAAAACTGATCTTGGTGGCAAAATAGTTGATTTTACTGGTCGCTCAGGAATTAAAAGATGCTGATTTATATCTTTCCAAAGTTGCTTATCGAGAATCTTTCTATATGGTTCAATTTTATCAACGACTTCAATATTTGAAAGTTGAAAATAGCGAATATGAGGTAGACATTGTTGTAGAGTAGTCTTTAGTGTAAGAAAATTTTCCTTGGTCCAATCATCAAGGTTAGTAGGAAGAGTAGAAGTTTGAGCAATTCCCCACTTGATGACATAATCCCAAATCTTAACTTCTTCTATTTGCAAATCATTTCGCTTGAGAAGAGAGACCAGTGCAGATTCTTCGAGAGAAGTAAAATCATCAGCATCAAAGATAAGGTTTGGATACTTTACAACAATATCATTACAGAAATTTTTTAATTTTTTAAAGTCATTTCTACTAAAAATAAAATGATAAATAAATGAAAAATGTGTTCTCAACCAAGAACCTTTAGTTTCAATAAGAAGAATTTCTAATTTTTTGGATAATTCCTCAAGTTCAAATTCATCAGCGGCTAACATTAAATCATAAATAAATCTAGTTTCACAATTTTCTAAACCAACAATTCCTCCATATATATATCTAAAAAAACAATAAATAATAAATAATAAACGAAATAATAAATAATAATAAATAAAATAAACTTTCGGTATTTGATATAGGCAATAGTATTTATATTATTTTAATGATAACTTACTGAAGAATAACATTAAAAATTTGAGCAGAAATGCCTGACTTGATAATTATTTTAATATTATTTTCATTTGGCTGAATATTTTCTAATTCTCTTCGGAAATAAGACGATCGAAATTTCAATACGTTGGAATGTGCCGTAAACGATTTTTCCTTATTTTCGACTTCAATGATTACATTATAATCATCTCCATCATTAAGAAGTTCAATGAGATTTTGCGATAACTTATCAAAAAAATTTAAAGACATTTTTCTTTTTGTAAATTTTATAAATTGAATAGACAAAGACAGTATGACAAAATAGGAAACAATAAAAAATATTAATTTATGTGCTTATCGTATGACAAACATATCACACTATGTCTCTAATGTTTAAATTAAGTAATTAAAAGTTAGTTATGTAAATCAAGTAATTAAAAGTTAGTTATATAAATCAAGTATGAATTTAAAACCTACCTGCCAAATTATCTCCAGATGAAGCTTTTTAAGAACAATTGCATCAGATAGACAAAAATCATCGTTATCGTCATCTTCACTACACTATCGTTACTGTCATTTTCTTTTAAAACTTCATGATCTTGTCTTAAATTTTTAAGCGGAGACATCTTAGTATGTTTGAGAACACGGTCAACCTCCCATTTGTTGAAGCAATAAAAAAGAAAATTGGATCTGTATCATAACATTGATTAGTAAGAATTTAGTGAAACAATCAAACTTTAAAGTTGATTCATTCTCAGAAGCATCATCTTTTTTTTCTTTTACATTTATTAGCAACAATATCCAATACTACTATTTCGGCAATTGAAGGTAATCTATTATCATATAATTGTTGCTTTAGGGATATTTATTCATAATATACTGTATGTCAGAAGTGAGGAGAAAAAAAATCGTAATGTCGTGTCGTACTTAATATGATAATATATATGTTTACCATCATTTTTGTAGACCAAAAATCCATATATAAATCGATTTCCTTTTTCATTATTGATACTGTTATTCTAGAGACGGATCTTTCATAATCATCTTCATGATTATGTATTTAAAAATAATGTGAAGAACTAATAATTCTTACATCAATATTTGAAACAGTAAGTTTTATTCAATTTAATTACTTAAATCATTTGTTCTGTCTATATTCAGGTGCAGACAAATTCGTCAAGAGAGAACTTATTCTATTTGCCACCCACTATCACCAGTACAATGTAATCATATTTTATGTTTTTTATGTATATTTTCTTTTATGTTATGTTAAATTAAAAAAAAAATACCCGTTATATAGGCC